>JASNQO010000006.1:417342-872740 GCA_030378425.1 Periconia sp. TS-2
TGTAAAGCTGCTGCTCGATAAGAATGTCGACGTTAATGCACAGGGTGGAGAGTATGGCAATGCACTCCAGGCAGCTTCATCCGAAGGCCATGAGCAGGTTGTAAAGCTGCTGCTCGATAAGAATGTCGACGTTAATGCACAGGGTGGAGAGTATGGCAATGCACTCCAGGCAGCTTTATACAGAGGCTATGAGCAGATTGTAAAGCTACTACTGCTTGATAAGAGTGTCGACGTCAACGCGCAGGGTGGACCGTATGGCAATGCACTCCAGGTAGCTTCATATAGAGGCCATGAGCAGATTGTAAAGCTGCTACTTGATAAGAATGTCGACGTTAACGCACAAGGTGGATACTATGGCAATTCACTTCAGGCAGCTTCAAGAGGAGGCCATGAGCAGATTGTAAAGCTGCTACTTGATAAGAATGTTGACGTCAATGTACAGGATGGAGCGTATGGCAATGCACTCCAGGCAGCTTCACTCAAAGGCCAAGAGCAGATTGTAAAGCTGCTGCTTAATAAGAATGTCGACGTCGACGCACAGGGTGGAGCGTATAGCAATGCACTCCAGGCAGCTTCATGCGGAGGCTATGAGCAGATTGTAAAGCTGCTGCTTGATAGGAATGTCGACGTCAATGCACAAGGTGGAATTTATGGTAATGCACTCCAGGCGGCTTCAGCAAGAGGCCATGAGCAGATTGTAAAGCTGCTACTTAATAAGAACGTCGACGTCAACGTGCAGGGTGGAGAGTATGGCAATGCACTCCAGGCAGCTTCAGCAAGAGGCCATGGGCGGATTGTAAAGCTGCTGCTTGATAAGAATATCAACGTCGACGTTAACGCGCAGGGTGGACCCTATGGCAATGCACTCCAGGCAGCTTCAATAGGAAGCCATGAGCAGATTATAAAGCTGCTACTCAACCATGGCGCTGTGAAAGAGCAGGACACCAAATCCGAGGAATCTCCAAATCCCTTTGGGGATGTTAGCGAAGGGGAAGATGGCGAGGTGCTAGATGAGGAAGGATAAAGGGCCGCAGAGAGCAGGTCAAGCGAAGAAGTGGGATCAAGAATACCGCCGAACAGGACGGGGTTCATGGTACTGGGCCTAGCTTGACGCCGCAGGTTGCGCGCGGAAACTTTGATAGGTGATCGCTCTCATGAATGTCAATGATCTCACAGCCTCGGCACAAAGGGATGCAAGCAGTTAGTCTACTGCGGCGGCTTGCACGGTAGATGCATGGCGTGCCCTGCTCCCCGCGCTCTAGTCGTGCAGATGATACGAGTACATAGCGACGGGCTCGAGCTGTGCAGATGGTGTTGAATCAGTCGCGTGGCGGGATGCAGCACTTCGGCTGGGGAGGCGGAGAGGGTCCGAAGCAGTTGTACTTGTACATATGTAGTTGCAGTAGACGGTGAAGGGGCCCACCAAAAGTGACGATGCAAACAGACGCCCTGTGTAATGGGGCGTGTCGGATTGGAGCTCAAGCGGGCCAATGGGGTGCGGCGGTGATGAGGGCGGCGGGTCGCGTGCGCTGGCCATACAAGTACAAGTATGGAGATACATAGATAGAACAAAGCCGCGATGTGCTGTGAAACCGATACCCCAGTCGCTTTCCAGAACGAGCCGCGGCGCCATGGCGTTTCGGATGCGTGGATGAGCGTCGAGGAGAGGGCAGCCGGGCGCTTCGAGGGCCACGAGCAATAAGCAACGGGCATGGGCGTGGGCGTGGGCATGGACAATCATGTGCAGCGTGGCAGGCGTCGAGGCTAGAGAATTCTTGCCGACTTCATCCGCGCCGAGGGCAGCAGGAATCCGAAGAGAAAAAAAAATCTCAAAAAAGTGAGCTCACCGCCCGTCCCCAATCGGGCACGGCGTTGAGGCTAAATGGCTAGCCTGCCCCTGCCGCCAGGGGGTGCCTGCAGCGCCCAGCTTGCACGACATGCAACACCACAGACGGGCCCTGCTGCAACTCTCGCGAGGGCGGTCAGACTGGGCTCGTTGCGGGACATGACTTGGATCGTCCCACGGGCGTACTTCTGTGTGCCGTGTATATTGCACCGCGACGAACGTGCCGGGTGGTCAGCAGCACTTCGGCGAGGGGATGGGATGCGATGATGCCCATGGCCCAACTACGGGCCGTCAGTCAATAAGGCTGAGGGCAAAGTAAGCAGCACCAGCACCAGCTCCCATCCCCTCCGCGTACCACCCGGGCGCATCGCCAGCCCGCAGCCTGCCGTGGTCCAGAGGCGACGACGACGAGACAAACACGCTGAGCATCCGTTGATATGCACTCCCCCGACTTCTGTGCTCGCATCGCGGGGGGCCCGGCGTTTGCTGTGCGACGGCTGCTGCTCGTGACCGGGCTGGCTGCACTCCTGACGGCCAGAGCAGAACAAAGAAAGGCTCTAAAAGTAGCATGCTGTCATAGCTGGGCCTGTCCGAACGATGCATCCCTGAAAATACATTCACTTTACGCACGGCCGCCCTCCTAGCCTTGCCCTAGCTGCCTCTGAGGAGGTTCAAACCAAAGCCGTGCACCACCACCACCACTCCGCTCCACTTCACTACATACAACGCCTCCCATCCCTCGTCCCTCTCCCATCCCCTCACCCACCTGCTCCGGGGCCCTCCCATCTCGCGCCGTGCCTTGCATCCCGAGGGCGCTGCTGTCTTGCCTTTTTGCCATCGTCCCGCCGCCGTTGCCCCCCCGTGCTGCCTGCGCGACGCCGGCCCGTTGACGTACTCAGGAGGCGACCGGCTCCCAGCGACCCTCTCACCTCTCTGTCGACCAAACCAGCACCTCGCCGGGCGGGTCAGCATCCACGCCTCGTTTGCAGCCTCCCATATAGTACCGACCGTCATCCGTGCAGCAAGCGCAGGCAGAAGTGTCGCGCAACCTTGCATAGACCAGCGGTAACGCTTCCGGTAAAGGCTGCTGCACCTGCATTCCGGGAACAGTCGTCACCCTGGCATTCGCACGCCAAACAACAACTTTCTGGTCCATCCCCATCCCTCCGCCAGCCGCAGAATAATTCTCGCATCGCCGCCAGACGGCCTTTTCTCCCTCCGCACCTCCTCTTGCGCCCTCCGCACCGTCGCCGCGACCGACATGCCCTACAACACCCGTCGCAAGTCGCTGTCGCTGCCGTTGCTAGGCATCGCCGTGCCTGGCGCGCCGCGATCCGCGCGCTCACCGCCTTCGCACCCCGACTCCCACCACATCGCGAAGAAGCAGAAGCGCTCGCATTCCAGCTCGACCTCGTCGACGCCCGCCTCGCCGCCGAAACCAGCGACGCTGCGCTTCAACGACCGGCCCAAGAGCCAAGGTCGTGTCGCCGACACCCCGCCACCCTCGCCCGGCGGCGAGTCGGGTCAGACAAAGGTCGACACCCAAGGCATCGACGACACCATCGTCGTCGGCGTCATCGAACAGCTCGAGAAGACGGGTAACCGGCCCCACCTCCTCAAAGAGCTGGCCACGGTTCTTTCACCAACAATCCCGATTGTGGAAAGGTACGTACCGAGTCCCAGCTCCCCAAGCTTGGGCCCTAGCTCTAGTATTCCCATGCTGACGGGCCATAGCTCCGCCAATCCAGCTGCCATTATTTCATCGCGTCTCGCAACCTACCTCAAGCGCAGCTGGACCGCCCTGTCGCGCTGTCCGCTCGACAAGAAGCTCGTCGGCACCCACCCCAAGCGCGTCTACTACTTCCTCACCACCTGCCCTCACCAGCCCATCCCCGACGATGCAGGCAGCGTGCCCGCAGCAGCACGCATCATCTCGCCCTCGCTGTCGTCGGCTGCATCGGAAGAGGAGGATATTGATGCGCGCTCGCGAGACGTGAGGTCGCCCTCGCCGGAGCTCGACCTCTCCGACTATGATGACGGCTCCCACCCCTTCTCGACCCAGACCCAGCCACCCCCGGCCCACAACATTGCGCACAACCGCCGCGCCCAGTCGCCGCCCTTGGAGCGAGACGAGAGAGAATTTACACAGACTGCATCGTTTCTGCAGCAGCGGAGGAAGAGCCAAGAAGCTGAGCGCGAGCGATCGGCCAGCATGTCGGCCTCAGAACCCGCCGACGTCCCCATGGCCGACTCGCCCGAAGTGGAAGAGACCGAGGAAAGCGCGGCTCGCAAGAACTCCGAGACAGCTGCGCTCCTATTTGGGCCGATGGAGCAAGTCTCGAACTTCCAGCCCGACTTTGCTTCGAGCAGCCCGCTCCTCAAACCCACCCTCAACATTGAGATGCCGCCGCCGCTGTTCAAACCCGCCGACTCCAAGATTGAGACGGATGTTGAATGGAGCTGGATGGAAATGAAGAGCCCGGAAAACATTGAGCTCGACGAGCTCGAAGACCTGTTTGGCGGTTACTAACCTGTATGATTGGGATACCTTGAGCATACGGATTTCCTTGACGAATCTCCTTGGCACGCGATTACCTTTTGGCTACATTGTTTAGTACATCATCTCCTCTTCCTTTCATGGCGCATATCCTAGACGGGTTTTCATGGCCGCTCGCGCTGCATGGGGACCGGCAAAGTGTGGGAAATATCAGTCGGAGTTTTAGCGATCTTGGTGTCTTGTGATGGATTGGGAATCTTGTATGATTAGCTGTGTCATGATCTTGCTGAGGCACTGGTTGTTATTTGGCTGATATGGACATTTTGGTAGGATGGCGCTGCAACGGCGTGGACGCAACCGTCAGACAAAAGTGTTTAAATTGAAAAAACAGTTGATATCTTCTACCTCATCCTGTACGAGTGACTTGTAATCATTTTCGTATTTCCGTACGTCATGTTTAGTGGTTGAGCTGAGAGCGCGGTCAAGCTGTAACTGCAAGAACCGTATGATTTCGCCATCTAGCTAGATGGTCAAATCACATAGCACTTGGCGCAGAGCTTAAGTCGCGGCATTGCATCAGGTACTATACATTCCATCTAAAAAGCGCCGTCTTAAGTCCGCCTACATGGGGAAAGCTAAAAAAAAAAAAAAATAAAGCCAACATGAAAGGCGGTGAACTCGTCTGTCGTGTTCCCGCATCCGCATCTCGTCGCCCTGGCTACTAGTTCATGCGGGGGTTGCCAATGTCTGCTTGGTCTACTTGCGTCCGCATTGCCCTAATGCAAAGAGCACGCGCCTGTTGGGTTCCCCCTCTCACCGGATGCCCAAAATGCAGCTTTCGTTGGCGGCGATGGGACCTGCGGGACCTGCGGGGGGGTAGGGGGGGCGCAGAGGCAGGGGCGATCCCAGGTGTTGAGAATACAACTGTCAGATCAGGCCAGATTGGCGGGTTCTTTTTCGGGGTGGGGGGAGAGGAGGAGAGGGGAAAATCTAGCTGTGAAGAGTGCACTTCCTCGCCATTAATTCTTTTCAAGAAGGATTGTTTTGGTGGGTGGACAGTTTGTTGATGCCTGAGGCTCGCTCATCAACCCCCGCCACCAGTTCGAACAAAATCCCAGCCATCGACTTAAGCGAAAAACAGGAGCCGCGCCTCCCCCAACCTCACGAGATTTCGTGCAGCCAGCGCGCGCGCAAACTCTCCTTTCTCATGCGACTACTCGTCTATCGTTGAAGGCTTTTTGAAACTTGGCGCATGCTTTTTTCTGCGCGGTCTGCAAAGCTCTGTCTCTTTTCTTTTGTGTAACTGGTTGAATTGTGGTTGGGGAAAGGGGTCCGCAAGAGCTTGGGAACCGGCTACACGGCTAGGTAGTAGGAGTCTACGTGGACGATTGGGAGAAGGACTATCAAGAGCTGGTGTATTGGAGTCTCGAGACGGGACGAACTAAAGACATCCGGTCCCGCCGTGCATGAACTGGACCCTTCCGCACGTGGTTCAGGCGTCGTCTTACGGGCCAAAGTTGACACATACATCGCCTACCTGATAGTCGCTTCACCTTGGACTCGGCCGCCAGCAGCGCTATTCTACGTCTCCTCAACCTAGCAAGTCTTCGAAGTGGATTCCGACTCCAGCAGCGACTCGGGGTACTTCCCCTCCCCCGACTCGGAAAAGCGAAGAAAGAGAGTCTCCATGTCGAGAGCTCCATCTCATGCGCGCAGCCACAGTCGCGCACCGAGCACCGCTCGCGTTTCAGCGCCTGTAGTCGTCGATCTACCACCCCCAGCTTCCAAACCCCCCATTGTGATTGATGTTCCGTCTTCGAGGCCGCGGAGTAGGGGAGCACCCCTTGTGCAGGCGCCGGGCTTGAGTGGAGGACGGGGCATGTTTAAGAGATTGATTGTCGCGTGCGATGGGACATGGTTAAACTCGGACAATGGACTTGTACACGGGCAGATCTCGGTGCCGAGTAACGTGACGCGAATATCACGAGCCATCAAGGCCGTCAGTCAAGATGGCATTCCACAGATTGTCAACTACCACTTTGGCGTAGGGACGCAGGGCGGACGCCTGAGCCGCATCGTAAGCGGAACGACGGGCGAAGGCCTGGGCAAAAACGTCCGAGAAGCCTATTCCTTCCTGGCCAACAACTACCACCCAGGCGACGAAATCTTCCTGCTCGGCTTCTCCAGAGGCGCCTTCACGGCGCGCAGCATCGGCGGCCTGATTGGCGAAATCGGCCTCCTCACCAAAAAGGGACTCCACGCCCTCCCCGAAATCTTCGAGGACGTCCAGCACCGCCGGGACCCCAGATACGTGCCCAAAAACCCAGACGTGCCCTTCCCCCACAAGCCCAGCGCAAACAGCCACCGCTACGCCGACGAGCTCGAGCGCAGAGGCCTCACGCGCCTCGACATCAGAATAAAGGTCATCGGCGTCTGGGACACGGTCGGTAGCCTGGGCACGCCGCGCGTAGGCTGGCTCACCAAGGTCGGCCTGCAATCCAGCGAAAGCAAGGAAATGGCCTTCTACGACACCAAGCTCGCCCCCTGCATCGAAAACGCCTTCCAAGCCCTCGCCCTCGACGAGCGCCGCTCCGCCTTCTCGCCCGCCGTGTGGGAGAAGCCAGAGGGCAACCGCACGACGCTGCGCCAGGTGTGGTTTCCCGGCGTGCACTCCAACGTCGGCGGCGGGTACGACGATCAGCAGCTGGCCAACATCTCGCTGGCGTGGATGATGAGCCAGCTGGCGCCGTTTTTGGACCTGCGCGAGGAGTATCTTTTTGAGCAGGAGGAGGAGAATGAGCGGTATTATCGCGAGGGGAGGCAGGAGGTTAGGCCGTGGGGGTTTGGGGAGATGTACAATTCCATGACGGGGTTGTATGCTTTGGGGGGTGGGTCGGTATGTTTTTACATCTTTCTTCTTTCTTACCTTTACTGCCGCCTTTCCGCCTACTTTTTGTCTCTTGCACTTTATTTCCTACCTTTTGATTCCTACCTTTTTCCTACGTTTCGATTCCTACCTTTTATTCCTATTTGTACTTCGCCTTCTCTAACCCTACCTTTCCCGCCTCCCTGCAGGCTAAAATTGTTCTCATAACATATACTGACGTATGTCAGACCAGAACACCCGGTCACTACCGCGTTGTGGACCCCTTCAACGGCCGCACAACCGATGAACCCCTTCGTCTAACGAACGAATATATTCATGCCTCCGTCCGAACTCGAATACGCCTCAACGGCCCCAGCATAGCCGACAAAGGCGTGTACGAATGCCGCGCGCTCACCGACAACTACCGACTCGTCGTCGACTACGGCCCAAACGATCCCTCACGCACTTCCGAGCCCGACATCCACTGGAAACTGAAATTCCGCGACGACCCCGCCGCGGTCAAGATCTTGCCCGAGGCGCCGCTATGGGGCGTCGAGCGCGAACTCTGCCGCCGCGATCCAGAAACCTACGACTACGTCATACGACCTCCAGCCACAGGCGCGAGCAAGAGCAAGAGGAAGAGCACGAGACCCAAGAGTGCAGACTTGGGAGGCGGTGGCGGGAGACGAAGCTTTGCAGAGGACGACAGGCAGCGGAGTAGGTCGGGCAAGCTGGAGAAGCGGAGCAAGACGCGACCGAAAAGCGCCGGCTATTCAAACGAGCGAGAGAGCGTCATCAGAGAGAGTATGCCGCACCGGCGAGAAAAGAACAAGGCATGGTGGGAAGGCGAAGGCGAAGCAAGGGGCGCGCGAAGTCCGAGGCGTAGCAGCATGAGAGTTTGAGTTCGGTGAGGGCGGGACGATGAGGAGGGCGGCATGGCGAATAGGCCGACTTTGGTCCCCTTTGGTTGAAACTAGTTGTTATACCCCCGAGATACCCCTAATACCTATTCTTTATCGCACATCTTCTTTTCGAACTGACCGTACCCTCCGCGCGCCTTTCAACGGCGGGGGCGCTTGATATACATACCATACCAACAGGTACTTAGCTAGCTAGCTAACACGGTATGGGCCGCACCACAGGCCACAGGCCATGCTTCTGAACACAACATGTGCGCCACCGCCCTGGACCCCATTTTTTCCTTGTAGACCTTGCCTTTGATTAGCGGGGCGTATGCACGTTTGGGGGGAACCACCTCCCCGTGGTCCCTCCTCTCTCTAGGGCTGTTTCGACTCGGCTCGGCTCTCTCTCCCATACATAAGTTTAAGGATTTTTGTATAGTATCAGCTTACATACATGCTTCCATCCATCCCCCTTTTTTCTTCTTCTTTTCTCAGGCCCCCCCTTCGCCCCGCGCCCGCGTGGCCCCAATGAAAACAACTAAAATGACTAGAGGATTTTTGTAATAAAAATTTATTTTTTTTCACATCACAGGAGGCTTAAAAAGAGGATTTATTGTAAAGGAAAAATAGGTGTTTTTTTTTTCCCTCGATTGATAAGTAAGCATGGGCAAGAATGTTCAACGTGGAACTTTCCGTGGCTCGTATAATTATCCCTAATTGGTTAAGAAGGTTGTAAGAAAGGCGTTTCTCTCCCTTTCTCTCTCTCTCTTTTTGACATGGTGAGCCCATCACGCAGAAGCTTACTCAGTACAACTACTAACCTCCTTCTCAAACAAGGAACTTTTTTTTTTTTCCCAAGGTTTCGTAAAAATAGCCGCAATCGGTCAAGAGGTTTGTAAAGGAAAAAAAAAGTGGCGTTTTCGTTGATTCTCACATAAGAAAGTTTATTTGTGCAGGGGCTTATTTCTGCGTACACTTGCCTTCTTTCTCTTTTCAAGTTTGTAATGTAATCATGCCTAATTAGCTAAAAAGGTTGTGAGAAAAGTGGTGTTTTCTCTCTTTCTCTCTCTCTCTCTCTCTCAAAAGCTTACACTACCTTTTTCTCAACATGGAACTCCCAAGTCGGTTAAAAATACCCGCAATCGGCCAGACTTTGATGCAAGGAAGAAAAATGGTGTTTCGCCGTTCACACACGGAGAATTTAGTATACAAGATGCTTACACCACCTTTTTCTCAACATGGACTTATCACATGTTGGAATATTACCCCCCCACCTCTGCGGATTCTTTCTGAATCCGTAACGACGTCTCCCAATTGGCCAAGAGAGTGTGCTAATACCAGAACAAACGGGCGGTTTCTAGCGCTAGATCATGCACGCTTACGCGGTTTTGCCCTGCGATTTCGCGCCATGGGCTGGTTTCGTACAAAGAGAACGCCTTGGACCCTGGTTTACTAAGAGATTTGAGGGGAGGGATCGTTGTTTGTATATTTCCGTCATTACTTGTAGCTGGGCTGTTGGGACCACCCTGGCCCTAGGAGATAGGACAGGTTGGCCGAATCAAGATTTCGACGTGTTATTTTTTGTAAAGGCTGTTTAGTTCAACGGGCGTTTCGTCATAAGTGGGTACTGATTGGTGGGGGGTAATCCAAAAATCCCCGCCTAACTTGGAAAATTGCGAAAGAGGAATCGTTTCACGAGCGGGAAAATTCATCATCAATGAACGAGGGGTGCTTTTGCTCTCATGACAGTTAGTCGTAACGAAGTCGGTCAAGCACGCGCAGTTCGTGTTACACCCAACATAGTGTATGTTGGATTAATAGGGCTACTGTACCAAAAAGTGCCACATGGGGCCAAAATAAGAAATAAGCCCAATTTGTAGGCTTCGATGCGTACCGAACGACGAATGATCGGCTCGAATCTAACGCTCCAAGAAAAGTAAAAGCGGGTCTTAGGCTGAGGGACCCACACGGGATACACGATCCGAGTCCATGACGCTTTGGCGCTTTGCTAATCCGCCCGTATACATACACAGTACAGACAGGCAGTCTGCGCCTTGCCGCGCTTTTAATCCCCGACACACCACCGAAGACTTGGTGAGTGTGTAAGGATCATTCTGACCTTTTGCATGATTATGCTGGGTTGGCAGCCAGTTACGATTCCGAGTTAGAGGATAATCCCGCCCTGTTCGATTAGTCACCGCATCAGCCGCTGTCCGAACATCTCTGAAACTGCGCCCGACCCATGGCCTTGTTGTGTCAATCACTGCCTCCCATGGGTCCCCGTTGGTCCCTGGGCATGATAAATGTGGCTCTGATGTAGTTGGCAGCCGTCCCACGCCTGATTCTGTTGGACTCTTCCCTCCTCTTCAACCTCTTCTTTCCCTTTCTTCCTTCGTTTGTTGCTCTCGTCGCATGATTGGACTGCCATTCCTTTCTGTTCCGATTTTTGCTGTTGTGAATTTTTTGGACGAGCGACTTTGATTTCTGATCATTGCAATGTTGTCTCCATCGCGCGGTGGCGCTCTGGACGAAAAGAGAGCGGAATGTGAGACGAAGTATCATCCTGTGTTATCCGTAGCTAATGCAATACATTAGTGTCGTTATTCCAACATGCCTCGGGCTTCAAAATGCCCTCGCGAGCGTCCCTTCCGCCGCTGAAATCGAGCTTATTGATACCAAACTGGAGAGCAACGAAGAACTATCCTACATCATGGCTCGACGGCATCCGAGGTTATGCATGCTTCATCGTCTTTATATTCCACTTCCAGTTCATCTTCCACGTCACGTTCAAGGAGGGCTATTCGGCAGCAGAAGACCACAAGGGATTCATCCAGCTGCCCTTTGTTAGACTGCTGGTCAACGGCCTGCCCATGGTCAACATCTTTTTCGTGCTGTCGGGCATCGCCCTCTCCCTCAAGCCGATCCAACTCGCTCGAAGCGGGAAATGGGACCAGTTCTTCGACACCATGTTTTCGTCGTTTTTTCGCCGCGCACTTCGACTTTACATCCCCGTGTTCTCGGTCCAGGCGATTTACTTGATCCTGATTTGCATGGGCTTCTACAACTGGTCGTCTGAAATGTCGCGGCACTGGTCCTTCATCGGGACCAACGATCTGCGACCGATCATAAGGGGGACGGTCATGGAGCAGGTTCACGACTGGTTCAACGTCATGACGCAGCTTGCGAATCCGTTCAGGATGGAGACGTTCTGGGCACTCTACGATGGCCATCTGTGGACCATCCCGGTGGAATTTCGCTGCTCGATGATCGTCTTTGGCGCTCTCATGGCATTTTCCAGGCTGCAGTCGCGGATACGGATTACTTTGACCATCATGCTATACCTGTACTCCGAGTACGTCGAGGGGAAGCATCTTGGCCTATTCGTTTCTGGAATCGTCCTGGCCGAATTCCTTGTCATCCGAGACGAGAGGGAGAAGGCGACGCAGCTTCCTACGACGAAGATTCCCACCGAGAAGAAGGTGAGCGGATTATTTAAAGCATTCTGGATCAGCGTTTTCATCTTCGGTCTGCATCTGCTCAACTGGCCGCCCAACTCCGACTCCGCATACGGATACGTCTACATGGACAGCCTCGTCAGGCCGTACGACGACGATCCGCAGAACCGAGGTCGACGTGTAGGCGCTATTGTGTTTATGACTGCGATTTGCGCCTACGATGCCCTCCGAAAGCCCTTCCAGACCCCTCTGGCACGATACATGGGCAAGATCTCGTTCGCCATGTACATTGTCCACGGCCCGATTGAGCATCTCTTCGGCACGCGCCTCGTGTCTATATTCTGGGATTGGTTTGGCAACGAGACGGACTGGAAGTACGAGATGGGAGTTTGGATACCTTTCATCATCACTGCGGCGGTGGTTATTCGCGTCGCAGATCTCGTTACAAGGCATATTGATGGGCCGAGCGTGAGATTCGGGCGGTGGCTGCAGAACAAGTGGACCACCTAGAATATATAAAGAAAGTAGAATAGAAATTTTGAACATTTGCCACGTTATATCGCTCCGTGCTTGGTGGTGTCAGGGTCATTGTGAACTTTTCGTTGAGGATAAACGCTTCAATCGTGTCAACCTCCCACGAGGTTTGAAACTAGAAAGTCAGTGTTCGGGCGTAACATCTTCTAGACCGCTTGGAAGATGGTCTTTTGGATATTTTCGTCTATGATCATACAAGATCACAGATCCATGTATATTTCATTACTTTGCCCGCTTCTATGTGCTCAGGATTGCGATTGAGTATCAGTCGGTGGATTCCGTTCTATATACAGATAAGGAAGGAGGCCGTATCCTAGATAGCAGCGGAGAAACTTCATTGATAATGAAAACAGACCGAGCCAACCAGACTGGCGAGCTTGAATTATTGTCTTGACTCTACATGTTTTATTCAGAAAAACATCATGCTCCATGCGGTGGGCCTTATTATGGACAAATATTCACATAGGTAGTTTTAAGGTTGAGACACAGTGACCTGTAGGATTGGGATTGGCTGATGTATGCTTACCGGGCATCCTTCTAATGCCTAGCCGAATCCCCCTACTCTAGGCTACTCTCGTCATAGTTCGCGCTCTTGTCTGATTGTGTACTGCAGTCCGGCCACCTGGACGGCGCGTTTCAAATACTGAGGAGCGGCTGCGGTGGAGCCTCCCTGAGCCTCGTCCCCACCCCTTCCACTCTTTAGACTCCCAACGTAATCATGAATGCCTCGAGCATCGTGTGCGCGCAGTCGAATGATGGCGCGTTCGGTCCCTTTGTGCACAATTGCCGTGATGACTTTGACTTTACCTTGACTTTCGAGCAGGCGTTCTTTTCCATCGCCCCGTCAGCGGCGCTTGTGTTGGCGGGCGTTGCCAGACTGCGCCATCTCTTTCTCCAACAGAAGCGGCTCATCGAGGCCAACACATTCAGATGGCTGAAAACGGTATGTTCACCTCATGCGACGCCATCATAGCTCATTGTATTAGATCACCATCGCGCTCTTTGCCGCACTGCAGCTCGCGTTGGTGGTCTTGTGGTCCACGCGACAGTCGATCCCGGCACAGAACATCGGGATCACGGCGGCCGCACTGTCGTTCCTTGCTAGTATTACGCTTGGCCTCCTCTCCCCATTAGAGCATGCCAAGTCATTGACCCCATCGACTATCATATGCTTGTACCTGCTCCTGACACTTTTATTCGATGCGACAATCTTGCGCACTTTCTGGATATTCACGTTCGACGAGCAAGTGCGCAGAGTGTTTTCCGCTTCATTCACGCTGAAGGCCATCATCTTATTCTTGGAAGCGAAAGAGAAGCGCGAATACGTATCGCGTGAAAACGATGAAGCTCGTAGTCCAGAAGAATTTACCGGTATCTACGGAAAGAGCTTGTACTGGTGGCTGAACGGACTCATCAAGACCGGGTACAAGAAGGTTCTCATCCATGAAGAGCTGTATCAGCTGCCTTCTGATATAGAAGCTCGTACTCTAGCTGAACGGTTTCAAGAAAGCTGGGAATCATGTTAGTCTGATTCGTGCCCGATATCACCAGTCGTTGCTAACACATGCAAGCGCAAAGCACAAGCAAGCACAAGATCTACCTCGTACTTTTCAAGGCGCTGAAATGGCCCATTCTAGCCCCGATAGTTCCACGTATTCTACTTCTCGTCTTCACCTTCTGCCAGCCTCTGCTCCTGCAACGTCTCTTAAACTACCTCCAAGATCCTGTCAAGCGCCAGAATGACAGGACCGGATATGCGTTGATCGGAGCCTATTTCCTGACATACTTCGGCATTGCCGTAAGCCTACTATTCTCAAATATTAAGATTTTCGCTCACAAGTTTCATATAGATATTTTCTGGCATATACTGGTTATTAACTTACCGGTCGCTCACTATGATCAGGGGAATGCTAGTCACCGCCATATATCGCAAAACCACAGTTATCGATCTCTCGGCGGTGAATAACGCCAAAGCTATTACACTCATGGGAACAGATGCTGAACGCGTCGTCCGTGGTCTTATGGACTTTCATGAGCTCTGGTCTAGTGCCCTACAAGTCGGTTTCGCAACCTGGCTTCTAGCAAATGAACTAGGAGCTGCCGCTGCCGGCCCAGTTGCCGTGTGTCTTGTTTCCGTTGCTGCTACGGTATATGGTGGGACACTTGCGCAAGGCCACCAGGTTGCTTGGATCGGTGCTATCCAAGAGCGCATAGGTATGACTACCTCTATGCTCGGCTCGATGAAGTCTGTTCGCTCCTCGGGCTTGACAGCAAAGGTTCGGGATACGGTGCACAAACTCCGTCTAAACGAAATAAAAAATGCACGTAGATTCTGGTTTCTAGGGTCCTTCACCTCAACCATTGGTCAGAAGCCCTAATCCGTAAGCGACACCATATGTTAATGGTACGACAGGTCTTGTTCCTCAAATGATTTCGCCAGTCATTAGTTTCGCTATTTTCACAGCAAGCAGTGTTGCAAAGAACAAGTCGCTTGACTTTTCGCGCATGTTCACCTCGCTTGCCCTACTCATCCTACTTACGCAGCCTCTGTTCAATCTTTTTGCCGGTATTGTCGAATTCTTGTCAGCCATCGGTTGCATTCAAAGAATTAATGACTACCTCTCCTCGGATTCTCGCAAGGATACTCGGATGTTACTGTCCAACACAGAACCATCTAATCACTCTGGCCCTGAATCGCACAGCCTCGACCATGCGGTTGAATTACATGATACTAACATCAAATGGTCTCAGGAACAGGAAACTCCAACTTTGAAGTCTATCAACCTCAACATACCAGCGTCCAAACTCACGTTCTTAATCGGACCCATTGCATCCGGAAAGTCCACCCTGCTGAAAGGCATACTCGGAGAGCTCACGCAATCGGATGGAGCAATTGCCGTCTCTACGAAAGAAATTGCATTCTGCGACCAGTCACCCTGGCTTTTTAATGGAACGATTCGCGAAAATATTACGGCTTTCTCTTCCTTCGATCGGGAATACTACCGCAAGACAATTCGAGCGTGTGCTCTAGAAAATGACCTGGCCGAATTGCAATCTGGCGACGCAACGAAGGTTGGTAGTAAAGGCTTTGCGTTAAGTAGCGGACAAAAACAGAGAATCGCACTTGCCCGCGCTGTCTATTCTAGGAAAACAATCATGCTGATGGATGATATTGTTAGCCAGCTTGACGCCCCGACACAGAATCACATTGTCGCTCATCTTCTTGGGCCAGACGGCTTACTTCGTGCAGCCGGCACTACGGTTCTACTAGCCACGCATGCTGTCAACTTCCTTCCAGTTGCAGATAAAATTGTCGCACTCGGCAGCGAAGGAACAGTCATGGAACAAGGAACGTTCGAAGTACTATGTGCAGACGAGAGCGGCTATGTGAGTCAGCTATATCGTGAACAGAAAGTTGGCGGTCTCATCAAGCTACCTGCTGTGAGCTTTGAGAACGAAATTGCCGGAGTCGAAGCGAATATCAATGAAGCAAGTAGCCGAAACTCACCTGCATCAGACCCGAAGGTTGCAACCTCCACGAAGGCTGCAGCACGGCAAACCGGGGACAGTCGGATATACCTCTACTATTTCTCATGCTTGGGTTGGCTATTGACTGCCGTCTTCTTTCTCTTCCAGGTCACGACTACGTTTTTGACTGTTTTCCCCACGATCTGGCTGAAGTGGTGGGCCGAATCCAACAGCGAGAGCTCCAATTCCCAGAATGCAAAATACGCTGGAGGTTATGCCGGATTCCAAGTCGCCGCCCTCATATCGACGGGCACGCTCACTTGGTTTTCGTTCAACATCATGGCTCAAAAAGCTGGATTGGAGCTGCATACTCGAATGCTGAACGCCGTCATTCACGCTCCCATGTCACTCTTCAGCAACACTGACATGGGCACCATAATCACGAGGTTCAGTCAGGACTTTGACCTCATCGATGCTAAATTGCCGCTTGCGCTAATGTGTGTTGTCACCAACCTTTTCATCACAATTGGACAGGCTGCTCTCATTGCGTCGGCATCGGCTTGGATTGCTCTTAGCTTTCCTTTCCTCATTGCGGTCTTCTACGTTGTGCAGAGATACTACTTGCGTACCTCGAGGCAGATACGTCTGCTCGATCTAGAACAGAAAGCCCCACTATAGTAAGTGTGTCTGTGATTATGTGGTATCATACTGCTAATACAAGTCCTTCAGCACGCAATTCACCGAATCTATCGAAGGTCTTGCTACTCTCCGCGCTTTCGCTTGGCAGTCCTCATCCATGGACAGGAACCACGTTCTCGTGAACAATAGCCAGCGGCCCTTCTATCTGCTCTACATGATTCAGAAGTGGCTAGCGCTCGTCCTTGATCTCATCATTACCGGTCTCGCAGTTGTGGTCGTTAGCACTGCAGTGGCCCTCCGCGACACCGTCAGTGTTGGGTTTACTGGTGTGTCACTGAGTCAAATCATCAGCCTGACCGGCTACATGAAGTTGATCATTTTGTTCTGGGCTCAGATGGAGACAAGTTTGGGAGCTGTGACGAGGATTAAGAATTTCTGTCAGGAGGTCGGCGACGAAAATCTAGAAGAGGAAAATGAGAGTCTGCCGGAAAACTGGCCTGAAGCTGGTGCCGTGAGCATTGAAGGACTGTCCGTTACCTATCAGTGAGTACATTGTTGAAGAGAGCTAGTTCGAGTGTAACGCTAATCGCCTGAATGTGTAGGGGTAAGGATTCTTCAGAGTCGCATGTTGCATTAAAGGATGTCACGCTTTCCATCGCTGCAGGAACAAAGCTTGGTGTTTGTGGTCGCACGGCAAGCGGAAAGACTACACTAATCCTTTCACTCTTGAAACTCGTGGAATCGGAAGGCAGCATCACAATTGACTGTGTCGATCACAGTACAATCCCTCGACAATTACTCCGCGAGCGCATTACTGTCGTTTCTGATGAGCCCTATTTCCTTACGGATGTCTCTCTCCGTGCAAATCTGGACCCAACGGGATGCTGCTCAGACGACGAATTATTGAAGAGAGTACTGAGGGCAGTCCTACTCTGGGATGTTCTGGCCAAAGATGTTGAGGAAGACGCATCCGGTCAACCTGACACAGCCAAAGATCCTCTTGATCGAATCTTTAAACCTTCAGAGCTCAGTCATGGCCAAACGCAACTCTTCGCCCTCGCTCGCGCTATGGTACGCCACGCCTCTAGAAACAAGTCTGGTGGTCTTGTCATCTTAGATGAAGCCACAAGTCGCACCGACAAGGCCACTGATGCTATCATTCAACGTATCATCCGTGAATGGTTTACGGGATGCACCTTGATAGTCATTGCGCACCGATTGGAGTCTATCATGGACTTTGATGAGGTGGTTGTACTAGACAAGGGAAGTCTAGTGGAATTTGGGAGACCGGAAATTTTGAGGAATAACCCAGGAGGTATCTTCAGAGACATGTGTGGAGATGCGAGAGTGGAAGGGTCTGATCGCCAGATTTTGGACACAGAGCATGCAGCATGACGAGCTTCAGACTACTGTACACCTTCAGCCGATATGATATCAAATGCTGAGAGATGAGGAGTTATGCTGGATGTCCTCAATGCTTCTCCTAGTGTGGGTGGGTGACACTGGGTGACTGAAAGTTCGGCTTCACACTCGAGAGATCAACATGGTCTGATTCTACGCATTATGCTGGAGGTAGAAAGAAGTGTATATCATGGTGCGGCGTTCAATGTACAGTAGCATAATGAAGAGGGGCGATGTCAAGCAATGCTTAGAGTGCATGTGTGCCAAGTCCCCACGTGTGGCGCACAATAAGGTTTGTAAGGCCTAAACCAACGGGCCGTAGAAGTTAGGGCAAGCTTTATGCATCGAGAGTCGACGGCCCCCAAACAATGTTTGCCTGTGTGAACCACTGAAAGATTCGATAGCTGCAAAAGTGCGAATAGGCAGCATTGTCTTCTTGTCGGTAGCGCAACATTCCTTCTTCCTGTGGTCTTACCGTCTCAGGCCGTGGCCCTTCATTCGTTTCTCCTGACGCGCCGTGCTTCGGAGTAGCTAGCCTTTTTTCGGCCCGCACTTTACAGCATCAATAGCCATTCTCTGACGTCCTACCTGAAATGACAAAATTCATAGTTGAATTTACACAAGATATCCACACGCAAGATGCTCGACCTCACCACTGGAGCTAAATCTTGCTCCTGAGATACCAACGTTAGCTTCAAAACCATTAGTCACTCGAGCCGTCTCCACTCTTGTTGCAGAGCTATTGCAAAAGGAGTTATTGCACGTCACCTTCCTTTCTTCACAGCTCACTCTCACCCAGAGTCTTCTTGTGCATGCAGCATTTAATGCGTTGAACTCTAACGTCTCGTGTCTTGGCCATAGACGAGATCTGCATGTACCGAGCTGGATTTCCCCATTTGCCGCCGCCTTCGGCATCCGCCCTTGTCAACTCGGCAGTACCGTACATACATACGCAATGAATCCTGCACTGGACCCTGGTCATCGTCTTGCTGACAAGCACGAGGGCTGGACGCCGGATGCCCAAGGAATGGAATTGGTGGCTGGGCGGACGGTCCGCCAGATGATACGGGAGATATGCAACCTAGCCCTCAGCATCTGCACTCCGTACTCCGTCTTATCCACTCAGGTTTGATTTCAGCCTACAGATCCCAAGCAGCACACGTAACGGTTTGCGCGAGCTGTAGAAAACAAGAGACGGAGACCCACCATGAGCATGGGGCCTAAGAGCGGGGATTTCAACGTCTCTGGCTGGGGTTTAGGAGCAATGATTGGCGGGGTAAAGATGCGGTTTTGCTGTTTTCGAAGGGTCGGTACTTCGGCTGAAGGCCCATGGCCGGTATCATGGGTGCTATAGTGGTCAGAGCTCGAGATACCTGGCCCCGAAGCCATGAATTTAGCCAGCACTGTCCAATGGCCCACGCGCGAAATTTCCCAAGGAGCCTGCAAGTCGCGCATTTGGAAGCGAGCGCGGTGCGAATGCGGGGGATGAAGGTCATGGGGACTCTGGGGCTCCAGATTGTCTCCTCCACTTGAAGGAGCTATATTGATATGTGTGGGTGAGAGTTACACAACGGAAAGCTCTTCTTAGCCCACCCCGCACGCTGTCTCCGTGCCTCACATCGAGTCTCGCTTTTCAACGTGATTTCCTTACTAGTGCGGCATCTTCTGACTCGTATCTTGCTTGTGGCGGATCTTCGCAGGCCTCGGACTCCTACCTGGGGCATACACCCTCTTCAGCTAGCGGCCGTGTCACAGCAGCTGTCCGTATATGGGGACGCCGATTCCTGCTTAACGCCTCTAGAGCTCCTGCTCTCCTCACGTCCATTCTATCGCACCCCCAAAAAAACTCTTCGATGCTCGCAGTTTATTCGATTGCTTCCCCATCGGCCCAGCATGGCGGTTCACTCCAGGCTTGCCAACATCATAGCGTTTACGCTTACCAGCCTGTCCACTGTCGTGGTAGCTCTTAGGTGCGGAGCGACGGTCCCTGCGCCCGGTATGCAGCTCACCATTGATCTCGCGCAGGTTCTACAGTCGGTACTTTCTAGTCCGGAAACTCGGATCCCCCGACTGGGTGATGTTATGTGCTCTTGTAAGTACTCATGCGAAAGCTACAACTTGTCTGACCGCTCAGCTCGCAACGTGGTGCTCCACCGTCACCAACTACTATCAAATCAAATTCATGGATTATAGCCATGTCAACGTAGGCTTCCACGCTTAGTACAAATTTTCTCACACTAATATGCACTCAAGTCACTAGAAACTTTCACAAAAGTCGCTGAAGGAAGTCTTCTCACTATGTGGGTATTTCGACTGAACTATATGCTCGACCACCTCCTCATCAAGACCTCGATCCTTCTTTTTTACAACTACATTGCTTCATCACACAGGTCCTTTCACATACTCGTGCGATCCTTCCTCGGCATAATCATCGTTGGGAGCTTGACCATGATGGGATTCAGCATCTTCCTATGTCACCCGGTCAGCGATGCCTGGAGTGCACAAGTCTTCCTAAATACTTTCAAGGGCATACGCGCATATCAATGCTTGAACCCGACGCCTCTCTGGCTCTTCAATGCCGCTTGGAACCTCGCGACCGATGCCATCATTTGGATTCTCCCAATACCCTTTGTGCTGAATCTTCGTACAATGCCCGTTAGGAGACGCCTCGAACTCTCCGCCATCTTCTCCATTGGAATTATGGCCATTGCTGCATCTGCTGTGCGCATGTACATCACCACACAATGGCTAGCATCATTCGAAGGGTCGGGGCTTCAGTGGGGCAATCTTCTAATCTGGTCTCAGGTGGAGCAGCACGCCGGTCTTATTGCAGCCTCAATTCCATTCCTACGACCGCTTTACAGAAAACTTCTGAAGGCTGCAAGGGGCCCAAACCCGCAAAGCCCGGTTCCGGAGCCAAAGCTGATACCGGATCAGCTAACCCCAGACAATCCAGTGCAGATGCGAACGCCTATCATCCCAAGCCCAGCGCCGACGTTTGGCAGTAGTCGCGGTTTCCAGGCACCAGGGAGCCCGCTTTCACCTATTTTTCCAATGAAACCCGAAATCCACGCGGTACAAACGGTCTAAACATCAGCTATGGCGATTTTCAACACAATGGAAGGACACGAGCACAAAACTGGCTGAAAATCACGGCGATGCGAAGTATGCAGCATTCATTCTGCGTACTTTTATCACCGCATCACTTTGCGATGGGGCGCGAATGGAAAGAATCGCACGTCAGCATAACTACTGCGCGAGGAACCACGCCCCAGCGCAACGACCGTTTCCTCGGAACAACAAACTCGTGGGCCACATGTGGAGAATGGGTTTGTGCAACAGGAGGCATCTCTCCATGCGTCACGGTTGCTGCGGAGGCGCACTGCGACAATGCGCAAAGACCCGCGGTTAATATGGCGAACTAGGATCAAGGTTACGAAGGCTCCACACCCCCAGGAACAGCAACAGATAACAACGGAGAAAGATCCTGAAAGGGGGGGGTACCAAAAAAGATTCCCCACGAATTGATGCGCATTGTCAAGATGTGGAGGCAAATTGCCACCGACATGGCGTTATTTTGGCATCGACTTTACAAATTCACGATTTCCCGTACACGAGCGATACCCTTTTTTTTATATAACTATACATGAGCGATTTCAGCATTGGGCACCGGCGTTTCCCAGGTGGATTGACTGTACAATATATAGGCAAGAGGGTGTTATTAGTCTATGGAAAACACATGGGAATTTATGGTCTGGAAACGAATTTCCAATGGGGGGCCAGAGCAAGGGAATAAAAAAAAAGGTCATGGTTCAATAATAACACGGCACATGATCTCGCGGACTTCCCAACATGCTCGGAACAAGTAGTCACAGCGATTGAGCACTTGTAGTAATTCAATCGAAAATCAAAAGTAAATCCAAAAAAATTGACGTCCTTAAATTTGAAGAAATGATGATGTACCGACCCTGCGGCAATAACAACAACAACCCCGATGATCACTCTCACGATCTGAATACCCAAGACGCTCGCCGCCCCGCGTAATCGACTACGATACCCCCTATCCGGTGGACCCGAGATCCCAGAATCTTGTGCTCAGATGGAGGCCCGAGCGCTCGATCCTCGTGCGGGAGCTTGAGTCTGACATGCACACGGGCCCGCGTGCGCGGATTAGGAGGTGGTGCTGGCTCTAGCTCTTGAGATTGCGACAAGCTGCTCGGAGCTTGCCGTGACCTTACTCATGATATAACTAAGGGAAGCGAGGCTGACTTTCAGAAATCATTTGAACTGCTCGTGCTCGCCACTTTTTTTTTTGGTTAGGCATAAAGGTAGTAAGAAGAAGTATCGGCCGTACAGCGCGTGCATATGGCGTGCTCATGGGGTAGAACACCTTACACTGCAATCTCAATGCGTTGACAAGGGAAAACTCGCTATGCCCACTCGAAGGACCCTACGAGTCTTGGAATAGGTACTCAGTCCCAAGTTTATCCCTACAAACCCGCTAGTCGATACTGCTCCCACGTGAGCATCCATTGCCATCTTTACCACAAAATGTCTCGCACAATTCCAGCATGCGATCATCCCGCATCTTCTCTCGAATCCTGTGGCTTCTGTGTACTCGCACAGGACATCCTAACCCGACTTCGACGTCAGATACAACCCTCCTCACGGCCTCCTCCAAAACAGCGCCCCTAATACGCCCTTGCAAAACACCTTGTAAACATATATTTCCTACACTTGAAAACCTGATACAAATACAAATAAACCCACGTTGACCCCCCAAAAAATTATTCCATGTTCTAATATATAGCACGCGGCGATCTGTCCCACTCGGTAGCGTTTCCTACCGTTGCCGCGTATATGCAAGCCCACTCCTTCTCAACTCCGGTCTCTTCCAGACTGACGGGTTCATAATAACGTCGTTTGGTAGCTTTGACTGTTGTATATAGGCAATCTGAGCGTTGATGCCAATATGTGTTGCTGAATAATGCAATAACTTGTATGCCACGTACTGAGTAGTGAAGGAGCATCGTATATCTCGAGCTTACATCTACCTTGTTCCGTTTAACAGGTGGGATAGCGACCACCTGTGCCTGAAAAATGATGTTTGTGTCATACTAACTTGGCTCCTACTAAACTCTCTGGTGATAGACGGTAGAATTAGGCCATAACATCACCACAAATAAACAAACTTCAACATTCGCGAAAACATAAACCAATTCACCAATAACTATCCTACACTATATGCATTGGGGGCAATCAATCACCGCCGATCCATCCCACCGTCTGCACATACGCCGGCCCATTCAAGAACGGAAAATGCTATTCTACACGAATCGGAGCAATGAATCCACCAGCCCGCATCCACCTGTCACCGGATATGTAGATAGGAAAACGAAATGAAAACTTTCCAGACCCAAGAAACGCCATGCTTTTGTATCGCACATAACAAAAACCTTTCGTGCCGGAGCATCACTATTCCACGATGCTCACCGCCATGCAAATAACTAAACCGTAACCCCATACGCACGCAAATGCATTGAGTAGACATTACCGGCCCGCGCCGTTGCCACACAGGCCAATGTATCATGATGTGGTGGTAATAAGGTACGATGGAGATGATTCAGATAAGCGCGTAATCGAAGTCGCGCTACATTCAAGCGAGAGATCGGGGACTCTGCTGCGCATGCGTGAAGAGAGCGTTGAAGAGGCGCTCAACCTATGGCGGAGGTCAGATTGGCGCCGAGCAAGTCGTGGAGGAGGGGACGAACCTCTGGTGCAGCCTTGACAAACGGCAGTTCCCAGAAAGCATAGGTACGGTTCTTAAGTATCTCTAAAAGAGTGATGATGAGACCCCATGGGTGCGGACGATGAACGAGCAGGCGCTCTAACAAGACGCGCGTAATAGTCTGCTGTACATCGAGGGCCAAGGGGTCATTATTAGGTGGTCCAAACAAGTGAAGGAGGGCGTAGCTGAAGTACTGCGTGTGCGAATTCGGCCAACGAAGCTGGTTCGCGATTGCGCTGATAAAGTGGAACCGTGCTTCTGCGCGCAATTCCCGAGCGATCTTCTCCATGAGCTTAGCCGCAGGAGAGCTTCCATCAAATATGGTGCCCTTGGATCCTTGGGCAGCGAGTGCGCTGGCTCCAATATGAATGACAATGGCATGGATCAAGGTTGAATCGGTCGTAGTAGGTACTAACTCGAAACCAGCAGGCTTAGGTTCCGCATAGTAGACTGCATTGGTGATTTTTTCAACCTCTTGGGCTTTGGGTTCAGCTGCTCGCAAAAGCCCGTCCAACGTATCCTTGATGCCCGCCTGGCGAAGGATATGATCAATGTCGGTGCGGATGATGGGTCCTTGGCTACCATCGAACCGGTCAGGCTTCATTCCAGCAGTGAAAGGATCAGGCATTTCAAGAATGTTGGACGGATAGGCGCTGACAATGAGATTCCGCAATTGAGTACAGTGCATGGGGATGCTATTGCAGAAGCGGAAATGGTTCTCAGCAAGGAACTCAGGGTAGTCGTGATGGATGACGAGCAGCACTCGAAGGACACCGCGATAAAAGTTCTGTGCCATCATGGTCTCCCCGGTGGGTTTGACAAGCTGGCCAGTGTACATCAAGAGCGTTTCCATCAATTTGGCGTATACATCCCAGCGCTCATCCTTAGCATCTTCTAGCATTGCCGGGATGAAGATCCGATGCGAGATCAAAGTCAACCAAGAGTAGGTGAACCGGGGGAAGTTGCTTGGTTGTAAAGCCAAAAAGGCTTTCGCGACTGCGAGGAAAATGTCGGCCTTGAACCCAGCGAAGGTATCCTCCTTGGCTGCGTCATTGAGCTGGAAGAGAATCGTGGAGAACAAGCGGAAGAAGACTTTCTGGCAATATCCATCACCACGGGCATCCATGTGATTACACATGACAAGGATCACGACCAAGAGTATCTGGTCCAGATATTTAGCCTTGCTCTCCTTGACCGCACCTGATTGCTCGCCTTGGTAGGCAACCAAATCAACAATGAGCTTGCCGAGGGCGTCGATCTTGATGGTCGCGATATCTGGGTTTCCCATGCCAATAGGTAGAGACTGCTCCTGCTCAAATGCGGCAACAGAAGCGTCGATACAAGTGCGAATGAACTCAATCGACTCTTCCTGGCTCTTCATGATCTTCTCCTCGTGCAGTTGGTAGATGAAAGCTGCAACAGACTTCTTCGGTGTATCGGGATGTTGCAGGTGAACCCATTCATCGAAGATATATTCGAGCTGATCTTTATGGCCGGTGACCGGAGGTGTCAGAGATTGCTCCACCGGTTGAATCTGCAACTTGGACATTAAACGTTTGCCAAGTTCCAAGTCCGGATCTTCCGCAAGCCATTGAGTGAGAGCATCGATCGAAAGAGCGAAATCAGCGCGTAGCGCACTCGGTTGTTCATTGAGCAATATTTCGTCCATCAAATTGGAAAGCATGTCGAGAGCGGCCGGGCGACGTTCTTGAAGCGCCTTAGCAATTGTCATGTTCAGCCGGTGCATGTCCATCAACGCGACCTCCATCAAAGCAACCATGACCGGTGCGTTGAAGATGCGGTCATCGTCATGCAAAGTCGACAGCCACATAAGCACCTGCCTAGAAGTTCCAACGGAAAGTTGGCAAAGGTTACTTAGGAGGTGCGCGAGAGTCTCAACTTCTAGACGGCTGAGATTATCAGAGAAGAGGTGGTTCGTAACTTGTCCAGCAATACGGAAAGCCCACGGGTCCTTATTGGGGCCGGCGTACTCGATGCCGCTGACAAGCTGCTCAAATATAGAATTGATTGGATTGGCGGGCTGAAGGTCGTTGATGCGTTCTTCCGGAGCCTCTTTGACCATCCGCATCAATTCTCCAAGGAGTTCCTCAACGCCACGTTGGCCACGTTCCAATGCTTGCGGCTCCATGTAGCCATTGAGTTGCTGCTGAGGTGGAGCGTGGGAAGCCTGGAGCTGAAGTCGTGGCTGCTGTGCAGGTTGACGTGGCTCGGCGGGAGCGGCTGCAGGCGTTGGGAGATTGGGAACTGCTGCAAATTGGTCTTGCAAAACATCAGGGACCTGCCGCCCACTGTCCTGAGAGGCAGTATTGGCATGAGGTCCTGTTCGTGATTGTCGACCAAATTCCTCGTAAATTGCTAGCTGTTCTCGGTTCAAGCCGCTGCTAACCTGTTTGTACGGCTCGGGAATGTAGAACGTCCAAGGGCTGATGGCCACTTCCTTAAATGGTTCATTGGGCCGTGTTTGACGCCAAATGCGCCGGACGCGAATGGCATCCTCAATTTGCATGTCAATCTCCTGCACGGATGACATCTCAGCCGCGTGTTCTACGGTGTTGCAAACGAGATCGAGATTGTCGTTGACGAACATCAACACGTGGCCCTCTGGAAGAGCTTGCTCGGGCAGATCTCGTGCCATGACGCGGATGTTGTTTTGAATGCTCATGCGCAGCGGTTCTTTGCACGTGACAAGAGCCAACGCACCAGAGAGTGACTTCACTACTGTGTGGGCCGCCTTTCGCAGTTTCTCCTCGTCTGGCTCCATTGCGAAATCTTTGCTTACCAACTGCGACGTAGATATGGCGGCAATGGTGACTGATCGTTCGACCACAGGCGCAATGATCTCCTGAATTGCCTGCTGTACTGCAGTGAGGAAGATCTTCTTCAAGGTGGCAGGCGGAACGACGTTATTGCCAGAAGGAGGATACTGAAGCTGATTGGTGAAATCAGGCAGTGCCGCGGTAATGTTTGCGGAAGAAAACCGCTCGCTGGGCCCTCGAGCACGGTTTAGGCTCATGATGGACAGGTCTCCAAACGCCTCCAGCCCATCAGGTGGTAATTGTGTCATGAATTCTTCCTCAACGGGCGGTGTTGTCCGGATGCAATTTGATGCGGGAACCTCTTTGTGATCGATATCTAGTCCTTTGCAGAGCACTTCAATTTCGAACTTTTGGTTGAGCTTAAGGTTCGCGTGCTCGTAAAGCTCCTTGAGGACGCGTAGAATTTCCATGAGCCATGGGTTTGGAGGCCTAAAAACGCTCGATTTGGCGGCTTGCAAGAGAACTTTGCAAGTAAAAGGAATGACAATCAAAAGGCGATCAGTGTGGTAGCCTTCAATCAGAAGATCCTTGAACGAGATGTTTCGGAACCTGATGGGCTGGTTGCGACCAATGGTGAGAGAACCCAGCCAGCCGCCAAGGTTCTTGAGGTGCCCTCGCTCAGTGGAACCTAATGTTACGTCACCGTTGAGCATGCGGTTGATGACAACATAAGTCTCTCGAAGAACCTCAGCCCACAGCAACCTATCGCCAAAGAGCTCCAACATGTCGAGATATAGCTGTTGGAAGTTGGGCTGCATTTTAGCACGCTCCTCCACGAGATAATTGGCAAACCACTGATGATGTTTGTCCTCAACAGCCTCAGTTAGATCTCTTATCTTTTCGCGCAAATTGCGTTCAGACACATTGTTGAGCACAAACAACACCTTGTCCTGGACCTCTTCATTAGGCTCCTCGTAGAGTTCCGGCCGTAGAGGAGGATCGACGTGTACGCAAGAGAATTTAGGGACCGCGGGCTCCGTCTCTAGCGACTCGTCGATGACGGTGCCGTTTGTCAATCCAACGCCGTTTTGACTGTCACCGTTGACTTCACCAAGTCCCTGATCACGAACAACCTCCTCCGCTTTCGGCCAGATCTCGGTGCCTCGTAAACCAGGGATTTGTAAAAGTTGGTCGCAGTAGTTGGGCCACTGCCGGAGGCGATCGGAGAAGTGAATGAGTGCTTGAAGTCCAAACTTGTACATGGATTCTTCAGGTCGAAATTCTTGAACGGCTTCTAGGACCATGGCCAAACCGACTTGGAGCGCGATACGAGAGAGCAGGTTATAATGAATGATGCCACCAAAAAGAACAGCAGTAGTAGCCAAAGCTTCCAGTGGATACTCTCCGAAGCAATTGTACTCGTCAAAGAGGCCGTGAATCATGCAGGCAAAGAGATCCTGCTCAGCTGGATCTCGCGACTCCTTGTACTGTCTCAGGACATGGATGATATCTCGCACCTCGCTCTCACCACTGTACATCTTCTTAAAATGCTCTTGCATCTTTTTGTCGGCTTCCTCGGGAAGAGCGTTACCATTTTGACCGTTAGCATCAATAATGTCGTCCCATTCTTCACCGTAGTTAATAAGTCGTGGGTAAGCTTGAATGCAAGTGCGCTGCAGAGGCAGAAGCTCCTGCTCGACAGTTCCGCACTCAGCAAGGAACCCAAGCATTGGGTGAACAGTCTTGACAGCAAGGGGCATACTGATGAGATGATGCTCATCACGAACTCGCTGTAGTTCGTCCGACGCTCTCGCGCTCAGGAAATTCGTCAAGATCCGGCAGAGGGGAGCACCGGCTTGCTCGAATGTTTGATGTAGCCAGGGCTCGATTTCAAAAAGACCGCGAGCGTGTGCCTGTGCTGCGAGATCGAGGCTAACATCGGTGTTGCTACGGATGAGAGCTTCCAGCCAGCCGTTAGTCTCAGCGTGCTCCATGATGAGATTCAGAGACATTGGATCAGTGTTGTACGCATCTACGAAGCGGTCGACGAGCCATTGGGTGTCTTGCTGCCAAAGACCATAGAGAACGAAGGCGTGTTTGGGAAGCTTTTTGTAAAAGTAAGGATCGAAAAGCTGTTTAAGAGCCTGCTCTTGTAAGCCACCCCAAGGTTTGGGGACCGCCGCTGCTGCCACGAGAAACTCAGCCGTGTTGGGATTGATGACCGCGTCCGGTATGCCTAGCATTTGAGCCGTGTGGTACGAGTCGGATGATTGGAAAATCATGCCAAAGAGTGCTGTAGTGGCATCCAGCGAAACGTAGGGGTGCTTGATGGCTTGTTCCGCAAGAGCCTTAACCTCGTCGGAGGCACCTTCGAAAGTGGCAATGGAGTACGACGACCGTAACCGTGGGATCTGGGTCACATCAAGTTCCTCAGGCGTGCAAGATAAGAAGCGCATGAGGAACCAAAGTTGAGTCACCGTGTTCTGCCATACACCACCCCACAATAGCTGGATATCGAAAGTCTCAATGTCTCGAGCGATGGGTAGTAGGGCGTTGTAGATGGCCAGGAACTGAGTCTTCGACAGCCGCAGACCCTCCCGATCAAACGCGTGGACAACATCCTGCCAATCCAAGCGTTGTCCTGCGCGGTGTTCCCGGAGAGCTGCGACGAAGTTTTTCGCGCTGCCGGAAGACAAGGCAAGATACAACAAAACCATCGCCACCTGTTGATAGCTAATGTCGCGTGTCTCGGCGGACGCGAGCACGTCCTTGCACGCTTCAATTGTATCTGTAGCCCGTGGGCCTGCCCGCTGCACTAGCTTCACCAAGGGATTCTGTGACCCGTTGGTCAGCTCAATCAGCTGCAGCGCTGACTCGATCTCGAAGGGAATGTTCGCGTGCAGAGACTGATATCGCATGTGGACAGCGTAGGACAAGCTTATGGTCTTGTCTTCGTTCCATCCGTGTGGTGGATCTCGGAGAATGCGCTCGATCAGCGAAGCGAGATAGTCGGTCGTAATGTCGTCGGGTTGCGTTGGATCAGGTCGCGCGATAGCCATCAGCAGCTCCTCCCATGTAGAGGCCAAGATATTATCGGCTGTCGGTGGTCAGCATTTGAGACATGATCATTGGGCGAGGATGACTGACCTTTTGCTCGCAGTTCGGCGTTGGTGTCCGTTTTGCAGGAAGCAGCGAGCATAGCTCGTGCAATAGGATCCAACTGGAAGTGAGAGACGAAGGTTGCGAGGTCAAATTCGCGAAACAGATCGCCTTCAGGCGAGTTAAGAGATTCCGCGATCTTGAGCGCCTGGTCCGCATCTGTCCGCAATTTCTGCATTTCCGTTAAAAGCAGCTGGTAGTTACCGTTAGGCTCTGCATTGCGTGCGCCTGCGGTGAAGATTTGGGCAGCATTGTTCTGCAGCAGGCGCCGAAAGTACTTAGAGAAGACCTCCATGCCGTTGGAATCGATCAGCTGCGAAGTGTCAGCTCAAGTATAAGCCAAAGAGGTAATAGAGCGCGATGCTAGTGCAATTCCTACCTTCCGAATCTGCTCAGTCTGCGTGTCCCACTTGGCCCGGTCCTTGTCGTCCTTGACGGGGCCGAGTTGGCTAAGCAGTAGGAAAACTTGGGCGATGACAATGCGCGAGAGATTTTGGCTATGCGCAGACGCGCTGGTGGGATTGGCTGATGTGCTGGGCGATCCCACTGTGCTCGAGGTGGAGAGTGAAGGCGAGGCGCGGACAAGCCTGGGGGCCCCTCCGCCGCTGCTCGAAGTTCCACCACCCTGCAAAGCGGCTGGTGCGGCGGAGGAGGCCAGCTGCGAGGAAGACTGCGATGCTATTGTCCTAGACCGGGAGGACAGCAGCTGGCCGAGCGGAGGCTGCTGTCCGGCGTAGGAGGGCGAGAAGGGGGCCGACGTCGACGAGGCCGCCGACGACTTCCGGCTTCCGACGTGACGAGAAGCTGCTTGGGGCAGCGAAGGGAAGCTAGAAGTAGCAGGTGAGAAGGTGGGTCGCGAGCCGCTGGGCGAGGGCGTGCTGCGCTGGTCTTGTGCGAATGCGGTCGATATGGGTGCTAGACGTGTGCTGTGGTGTCTCGGCGGGCCCCAGGGGTGTTGCTGGCTGCTCATCTAGATGGTGCTTCCATGAGCAGCGCAGGGCGGCCGACGAGAGCGATGGGGATGGGGGAAAATGGTGGAGAGGTATGGAGGCTCTGAAGTTGCAGCGTGGGAAGAAGATACAGCGCGCAGTTGCTTGGCAGTACCGAGCGAGCGATGCAAGCCAAACCCGCGCCTCGGTGACGCAGGGGAGGGTTCCTGGGTGTACACTGATGGAAACGAACAACTATGGCATACACCGACTCGATGGAAATGCCATCCTAATGTCCTTAGAAGGGCTGGGCAGCAGTACGCGGGTACATCGCGCTGGCTGCAGGTGGGCAGGAGTTCGCTGCTCCCAATGAGTGCGTGCTCCGAATCCGGGCGGTCCGTGCCCCTCCGCGGGCGCCCTCTCGCAGTCACGAAAACGCTCTATACATCGACTGCTGGGCTTATTGCCGTGGACAGCTTGCACTTGTTAGAGCAGAGACAAGACACCATGGAGATCCTTGGATATCTACAAGACCGTCAAACTGGGCGTGCGCATTGGACAATTGCAGCCCCACGGGCATTCTCCCTGCAGATGGGAATCGAAGCTGCTCGTGTCCGGCTTTTCTTTTTGCCGGAAGAGGCGGACGCCCACAGAAACGGCCAGCGCGCAGAGCGAGTCACGTGGCTCGAGCAGCCGTGGCCGATGACATAAGCACATCGTTGCCGGCGCAACCATGGCCAGCCGTAAACAGAGAAGAGCCCGCCGGGATCCCTGCACCGTCATCACCATCGCTCAACACCCAGTCCTGGTCAGGACTCGAGATATCTTATCCCAGCATTTCCTACAATCCACACAGCCTTTCGCTATTATTACACCGCCCTCCGTTGTCGCCATCACCGCTTGCTTCACCTCTTTATAGCGGGCGCCATGCCTGGGCCAGCAGCGGCAGAGCCGCCCTCGGTCACTCTTTCCTGTATGTGAACACACATGTCTTGAATTCGAGCCAGTGCCCATGCTAATTTCTTCCCTAGTTGCCAACAACTTCTGGGGCAAAGATGACGCCGGCGTCTCTCCTATGCTTGAGCGCCTACACAATGCCAAAGTCACGTCGGACGAACTCAAGTCCTTCTATTCTGCACGTGCGGCGATCGAAGACGAATACTCAAGGAAGCTCCTCAACCTTGCGCGCAAGCCTCTAGGATCCTCCGAAGCCGGCACCCTACGCATGTCCTTCGATGTCATCCGCGGCGAAGTCGAGTCGATGGGCAAGGCACACCAGAGCATCGCACAGCAGATGAAGACGGAGCTGGAAGAGCCATTGGCTGCATTCGCTGGCGGCATGAAGGAACGACGCAAGATTGTGCAGGGCGGCATCGAGAAGCTTCTCAAGACAAAGATGCAGCAGACCTCGGCCGTAAACAAGTCACGCGATCGCTACGAGAACGACTGCCTGAAGATCAAAGGTTTTCTAGCTCAGGCCCACATGGTAATGGGTCAAGAGGAGCGCAAGAATAAGGCCAAGCTGGAGAAGACGCAAATCCAACTCGCCGACACGGAGCGGGAATATGAGTCGGCCGTCAAGGTTCTTGAAGAGACTACAGGCCGATGGAACAGGGACTGGAAAGCAGCGTGCGATGTAAGTGTAGAGAAAAAATACCTTGGACAACCACTAATTCCCCTATAGAAATTTCAGGACCTAGAGGAGGAGCGAATTGACTATACGAAGAGCAGCCTCTGGACCTTTGCAAACATTGCCTCTACCGTATGCGTAAGTGACGATGCAGCATGCGAGAAGATCCGATTGTCTCTGGAAGACTGCGATGTAGAAAAGGACATTACTGGCTTTATCAAAGACAATGGGACCGGACAGGAAATCCCCGATCCACCCAAATTCATCAACTTTTGCCGGGGCGATGTGGAGACGGCCTCCCAAACCTCAGAGGACGAGAACTACTCCGTTGCTCAATTTCAAAGGACCATGAACCCTGCCTATCGTGCGTCGTCGCCACAGCCCTCCGTGTTCGAATCTCACCATGACCCCAACAATCCATTGGCTCGTGAATTGGGCCTTGGGAAGGACACCAGGCCAGTACCTCAGGATCAAATTGACGTTGCACCACGCCAGCAACAACCTTCAGCACAGTCGACACAGCCTAGTCAACCAGGTCGAGGCATTCAACCGGATCCGCGCTTAGTTCAGGCTCAGCAGCAAGCGCATCAGCAGTTCCAGCAGAGCCAGGTCCCCCATAATGACTATCCTATGGACGGTATGACTCAATTCTGTCGCATTGGACCACCTTCAGAGCGAAGCACGGTTCCCAGTCCAGTTCGCCCTTCAAGCAGGGACTCGCAGAGCGATTACTCCAACCCGACGTCCTTTTCCAGCATCGAGCCACCTAGCGGCTCTGCATCGCCTGGAAAACCCATGTCCATGTCACCTCAGCCGCCCGAAGAATCGCCAGTGCAGAAGAAGAAGGGTTTCTTTCACAATAGCCCATTCTCTCGCAGGAAGAGCAAGCACGAGAGAGAACCTAATGTTTTGATCAAGCCACAAAACCGAAACACTTGGGGACCGGCATCTAAGAGCAGCGAGAATGTCAGCCCGACACGACCGTTCGGGAAAGGCGCACGCGGAAACATCCTAAATGATCACCAGTCCGCGAGCCCTGAGCCTGTAGACCCCCGAGCGAACTTCCAACTCAACATTGGCAATAATGTGTTCGATGTAGCATCCCCCGATGCTAAGAAGGAGAATAAGTCAAGGGAACAGCCAGAGGATCTCGACCCCATTGCGCAAGCTCTAGCTGAACTCAAGGGTGTAACAAAGCAGTCCTCTGTCAGAGTCTCTGCGGACCGTTATCATGGCCTCGCTACACCAATTCCACCAGGTACACCTGCGGTTGGTGCAAATCTTCCTGGAGGTGCCCCGACGCCTCTCGCAAACGCGAATCTGAATGCAGCGAAAAGAGGCACGCCTCCGCCTTCGTACGAGCAACCGCCAATGTCGCGTCTTGGTGCTCCGCAGCCTGCGCACACCGCCCGCCAGATGCAGAAAACCACACAGATGTACATTGATCAGAAAGCGAACATGTTCAATACCGGCTCGACGTCTCGGCCACAGACTCGTGGTGCACCTGGCCAGGAAGTCCCACGGGCAGCGTCTCCCGCTCCTCCACGTGCCACCAGTCCACGACCTGGTCTCTACTCCACCCAGCAACAACCGCAATCACCAGGAGGCTATCGTTCAGCCTCTCCGAATCCTTATGCTGCATCGGGCACGGGCAGCCGGCCACGGGCACAGACAGGCGGTCAGGTCCCGAACCCGTATGGAACACCAACGGGACGAGGGTCTTACTCTTCTCGTGGTGGCTCTCCTGGTCACGGTAACATGCACCGCGCTGCATCTCCTCAGCCTGCCTACGCAAACAGCCGACCAACATCGCGAGCAGCGCCAGGCTCGCGTGCCGTTAGTCCACAGCCTCAGTTCCGTCAGTCGTACGATCGCCCGTCTAGTTCGCGCGGAAGTGACATGGCGCTGCAGATTGCTCCTGGTCCAGGGAGCGAGCGTGGCGACGGCAGTATGTACGGCGGCAGCGTAAGAGGCCGAAGTGGCACCATGAACCAACGCCCACAAAGCTCGTACTATGGTGGCGGAGGAAGCGACCTAGGCCACGGAGGAGGTGGAGGAAGTCAGATCAGCACGAGGGTGAGGAGTAAGAGCGTTGCTGAGCCGAGGCAATACACGAGAGATGGAAGGATGATATTGCATTATTGTAAGTGCCACCCCAAAGATGAAGATGAAAAAGTGAGACATCCTGGCTAATTCATTTCAACAGCCAGAGCCATGTACATGTACTCGGCCCAAATTCCCGAGGAGCTCACCTTTGCAAAGGGCGACATACTCGCCGTCCTTCGCCTCCAGGACGATGGCTGGTGGGAGGCCGAGGTCGTCGGCAAAGACAGCCGTCGCGGTCTCGTACCTTCGAATTATCTACAAAATTGTTGAGCAAAGTATCTAGTCCCCTTGGTCAAATTGTGTCTTTCTCTGCCTCCTTTTGGCACTCTTGTTCGGCTAGTCTTTGAGCGTTGAAATTTGCCTCTGCCTTTGTTCCTCGGGCCATTTGAAGCATCTGCGACTTGTTGAACCGGCGTTTTATATCTGATGGCGTACCCCCTTGATGAATGGCTCGTGTTACGTACGATGGAAACTCTCGTTTTTTGGGGGGGCTTGCAATGATTGGGAATTCGATGTAGTTATATGCAGAGAGAGTTGCGAATTCGAGCAAGATTTGTACATGATGATGTTCTTCAGCGCTATGTCCCTTTATTTTTTTTTTGGTAATGGTCGAAATTCTTTGCTCATTACATGATTTTTCTGATTTTTTTCTTTTTGGTTGGCATTGAAAGAAACAAAGGCGATTAGGTTCACAGCAGCGATTAAAGGAAGAAGAGGGAGGGGGAAAGGAGGCCTCGTGCAGTAATTGTACATTTTTCAACCAAATTAAATATCACTATGCATTGATGATGACCTCAAAGTATTGCAACAACACAGACAGAGCAATCCCGTGCCATGCATTCGAAAGCGCAGAAAAAAATCCCCCCGAAACGAAGTGACCGCTCTGCTTCCGCTAACAATACGATTAAACAAAAAACAAAAAGGACATGTAACGACCAAGGTGGTGTAAAGAGCCGCCTGAGACGCCCATATAGTACATACGTGATGTCCAAATTCATCCCAAAGTGTGTGCAAAGAATCGTAAATCTTCTCCCCCTCCACCCCCTTTCCCCCCCGGTCTAAAAGCCGGGGCTTCCTGGATGGAAGAATTCCTCTGTAGGACTGGGAATCTTGTCTCTCAGCCACGTCAATATCGCGTCAGTCCCCTTCCGTAGCACGGCGTAGTTGGGCACGCGGAATTTGTTGCCTTCAACATCTAGGCCGGTCAGAGTACCCTGATGCAAACCGATCTCAGGCTCCAACCGCCCAATGTCATTGTTACTGAGGTTCACAATCTTCAGTCCTTGTAGTGCCTCGGCGGGGACCTCTGCGATACTATTGTCCGATGCCACGAAGCGTATGAGCTCTGGGAAGAACATACGGAAGACTGGTAAAGAACCGGCAATGTGATTATTTGACACGTCTAGATGCTGGAGATTTGGCGCCGTAAGATAAGACGTGATGGCGTCGAACGAACTTATTTTGTTGCCATGCAAACGTAGCTCGCGGAGCTTGGGAAGCTCAAGTGGATCGGCCAAGGGGCTGACGATGTTGTTTCTGGACAAGTCTAGAACGCTCAAGAACGATAGCTGCGCTGTGACAGCTGGAATGGAGGTAAGGTAATTTTGCTGCAGATAGAGCTGCCGGATATCGTTTGTTTCGGCGAAGGAAGCAATGGCTTCTTGATCAATCTCAGTAAAATTCTGAAATGACAAATCGAGGGTGCCAGACGGCGTCAATTTCCATCCATGGGCATCTTCTATAGCATCGATGCCGAGCTCATTGACCCCTTCGAGGGCGTCTGTCGTAGCTGCTCTAGCAGCGGGCTCTATCCGAGACGAGAGATCCCTCTTAATATCCTCGGTGTTCATCGTCAGGAATTTCCGGTCTCGCAATGGATTTGCTGCAAGGGTTAGAGTTTCCAGGCCCTCCATCAACGCAATTCTCTCATCCAGCTTGTTCAGATCGTTTCCCGTAAAGTCAGCACTCCGTAGTTGCTGCAACGAAAGAAACCCGTCCGGAAGCGCCGATAATCTGTTTTCACCTACGAGTAGCGTGTTCAAACTTGTCCAAGAAGACATGTCAGGGAGAGCCGATAATTGGTTCCCAGATAAATTCAAGTATTGAAGGGCTGGCAAAAGTATTGTACCTGACTTGCAAAAGGTTGTCAGCGAGTTGTGAGATAGCTGGAGCTTCTGCAAGTGTGGCACGGTGTCGACATCGAAGAAGGCGCCGCTGAACGCATTCTTGCTTGCCACAAGCTCAATGATTGGAACTGAGGTGAAGAGCTCGGTCGGTAGGGCGTCAAAGCGGTTGTCGGATATATTAAGGGTTCGGAGGTGAGTCAAAGAACGTATTTCTGGAGGCAAGCTACTAATCTTGTTCCCTTGAAGCTCAATGACTTCAAGCTGACTCAATTCACCGAGACAAATAGGAAAATCTCCCTCAATTTCATTCTCCGCCAATTTCAGCTCGCGGAGCGAGGGTATCTGGCAAATGACATCTACAGATTGCAGTGACAACTTGTTGCGGGACTAGACGAGAATTAGTGTTTTTAAATATGGGGTTAGCAAGTGTAATACTCACGAGATTTAGCTTTGAGAGCTGCGTCAGCCGTCTCAGACCCATCGGCAGCTCTCGAAGCAGGTTTCCGTGCAAATCAATACTTTGCACCCCACCAAATTGTGGACCAGTGTCATCGGCATCAACGCTTGATTCCACGTCCACATCTGGGAACATGGCATCTGGAAGTGCCTGGAACTCGTTGTCCGCAGCTACAATAACCGTAAGGTCAACAACCTCACCCCAAGCAATTGAATCATTGTTCTGGTCATAACTGTACATCTCCAAGACTTCAGCGGGTACTTCATCGAGGCCCATTGCGGAAATATTGAGGCGACCGTCGACCCTCGCCCCGTCTATTCGTTTTCGCAAGAGCGACTTACCCCCCTTCGCACGCTGATTGAATGGATCCTCGAGGCCAAAGTCGAACTCCGCAATCTTGGCGGGATCTGGAACAATGGGATCCCGTGGAGGCGTATCTGTCTGAGGGTCCCGCGCGGAATTAGCACGTCTAGCAGCTTCTTTAGCTTTAGCGATCTGTTCTCGCAATGCCGTTGATGATTTCGTCTTGGGCGGTGTCTCATCTATATTGGGGGTTACATCTGATCGACGAGTAGCCTTTGCCTTTGCTATCTGTTCTCGCAATGCGGCGGACGAGCTAGAGACCTTTCGACTCGTGTCTGGTGTGACAACCACCGACCCTCTCTTTCCTTGAGCAGGCGTCGTGGTGACGGCAGTCCCCGGAGGGGATATGGCCTGGCTAAAAGCCCCGGCAATTGAGGCACGAGCCTTGGGTGTTCGAGCGACCATTGTTTTGCTATTTGACAATGGACGTGGTTTGGGCGTGGGCTGTATGTTATGCATCTGTGAAAGGGGCTGTTTCTTGATAGTGGAAGGCGGGCGGACAATGGAGGATGTCTTGCTAGGTGTTACGGACGCGCTGGGTGTCAAGGCTGCGCTCACACTCCTCTTGCCTGGCGCTGTCATTGAGCCTCTCTGGGTCGGCGTTGCCAGCTTTCTAGGGGTAGTCGGCGCTGCTCGGGGTGTCCCATCGCTCGTCATGGGTCGTCCACCATTCGATAGTGCGGAAGCGGGTCGAAGGGGTGGCGGCATAGAATTATCTGCATTGAAGAAGCTAGACCTCCTTCGTCTTCCTTTGCCTCCAGCAGGTGACGATGGTAAGTGGGAGAGACTTGCAATCGTTCTGTCCGATAGAGATGGCCGTGACTTGCCGGTCACAGGTGCTGGTAGGGTAGCTTCCTCATTCTCTACTACAGTCTCAACTCCGCTATCATGGAAGCCCGCCCGTGAGCTTGCCCGAGACGAAGCCCGAGAGGCCGACGAGAAAGCATCTAGATCGCCCAGCACATCATCCTCGCGACTTGTGTTGGCGGTTCCCGGTGGTTGCGGCGCTGCTTTGGTCTGGCGCGACAGTGGTCGTCCACTCGGTTTCTTGAAGACAGCAGCGTCCGGAGTCGATGTTCGCGCTTGTCCACTACCTGGGGCGGCACGCTTTGCCAAGAGTACAGATGTTCTACTTGAGCTTGTAGTCGTCGTAGATGCCGCGGTGGAGGGCGTGTTGGAGCGCACGAGGGAGGATCGAGAGGCCCTCTTCTGCAATGTCGGCGCGGGCGGTTGACTAGTCCGAGAGATTGACGAGATAGACGCCTTTTTGCGCAACTGGTCGGAGGACGAGGGGGAACGGAGCTGGCTCTGACTGCCTGCGGATCTGAGCACCGGAAGTCGTGAGGTTGGACGAGGGATCCCGGAGGTCCGAACAGGTATCGCAGACGGCTGGTCCATTTTGTATGCGGTGCTGTCGGGGTCCAGTCAGAATACGCGCTCTCGCAGCACCTGTGGAAGCGCGGCGCTGAGGGGAGAGCATCACTCACCATGCGGCTCACAGAATCCAGCTCGTTATGTGGCGTATGTGGGTCGTGGCCCGCTCGAGCACGGGGGAATTGGCTGGAAGCACGCCCGCGACGACCGTCTCATGCAGACGCGGAAAATCCCATGTCCAGCTAGCAGAGGAGGGGGCCTCAACGGGACGGTTTGTGCGGTGCTTGGAGTCAAACAGGGCCGGCGCTGGGGGCGCGCGAGCATCTGAGCGTACGTGTTGCCCGTCACGACGCGCGCCAAGGCCGTGTTTCAAGCTCGACGCCGGATCCGGCTAGCGCGCTCTGTCGCAGCTGCAGTTCGCGCCTGCGCGCCCGCTCGTTCAACCGCCGGCCTAAACCTGCATTCTCCAACCTCCTCGAGAACTCCCGCCCTTCCAAGACAGCGTCCGCCGCCGCCGCCGCCGCCCTCGCTGCCACGTCGCCATCCATCGCGAGTCCCGCGTTTGCTGTCCACCTTCGCCCGTTGCGCGCGCGACCCTTCCGCGCCGAACCCGGTCGTGTCCTCCGTCTCCGCACCCAGCACCTCGCGTCTGCTCCCTGCTCGCACCGCGCGCGAAGCCCGCAACCTACTAGAAGCCGCCCTTTGGCCCATTTGCTCCATTTCCTCCGGCTACAACAAATAGCGCATCCAGCAAACTCGCGCTTCGCCCGCATTTCTGACGTGTCGGTCGCTTGGACCACCTCGTCTAGGCAAAATGGACTCCCAGGCATCTTTATCCCAGGACTCGCTCATGCCTTCGACGGAGATCTCGAGGCCCGCCACGCCTGACAAGATGCCTATTACTTCGAGTTTCGGCTCTCCTGGCCTCGATCAAGCAAAGTTCACGTCTCCGGCGCCTCCAGCGACTTCGATGACCCCTCCTCCGTCCTCGCAGATACCAAACACTCGCAGCATTGGGCGAACACCTACCCCGCCGACCCCTCAACTGTCATCACCTCCTCCAACCTCCAAACTGCCAAACCAACCATCCGCTCTGGTCGAGTCAGCCGCCGCATTCTCTCAGGAGCAGATCAACAATGCCTCTACCGATGAGCTGCGATCCATGGTCGATGATCTCTCCAGCGCGCTGCGAGATGTGCGACTCTCCGCAGCCCATCATAAGCTCCAGTACAATATGGCTGTAATGGAAAGTCAAGAGTAAGCAATCCCGAATTCAAATTCCCATCAACGATGCTAACTTGTACCTAGACAAGCCAGCCGCATGGCCGTCGAGCTCGCCATGGCCCAGCGCGAGATTGATGTCTTGCAGCAGGCCGAGGAGAAACGGCGCAGTAACCTGGGGTTACCTGTACCTGAACAAAGCTATCAGGAGCCACCGACTAATGCCGCTAACGCCATTCTAATGTCCGAGATGAATCGGCAGATTCAAACGCTGCAAAGCGAAAATGAAGAGCTTCGAGACGTACTCGATCAGCAGAAACGTCTCACCGAGCACCGGGAGGGTGAACTTGCAAGCCGTATGGAGGAGATCGACCGACTCAAGACGAGGATTCGGAAAAATCGTGACCATATCGCGCCATACCTTCCCTATCTTGAGCAGATGAATGACTCTCCTCGTTCCGCCTTTGGGACTCCTCATGCGACTCCGCGACACAAGATTCAACGGGTGGGTCCTCTGTCAACCGAAAACAGCCGTAGTCAGAATAACTTCGAAGCCCTCCTTTTGGCCGACAAGATGCTCAGTCAAGAGACAGCCACAGCACCGTCGACGCCGACAAGGTCGCACGCACCGAAATCACGGTTTGGACACAGTCGAGGAACTCACTCAATGTCGTCTCTCCCTCAGACTCCGAATAGGCGGACAGCCCACCTCCAAGCTGATGTGCCGCGGACTCCGCCCACGTTCGCTGCAGTTCACGTACCTCAATCCGCCCCTCCAGCACACTACCAGCACAAGGCGGTACATGGTCGTCGAGAGAGCAGCAACTCTACCATTACAGCGTCGAGTGTTGATGAAGAGGAGGCCTTCACGGACAGGGAGGATGATCAAATTGCCGAATCACAAGCGAGCCAGATGGCCACAAGTATGCTTCGTAGAGCGGCACCACCGAAGCAGATGTCAGCTCCATCCTCGCAGTCAGCCACTCTCATCCAAAGTAAAATTTTTGGTCAAGTAAAGAAGGGTCACGGATTGTCTCGCTCGGGAGATTTTGAGAAACGGCGACTGACATCTGTCGAGCACCATGGCAGCCCAACAAAGCGGGGGCGCATAGATCAGGGCGTTGGTCTGGGCATTGGAGGCTTGCTTAGAGACTAATTGCTGAGATTGTGTGAGCTTATGACGATTGATGATTTTGGATCTTGGTAACGGGGCTAGTGGAGTTTTGATTTGTATTTCAAGTGCCTCTTGCTTCGTTTCGGTACATTATGGTAGGCGCATCTGTCTGTCAGATTGTAATATCCACTCTTCCTTACTCTTAGACAGCAGGATGGGAGCGACATAAGGAAGGATATGAGATGAGGAATGTCTTTTAGATAGTGAATGATACATCCTGTATAAGTGATCAACTCACCGGACCATCTCCAGGGCAGACTCAAGCATGCATTCCTGGATAGTAAGCATAGAATAATTATTATGGACCGACAGAGGACTATTGCTGCTGGTGCACGGGGTGTGGCGCGTTGGTGCACGGACCTCTTCGGCTAAACGTTGCACCGGCTCCAAGCGAATTTTCAACACCATCGGATTTCGATATCTTGTACCCAGCGTTACTAACCTTTAGGACGACGACGAGGTACGCCCCCATTGCGCACAGTTTCATCAATTAAAATTGACTTTTCTTTGTAGAATCTGCAGCCATGGCGATCAAGCACAACCAGCAGATCCAGAAGAACCACTTCCACAAGGACTGGTATGCAACACCTTTTTGCTGTCGATAACGATCGTATGCTAACACTGCCGCAGGCAGCGCTACGTGCGCGTGCATTTTGACCAGGTAATTCCCCTCTCATCGCCTTGAGAGCAGTGGCGCCTGTAGTCCAGATGTTAACGAATCTCAAAGCCCGGCAAGAAGAAGTCGAGGCGTAACGCTCGCGTTGCGAAGGCCGCCAAGGTCGCTCCTCGTCCCGTCGACAAGCTTCGACCTGTCGTCCGCTGCCCGACCGTCAAGTGTATGTACTTATAGAAGATGCGATGTGACTCAAATGGCTGACATGAAGCGTAGACAACCGTCGTGTGCGCCCTGGCCGTGGTTTCTCCCTCGTTGAGTTGAAGAGTATGATCACCTCGCACAAGCGCAAGTGACTTGTTGGCTAATATGTATCAGCTGCCGGCATCCCGCGTAAGCTCGCGCAAACCATCGGTATCTCGGTCGACCCCCGCCGCCAGAACATCTCTGAGGAGAGCCTCAAGGCCAACGTGGAGCGCCTCCAGGAGTACAAGAAGCGCCTCATTCTCTTCCCTCGCCGCACCGGCAAGAGCAAGAGCGGTGACGCTTCCGCCGAGGAGGTCAAGGCTGCCAAGAAGGGCGAGAACGCTGCCACCGTCACCTCCGTCCTACCCATCACCAACACCGTCCAATTCGAAGAGGGCCCCATCAAGAACTACAAGCCCACCGAGAACGCCTATCGTCTCCTCCGTGACTCCCGCTCCGAGGCCCGCCTTGTCGGTGTCCGTGAGAAGCGCGCCAAGGCCAAGGCTGAGGAGGAGCAGACCAAGAAGAAATAGATGGTTGCAAGATCCTCAGGATCGGCCTAGTGGCATAATCCACGAAGCTTCAAAACTGGTGATGACGGTTTGGCAAAGGATATTCCCTGCATGGGCGGCGTCAATGGTTAGCTTTCTGTCAACTTCGACAGTTGTGAATGATATCTAGTCCACAATTTAAGCCCCCGTTGCCTCCATGCACATTGAAGTTCTACTGTACAGCTCGTAACATTGTCCTTATTTTTCCCATAGCAACAGTCCTACCCAGTCGCAGAACTGTTTAAGTCGCCTTTGGTACTTATACCGTTCGGTCAATAGACCTTCGTGGGTGTATGCAACCTTAAAAGTTCCAATTAACTCTGCCCTCGCTTCTTCACTCCCACTCAACCATTTCTTGAACGATCCACTCACAGTCCTTGTACTTGACTGCCTGGCCCACCATCAAGACTTCTGGCTTCATGGCAGGCGCACATGGCAAGAACTGGTCTCCTATCCGCGCTACCCGAGTCCAGTCTCCTCCGACATTCCCAGACTTATCTTCCACTTCTTTGAAAACCCAGCGCTCGATCGTAAAATCCCCATCCTTCATTAGAATGCCCTATGTACAAGTCAGCAAAGACTATAAGGATCAAGCGTGAAAGGATCAAGTACTTGACAGAATTGGCCAAGACGAATGACCGCCCCGCGAACCCTATGCTCCGGCACGTCAACGGTAAGCACAACACACTGCTTCTTCGTCGAAGGGAAAGCAGGCAGAATAGGGACGTCGGTCCAAAACTCTTCGTACGAGTGCATTTTGCCGGAGTAGGGATTGATTCCACTACCATGCTCGAGAGTCTCTGTATCGGAAAGAGGAAACATGATGCCTTCGTCTTTCGGGATGGCAGATGGAGGTGTGCCGACAGCATGTCGACTGTCAAGCCAGTGCGTCCATGATGCGTGGGTCACCGATCCATTCCAATTCCTCTCCCCTGGCACATCACCGTAACTTCCTTTGGATAGTCAGCATAGTGGTCACAGAATTAATTCCATCCAGATACAATGCCACTTACCCCCGGTCTCAGCCGTGAACGGATCAGCAATCGCAATGCTACTAGCCTTCCCTACGAAACCCCACTCCAACCTCGCCCTCCCACCGCCATCGTTCGGGAGCCGGGGCTCACCAGACCGGACGGGCTTGAGGATACGCAAATCAACAAACGTCTTAGATGGGGTAGTCAAGACGAGCGTCTGCGTAGGCTCAAAGACATTCTGAGGGTAGTTGAGCGGATTGACCTCCGGCAGGCCTAGCGTATATGGGACCGGAGTGCCAGCTGGAAGCGGATGTGGAAGAAAATAAATGTAGTTTCGAACAGAAATATTGGCATCTTGCGGAATGAGAGAAATGGGTGTGCTAGTGTTTATGGCTGGGGCGATTGAAGGTTCGCTGGTGGACGTGGCCGAGGTCGCCATGCTGGCGGTCTCGAAGTTGGGGGACGTCTCGCTCGAGGACGCCATTGTAATGTTGAACTTCCCTGGACTCGATTAGAAAATATGCTAGTGCTTCCTTTACAAGAAATGACTCTGTAAAGTTTTCTGTGTGACAGGATTGATTCGGCGCTGAAGTTAAGCACGAGATAGCAATCTATCCACCTTCGAGAAGCCAGATTCGAAACTTGAGAGACAATGAAGCATGCAATTATTTCAAACCCGTGAAGCAGCCTCTCGGTGGCAGCGTATCTCAACCATGTTGCAAAGTAGTACGTACCTGACTCGCCAATATGTGGAGGAAGTTGCTATCCGAGTGGGTAGAGATTGCGAAGTGAGGGAGCTATTCTAAAAGATTATAATGGGTAACCCCGCACCGCCACTACTTGCGCCACGACAAACGCTCTCTAGACTCGAATTTCACTACGCTAGAATTGGTTTCACTTGCAAGTATGATTGTCCAGAGGACATACAGTCACTCTTATCCATAAAATCTATATATAAAGATAGTGACTATCCGAGTCTCTCCTTGCTTTTCACCAGGAACGGAGTGGACGCATATTCTCACGACTCGATTCTGTTCTCGAAAGGACAGGTGCAGTTGCAAGATAATTTTTAAGATTAGTGTATATGCCCACATAGCAAGTCACGCACTAATATAATAATCCGAGGAGTCGCCAACTCACTGCAGCGCATCTGGTGTGTCTCGAAAAGCTTAATATCATTTGGTCTCCTGTGAGGCTTAGTAATTGCTGTCAGTGTGGAAGATCCAAGGCGTAATCCCCGTAAACAAGGATGCTGCAGATTTATGCAAGCTTAGGATGTCTAGCTGCAGCCGATAAGCCCTCTTTGTTCAATTCCTTTCGGACGTACCCGAGGATGGAGGGGGAAATAGACACTGCTTATCCAAGTGGCTTTTCACCACGTACTTGATATAGACAAAGGAATTGTAGCTTGTGATCGAATGATATAGAGGGGCATTCTATAACTTTTAAGACGTCAAGGATAAGTAACCTTTTGTTCCTCGCCAACACCATTGTGAGGACACGACTTAGACCCGCTCCGTACACCACGCCACCTTAACTCCAGCCCTATCCAAGCATCTCTTTGCAGTAGCCACCCTATCATCGTATGAGGCATCTTCGGTTGAATCATTCTGTGTCACTCATCTTAGCAATGCATGGGGAGTTCACAGGAACTGAACAAGGGTATCGTCGGCCAATAGGACAAAGAAGTGAGAGAAGAGGGGTATTTCGCTAATCTTAAACGTTAAGAGAGACCAAAAATCAACGTACATGGTTTCGATTGGTGTCCGTGTCTTTGTCTTCGCTCACGCCTGCATGCCATGCTGCAAGGCCATCGTATCCACCCGCGCTATCGTTCCTTCTGTTCCAATTCCGAGGGCTTCTGATGAGTACCGCCTGTGTTATATCCGGGATATTTTCAGATTCCCTGCTTTGCGATATATGCCGAAGGATGTTGAATGCACTCGCCATGGTATCGGTCCGAATCCACAAGTCCTTCAAGGTAGCAGGCAGCAGTCCCTCCTTGCCCAAGATCTCGGCATCTAGGTCCGGCCAATCAAGCTTCAGTCTCTCGATCGAAGAACTCTTGTTGAGGAACCTTCTCAAGGCGTCGAGTGTCTCCGCATCTGGAACATGTCCCAAGGAGATGGACAGGCTTTTTAGAGTCTTGTGGTTGTGGAGACAGTCAAGAATCTTAGATGTGAAGAAGAGTGCATCAGATGCTCGAGGTATTTGTTCCGTAACCGAAAAGGACGCAAGGTGATCAATCCATTTCACCACATTCTCGTCAAAGGACTGGCCTTTGGAGGTAAACATACTCAATCGGTGATCGGGAGGCGTCAGCATTGCTTGCTGTGATACGAGAGATATGTTCGTGAGCTGGAGATTACAAAGTATCTCAGCAGTTTCGGCAGGCCCAGATGCGGAGAAGCCATCAAAAGTTAACGATTTTACATTTCTGAAGGATCGTAGGAATGTAAGGCGTTGTCGGTGCAGATTTCCTAAGAGCGCAGAAGGTTAACAGATAAAGAGCGTTAAGCAAAACAAGAAGTCGCGTTTGAATTGTGCAACTTCGGAGCAGACGCCGCAGACGTGGCTAAGATTGTTTCGAACTTACCCTCAAGACTCAGCTCCTGGAGCCCAGTATACACCGATCCCACCATGACCAAAACCTTTGCCACGAAGTCATCGTACAGATGAGATTGCCATCCTGTCAATGCTCGAAGCGTGAAAGCCTTGACGTTGGGTAAGCTTCCCAATGCCCGGCGAAGTTGGCCGAGTTCACTCTCGTAGACGTCCCAGGTATGAACGGGGGGAGCTAGATTTGTTTGGCGGATCGATGGCGAAGATATGGATGGCAACAGAGGGGTGAGATCAACGTCTCGGACCTCGAGCGTGATGTCTCCAATTTGGCGGAGGAAGTCCTGCGGCACTTTGTCAAGCCATTTGAACAAGGCAGACTGGCTCCGGAGTATCAGTGGTCTTTGGAAGAGAAACTTATATGCTTGTGCGTAGATCTCGCGACACGTTTGCAGCAGCTGTGGTCCTTCTGATGGGTCAGAAAAGACCTCTTTGTAGATAAGTTCGCGGAGTTCAAGAGGAATTTCGAGGAAGCGGCAAACTTCATCCGCCATGTCGATCTGACAGTGGTGTATCGGCTATATTTCGTTACTCCAGCCGTCCACCGCACTGATATCCGCAGAATCGAGTGCTGATAGAATTGGTGGTTGAGAGCTCGGTTCGGGCACTCGGAATATGCTGTAAACCGGTTCTCCACGGCTAGCGTAGTCAACGGGTAGAAAATAGCAGAGAAGGCCTAGTGGACGGGAGATTGAAATGGTAAAATAGGAACCATGTGGGAATAGAAATAATACTAAGTGAATAAGATCTGACAAGCATGGGGTCTTACTTATTAGTCAATGATGAGCGCCGTGCAGTGATGATCAGCAGGACAACAACGTCCCGGAAGAAATATCCTTTCTAATAAGTTGGAGTAAACTTCTTGAAGCCAAGACATTCGCAAGCACATGCTAGGCGGCAGCAAGTGCGCTTATTGCTCCCGGTGAAGACGGGATACTCACTTTGCTTTTGCATAGAACGCCTAGGAGCGGAGCCACAGTCCTTTTCTGTCCACGTTTGTACCAAACCTGCACAACCCTTGCTTGAGTCTGAAGAGGGTGTGATAATTCCAAGGAGTGTCCAAGTCCGTAATGGGTGGCGTGCATAGCTGGCGGTGCGCTGTCCACCCTGCATATGCATGTAAGTCCTTCCCGATACACAATAGACCGACATATCGAAGAGGATTCTCACACTAGTCGGTGCCAAAACAAGCAAACTTGGAATAGCTATCAGTCTAGATAAGTGAGTGAGGCCTAGCTATTTCCTAAGCAGGTAATGCACGTAACGTCTACTACTGTCACTACACCTGTATCGGACATGCCGTTCCTAATCGCCTGCGTAGAAAATTCGATACTGCTCCAGAGCTCCGGCGAAGCAATCAGATGAAGCTACAGGCGAAAGGCGTTGTAATCTTACTAGAGGACTTACTACAACCCAATCGGGTAGTGGAACAGGGTAGGTAGTAGCACCCAAGCCACGATAGCGGCGCGGGCTTTGGGCGAAGAATACTGTCCGAGCGAGGGATCATACGATGATCGGGCCATTTGCCATGACCCAGCACTAGCATAGCCCACGCGGATCGTGCCGAAAGGCTCATTGAGCGTTGCTTTTGCTGTAACGCGTTATTTGCATCCTGTTAGAGCTTCCACCATCGAAGGATCTGATCGAGGGGGTGATAGCTATTGGTCGATGATCCGGGGGAAACTCTAATGGTAGAACAGGCCTCTATGTTTAGCCTTGGATTGGTGCTGTAAACTTGCCGATCTTTAAGAACACAATCCCGCGCAGGCATGGGTCGATGTTGAACACAGCACGCATCCTCGTATGTGCCGTTGGGCATAAAGAGAACGTGAGTTGGGGGAGGACCATGATGAGTTTTTTGGGGCACAGAGGCGGCAGGAAAGCCATCAATAGGGAGGAGACGACTTGTGACACTACACCTAATATGAGGCTTTTGCGTCGGTGAATTTACGCCAGCCCTCGTGGTTCTATAAGCCCTCATGTGTCGAAACCGTTCAGTGCGGCTTCTTCTGAGCGAATTGGGTAGCCAGGTCGATGATCTAGCCTAGGCCCGCAGATCGCACAGCAAGACTCTCCCGTGCCGCAATTACAAAGCGAAGATCAATTGAGATGGCAAATGGACGTTCGGAAAGAACTTCGGAAGCGTCCGATAGAGGGCCGGGTCTTGGGTCTTGGGTCTTGGGTCTGGGATCTGAGATCTGACAGGTTACAGTAGCCATACAAAAAAACGCTAGGCCGAAGTTGGAATGGTCCGAACACCGGAGAAGCTGGATATTCCTTGTATACCAATTAGTCTTACGACTTACAGTTTCGAAGAGGACTCTGCCGCCCACACCTTGTCTTTCTTTTGCCGAGCTGTAGAAATCGGAATCGGAATCGGAGGATGCGTGAAACTCGGTCGGTCACGATTGCCGTGGAAGTAGCCGTCGCCACTCAAGCCACCGATCCTGCGTGCCTGGGTCTCGATCGGCCTGTGTGATACCTGTGAATATCGTAACAACATTGCATGTGGCTGCCTCCAGATCCCAGGAGCTTGGTTCTTAAGCGAGGTGAACAGCTAGATTAACGCTCCCGCGAGCCAACTTAATCTCTAGGTGTTGGTAGACCACCTCCGACTAACCACCCAGTCTTTAAATTGTTAGCTGCTGAGCCGAACCGGGACCTAGGGGGGCAAACCAGTGAATATATGCCTGGGCGGGGGTGTCCTTGACCTCAAAGTCTCACGTTTCTTCTAGTGTTAGCTGACCCGCTTCTCGGGAAGAAGCTTGGTTTGTAATTCGGATGCATGAACACGTGGAACTGGGGGAGCAATACTCCTAGATGCGCGCGTATAACGGTCTTTCCAGGAGTGGAAAATGGAACTTCATTGGAAACATTAAGCGCCCTGTCTGTCGATGGACGCATGAGATAGCTGAGGACAGCTTTAGGCCGAAATCGTATGACGAGCCTTCCCCCGGATTGCCCTCTTGCTTCTCTCATCCTATAGAGTCATCAGGTATAGTTGTCTTTCTTGTATTCACGCACCGATACGGACGAGGCTGTGAGGCGGTAGGAGCTAGAACCTCCACATACTCTGAAACAGAATGATGCGTTCCACATCCGCGATCTTCCTTGCACAGCAGTCTTGTTCCTGTCACCCACGTGTGTCCAGACGCCTAAGAAGGCTGTAGCACTTCTGTCAGCTTTCAATCACGTCTAGAACACTGATTGTTGCACGCATTACCCCTTCTCTTGTGGGAGCGAAGGGGTCTTTCACGTCTAGATCTACAAGTTTTGCTTACAGTTACACCACCCACTTTCGGAGAAAAGTGTCGTACAATGCTCCTAACTCTGTTACCGAGACAAGACGATAGTATGAAACCGGTAATCACATGGAACTAACGCCACGATTACGCCTTTATTTATTGACTCTTCCCAGAATCCTCTGGTGGCGAGCTACACTAGCGCGCTATTGCCTCTATCATGACGACAATTGGACCGTCTGGGAGTGAACTGTGTTATTTGCTTAAGCCCCATGCTCCATGGATGAGCTGAGTTCCTAGGCGAGTCTATCCGGAACACGCCACAATCCACACGTGCTAGCCGAACATTGTTTCTTTTGCAGTTCGCATATCTGTCTACCTATCACATCATTTGCATCTAGTTCTACGCTAGGAGGCGTTCAACGAAGATGCTTCCATCTAGACGGGCGAAAGCCACAAATCTGCCTAGCCATCAAGCCCGTCAAAACACCCTACCGATGACAGGTTAGAAATCCCAAGAGTTCGCTCGAATCCGAACGGTCCCGTATATTGGCCTTTTCTTCACTCACCAATGAAAATCTGCCTAGGGATTGGTCTTCAGCTGATCGAAAATTGCAAATAGTAAGGTGGAGTGATGTTGCCTGTCAGATGAGCTGGGGGAAACTTTGCCTGATATATCATGCTGGCGAATGGCAGCATCGGCACTAGTAAATGCAGATGGTGGGCATGAAGTCTGCTAGAGAGTCCAATGCGCTAATTCACGCAAAACACCCTCCCCGTTTCTGGACCTGAGATATCATGGGAAAGTTTGTTCGATAAGGAACCAATTAGCAATCCAAATACACTCGACGCCATCATGGGCGTCGGAAGGCGACAGTTGGGCTCAAATGCATCATACTACACGCACGCCACCTCGTTGAGCCCGACGTTATTTTGACGCATCTGGCTGCGTCAAGACCTCAGCCTCCAGCAATTTTCACCTCAAATCAGAGTCAACCAATACGACCAAGACCTAACTACACCATTTTTCCCTCTAAGCCTCTGTGGCGTATTGTAGCGACTAAGCTGCGACATCTACCCAGAATCTTACCCTCGTTCGCGCACTGGCAGCCCGAAGAACTTCGACTCCTGCTCTTGCTTATTGTCAGCTCAAATAAATATGCCCCCATAGGCTTCACCTTGTGTGGCCTGATGCTTCCGTAGCCATGCCATGCCTCTTATTAGCCACTTTGCAATAAGTCCCTAGTGAACAGGCAAGCCACTTCCCACTACCAATGCAGCCATGCATCGCCGATCCACCACTTCTCCCATGCCACAACCTGCCAATAAACGCCCCTCGGGGTACATATACACGCGAATCGCACGTGGAAAATCCACGCACCGTGCAAAGCCGAACGCCGACCCACGCGACTCGGCCCCACGAGGCCTAGAGGTAGGGCGAACATGTGCGGTGGTGACTTACCGCATACTAGAGCCGCCACGTTCCTTTGGTGGCATCCAACAGTCGACGTTGTATCGAAAGCCATGCCGCTACATTGGGTGGGCCGTGCCCTCCTGTCCGGATTTAAACGTGAGTAACAGAGGGAAAAGCAATAACGGGGTCCGAGCCACTCCGGCCATACCGAAAGCACTTCGACGATGTCTGTAAATTCATCCTGTGTAACCCGATTTGGAATACTCTACAGCTCGGAACCTATGTTTGAGCAGTAAACAAGACCCGAACCTGCCTCGTCGAGTGTCACACTGGGCTCCTCTGTGCAAACAAACAAATGAGTAAGATTACTGATCGCTTAGCCGCGCTGATTCTATTCCTGATATACTGTAGCAAAGGAAATTCTCCCTACGAGAGCCTGAAGCATTAAGAAGATACTTGTACAAGGCAGAATGCTCACCCGCTGACTGACACCCATAGAAAACCCTTAGCTTTTGTACATGCTCAATTCTTTAGCCGCACACGCTTCTGCGGCACTTTCCATGCCCTTTACCTCACGACTCGGCATATTACAGTCTACAAAATGCATGGTTTCCAAGCCATACTCCTGCTGCCGAGCCTTTACACCCTCAGCAACTTGGCCGCATACTGTGTTATCAGCTCCTCAGTGGGGAAGCTCATCTCTTCCAGCTTCTGCGCATAGGGTGTAGGCACCTCGGCACCTGTAACCCTGGCAGGCGGCGCATCCAAGTAGTCAAAAGCATATTCGCAGGTAAGAGCCATGATCTCTGAGCCAACACCGAACGATGGGAAGCCGGACTCAACGGCGAGCAAATGGCCAGTCTTCTTAACGGACTTGATAATGGCTTCGACGTCCATTGGTTTTATGGAGCGCAGGTTGAGGACTTCGGCCTCGACACCATAGCGGGACTTGAGTTGTTCAGCGGCGACGAGCGATTGGCCGACGCAGCGAGAGAGGGTGACGATGGTGAGGTCTTTACCGGGGCGCTCGATCTTGGCTTTGCCAAACTGGAAGTAATTGGTCAGGAATTGAGGAGTAGAAATCTAGTTCAGAAGACCTTACGGGAATGACAAAGTCGTCCTTCTGGGCAGCTTCGCTCATGGGGAACGAGAGACCGTAAAGGAGTCTGTCGTGATGTTAGAGATGTTCAAATCGGCAATACTTGGTGTCATACTCGTTCTCCAAGACGACAACCGGGTTGGGATCCCGGATGGCAGCCTTAAGCAGACCTTTCGCATCCTCGGCACTATACGGGGCGACAACCTTCAAGCCTGGGATGCTACCGTACCATGCGGTATAGTCCTGTGAATGCTGGGCGCCGACACCAGCAGCAAAACCGTTGGGGCCGCGGAATGTGATATTGCAGGGCTGGATACCTCCGGACATATAGTGTGTCTTAGCGGCAGAGTTGATGATTTGGTCAATGGCCTGCATGGCGAAGTTAAAGGTCATGAATTCGCACTGGGTATGATTAGCTCGAGCTCTGCCGTGAAACACGGGTGCTGCTTACAACTGGGTGTAGTCCAGCTAAAGCGGCACCGACTGTGAGACCACAGAAGCCTGATTCGGTGATGGGACTGTCTATCACTCTCTTTTCACCGAAGCGGTCAAGTAGGCCTTTTGTAACTTTGTATCTATGATCGTCGTTAGCAGAAAATTCGCCGCGCTTTGAACCACATATTCAATCCCAGCGATTTGGTCTGAGAAGAGTCTCTATAGCCCTCTTCTGTCTTTCCAAGATGATATACGAGCCAATTGGATGTATAGAAAGCAACGTACGCTCCGTTGTACTGCGCAACCTCCTCACCCAATACGAAGACCTTGTCGTTTGACTCCATCTCCTCCGCCATAGCCTCATTCAGAGCCTCTCGCACTGTCATCTCTTTGGCACCTCCAGAGCTTGCATAGCTTCTTCTTCCCACAATTGACGGGGTAGCGGCCGTGGCGCGGAACGTAGGTCGGAACGTAGGTGCTGACCGCGACGCTGACAGCAGGCGGGCAGTCGGTCGGAAAAGCCTGGAGGCAGCCATTGTGGATGCTGTGTGGCGAGCGACGGGTCGAGGAGGTGAGAGGAGCGCGCAGGAGAGATGGCCGGAAAGGGAGGAGTTGATGCTGCGTGTTGTTGGCGGTTGGCGAAACTTTCTTCGGAGATCGGCTCGGGGTTCCAATCATTCTGTTGAGCTGAGATTTGGGACGTGGCCCAAGCTCTCTGTGTCTTGGCCGCGTTGAGCCGCCCGGACCCATCATGAGGGACATTATCTGCGCTAACAGGACATCATGGATACTGAGATTTAGGATATGTTATCTTGATCTTCAAGCAGCCATATTGAGCACTTCGACACGTAAATGATTATCCGATGGGAGTCATCCGGATATTGATTGCCTTGTCTTCGAGGGCGTCAAGGTATTATTTTCATTTCTACCAATTGCCCACCGTGACAGCGTTAACATTACTCTAGCCTTTTCCTCCTTCGCATCAGCGTATTAAAAACATACTTGATGTGTATCCAATTATGATCTATATGAATTGCACTTAAAAGCGTGAAGTGTGCATCTGAAATCGAGGGTAATGAGAAGTGAAAGATCAAAGAGAGTACGTCCAGCATTATTTCTACGCGTTGGCTGGTTTCCGACCGACCATGAGGTACATGGGCGTGAATAGCTTTTCTTCTCCGCCAGCGACCAGGCAATCAGCAGCCAACGCAAGACTGTCGGCGGTCTTCTGCGTGCCTCGGGGAGCAAGACCAATCGTTTCGAGCGCCCCAACGAACCTGTGCACAATTCCTCTGCCAATCTTTGTCAAGCGCAGGATCGTAGGAATGTCACCGAGGGTAGTAATGTACCGGAGTTGACCGGACAGTGGCCAGTACCACGGGTACGGGTCTTCCCTGTCAGCCAAGTCCTCGTGGTGCTCCATTTCGAAACCGGCAGCCTTCATGGCCTTTAGAGCGACTTCAACCTTCTCCATGTTTGAGATACCGTCACCAATCTCGATACCAAGACGAATTTCCCTGTGGTGGGGGTTGTCGTTGTCGTACTTGTCCGTCATGAGCCATTCGTAGACGCCAAATACACCACCGGGCTTGAGCACTCGAAAGATCTCACTATAGATGCCTTCCAACGAGGGGGCATGGACGGTCGCTTCAATGGCATATACGGCATCGAATGAATTGTCAGGGAACGACATTTGCTAGGGTTGTTAGCGACTACATAGCCAGCTCCAGGATATAAACTCACCATGAAGTCACCCTTGGTGAACTTGAGTTTATGGGACAGGCCCTCCTTCTCCGCGTAACGTGTTGCTCGCTCAATCTGGTAGTCGTTGTTGTTCAACCCGATGACATTAGCACCAGAGAATTTGACAATCTCCCGCGCAGGCCCTCCGACACCACAACCTACGTCCAGCACACGCATACCATCCCGAAGGTTCATCATGTGCGCGAGATAGTGTTCGTGGCGCGCAATGGCTTGGTTGAAGGGTTCGCCGTAGGCGAAGCGGCAAAAGTGAAAGCTCTGTCCCCAGCCATACTCATATAGGTCGGTGGCGAGGTTGTAGTAATGCCTTGTCAAGGTGGCATATTCGTCGCGGCGGGCCTAGGAAACAAGAAGGTCAGCCCTGACGCATCGGAGTGACAATTGGTGCTTACCTTTCGTGTCTCCTCGGTCTCCTCCCCTGCCGCTTTATTGTCCCAGTGCTTGAAGTACTCGTCCACAGCAGCAGCCTGAGCGGCCTGATCTTTTTGGAACATGGCCCTCATGCCACCACCTGCGGCCGCAGACTTGCCGTGCATAGCCTTGTTGAAGGCAGCGTCACGGGCATGATCTTCCTTTTCGAGCGCGGAGGGAGGCATATTGAAATTTTTGTAGTAGAGATGGGCGCGAGTCTTCGGACGGCTTGTGTAGACTTCCAGCGACAATTGCGGGTACTGAGGGCAGAGAAAGCGGTCAATTGAACCTGGGCAGAGTGCAGGAGGGAAATTCACAATCTTATACTGCAAAGTAGCGGTGCAAGAGACTCCCTTCTCCCCCGTACACCAGCGCGTCTGATTGGGTGGCCGCAGGCCCCTGTCCGGCCGTGAGATTATCCGCCACCCGACACCACGCTAAACTTCTGGGCCCGCCTTCGTCACTCGTCGCCTTCGCCTTTTCGTTGCATTCACCGCAAGCCCGGGCTACGCAACCCCACAATATTTCCCTGACCTGTGCTATAGCTTAACATCCCACCGTATCAGCCGTATTCTTCCTACAACAACGTACGACCCCGGCCGTAACTCTGCGTCTGCGCCTGTGCTATGCCTCCCCAAATCAAGCAGGACCTCAATAGGTCCGGATGGGAGACGACAGACTTTCCGTCCGTCTGCGAACGATGCTTGCCGGATAACCCGTACGTACAAATGCTAAAAGAGGATCATGGAGCTGTGAGTACCTGCGCTAGATGTTCCTTGTCTGCAGCGTCTAATTTTGCGTAGGAATGCAAGATTTGCACACGACCCTTTACCATATTCCGATGGAAAGCCGATCGCACAGCCCGGCAGAAGTGCACCAATATCTGCTTAACATGTGCGCGCCTGAAAAACTGTTGTCAGTGCTGCATGCTGGATCTATCCTTCGGTCTGCCCATCGTTGTTCGCGACGCGGCGCTGAAGATGGTGGCGCCGGGGCCGCAAAGCGACATCAACCGACAATTCTATGCGCAGGAACACGAAAAGGAGATAGAAGAGGGGCGCGGTGCGCTGGAAGCATATGGAAAGGCCGACGAAAAGGCTCGCGAGCTTCTAAAACGGCTAGCACAGAGTGAGCCATACTACAAGAAACAACGGCGTTTAGAGGGAGAGGGAGAGGGTGCGCAGAAGGCGCTTCCTGCACCAGGAGACTCTTCGGGTGGACATGCACCTGGTCCGATAAGAACGCGGGATTCGAAGGGGCCCATAAACGGCCGGTCTGGTATGCGACCAGGTCGAGGGGGAAGATCGGGTGGCGCATCAGCAGCACCCAAACCCGAAGACTGGTTGCCGCCAAAGGATCCCAACGTTGTCTCACTCTTTGTCTCTGGTGTAGAAGACGACCTCCCTGAGCACGAAATTCGCAGGCATTTCGCGCAGTATGGCCAACTTCGCTCCGTCGTGTGTTCGCATCGCGCGCACTGTGCATACATAAACTATATGAAGAGACAGGATGCCGAAACCGCAGCAGAGACACTAAAAGGGAAGGTTGTGATCAAGGGTTGCCCGATGAAGGTCACTTGGGGAAGGCCAAAGCAGTTGGATAGTCTGGACCAGAACGTGCGCATGATGTACGCAAAGGAGGGCCGCCAGGCTGCAGGAAGCGCCAAGCAGGAGGCCATGTCCCATTCTGCCATCGAAGCCGCGCCGGAGGCAAGCCTTGACAGTCTTGCAGCAATCGCACCACCTCCGGGAGCGGACGACGAGGTCAACTATGCGAGTCTAGCTGGCAATTAAGCACGTGTTAATGGGATAGCATTTGGACGGCGTTTTGGAATTAGACTGCATGGGTATCACGGTTCAGGCTTGGTCGGTCAAAAGTCAGGATGAGCAGCATTTGGTTCCTGCTACTGTATTCCCCTTTCCCTTCTTGATATCCTCGTTGTTTCCACGCTCGGTATGTTCGTGTATTCGAAGCTCTAGTGTACATTATTAGCAAAAGATGAATTGCCGGGGGTGCCTAAGTGCTCCGACGTACTGTAATTGCCTTCGTCATCCGTTGCTTGTCCTTGGACCACATTCTCCCTTAAGAACTTTGCCACTTCTTCTGCGTGTGTGATTTGCTTTGACATCTCTTCACTTCCCGCCGGTAGTCCGCGGTTGGTCTCGAAATTCTGGCGAGCTGTGGAGCGAGCGGCGAGGAGCGTAGGTATGTCCCCTATACATGCTGTGAGCAGGCGTGTTCTGGTCATAGTGGGCGCTAGAAAGGCGCATTTGTACCTTCGAATGCAATGCGCGTTGAGCGCAATAAATGCCTGTAAGCTGCAAGCGCCATCTCGCGTGACATTGACGTCCTAGAAAGTGGTTTTGCGCTGGTTTGGCGGATGAGAAGAAAAGTCGACGTGAGCAACGACATTTCGCCGACCAGGGTTCGGCTTCCTGGCGCCGATCAGTCAGCTGCCTGAGCTCTCCAAGTGTGACGTCGCAAGACAACGCACTTTCCTTCACCCACGCAATAATGTTTTCGTGGCCATAATTCGACCAAGCACCATCGGTGCGCTGCAGTTCAGATCCTCAAAACATCATGGTGACCTTTTGGCCTTTCAAGGTTGGTTTCATCGCTGGAGCGTAACAAGTTTGGATGGCTGACAATCTTTCAGTCCAGCGAGGACGCTGCCTCCTTCGAGAAGACGCTTTCCACTCTTACAACAAAGATCTCGAGAACCACAGCACAAAATGATGCGCTTCGGCAACGGTCTAGGCGCGTCCGCGTCATGTGGACCTTGTACGCCGGCTTCGCGTACATCCTCGCAGCACTACTATTAATTCTAGTTACTGGTTGGCAGAACTGGGGGGCAACCGAAATTTCTGTCGTGGCAGGGAGCCCTATTGTGTATGGAATAACCTAGCAAGAGCTAGTCGAGCGTGACAGGCTGACTCGGCGTAGCATATACCTCGTTCGCACCTCAGTGACTACATACTATGATTACCGCATCAAAAGCACCGAGGCTCACCTCAAACATCTAACGGAGGAGCGCAACAAGACTATAGAACGGTTGAAGGAGGCCACCAAATATAATTCCACTCAACAGCTGCTTGAAAAGTATGGTTCTTCTCCGAAGCAAAAGGAGTCAGGCTCCCCATCTGCACGAAGGAAATCTCAAGGTCCTCAAAAACCAGCTCAGCCCCAAGGCCCACGAACTGGGATTGCTCCTCCACCAACGGCGAATATCCAGCGTCCTGCAGGTCTACAGCCTTCGACCCCTCAACGACCAGCTCCGGCAACTTCTCCACAAGGGCCTTCTCCCGTTCAGACTCTGCCTTCACCCGATATTCCTGACGCAGAGTTTGCACCGAATGCATTTGCATCCGCGGAACTCGCTAAACAGTACTCAGCGTCTTCAGCCGCGACCTTTACGCAGTCACATTGGTACGATCGAATTCTTGACGCACTTTTGGGAGAAGACGAAACGCAGCCTAAGAACCGACTCGTTCTTATTTGCTCAGAGTGTAGGCTTGTCAATGGACAAGCACCACCGGGCACCAGATCGCTTGAAGATGTTGGTCGCTGGAAATGTGGTGGATGCCACGCCTGGAATGGCAAGGAGAAAGTAAACGAGGATGCAGTTGCAAAGCTGGTTCAAAGCTGGGACGAAGAGAGGAAGACGAAGGTAAAGGTGAGCGGCAGCACCGACGGTGGAATCGACTCGGACAATAGAGAAACTGAAGATGACGCTGGTTTTATTGCGGGGACAGATGAAGGGTCTGGGGTTGATGTGGCAGAGGAGTCAATGGAAGAGACACCACCGCCATCCAAATCTACGCGGAGCAAATCCAAAGGCAAAGCGAAGAAGTAGGCGCCGGGTGTACAGATGCTCATTACATTGCAACCTCTCCCGAACACGTGGGATTGTTTGCTGACAACTATTGACTAGTAACAATTTTCTTACTTTAGCGAGCGAGAATAGGTAGTCTCTTAACTTTAAAACATCTCGATACCCTTTCCTTTTGAATGGGCAAATCAATCTCAAGTGAGAGCGATCAAAGTAGAGTACCGATAGATTCAAAGGATTTTGGATTGTATGTTCCTCAGTAGTGTACAATCCTACTAGCAAGGTATGGACCTAATTTAACTTGCCGTCATCGCACACAGCTCATGCAACTAGGAACGCCGTATCAACGCCCTCCCTTCTGTCACCTTGTGACGTTACAATTAAATGGTCCGGCGCGAATATCCCGCTTTTTCCCTCCGACTAGTTCATATTTCGGGGTGAGCATTGCTCAGATTTTCGACCCAAGGTTTGCACCTAGGATGATTTCCCCAATTCAAGGTCACACCCCGATCTCGCTTACATGGTGGCGTCCCAGTCCTCCTCCACCTCGTCTCTCTCACTTGAAGATAGAGCGTCGAAGAACTCCTCTTCAAATTGCTGGTGGGGGTCTGCAATGTCGGGGAGTACGGGCACGCGAGAGGCCCTGGAGGCGCGAGCATCGCGAGGACGCCTTGCGGGAACGGTCGACTGTCCTCGGAAATAGCCCTTTTCTTCATCGCTCGAATTGGCGTAGGGCGACTCCCCGACTGGCGCTTGCAGCTGTCCCCGAAGCTGACCAGCGTGGCGTTGACGCGAAAACGAGAGGTTCGCGAGAGAATCTAAGTTTATCTGATATCAGCCAACACACTCAAGACTTACAAAATGGGTAGACATGAACGTACCGTGGCTCCTATTCTCATCACTCGCTTCTCCGACGTTACCGTCCCTTTCCCTGGCAGTGGACCTACTCTCCGACTGCCGTATGCTCGACTTGTATGCTCCTCCTTGTGGGACCATTACGAGGTCATCATCATCATCATCTGACCCTCCACGCATAGATGCTGTGGATGGGGCTTGAGAAGGTGATGCCTCCACGATCTCACCACGCTCGAGAAGCCGCCTCTTGACTAAGCGCTCCAACCTCGCTCTTTCCGCTTTTTTTGCTTTGCTCTTTGCGGCGTCAAGCTTCTTCTTTCCTTGCAACCAGCCCGCCACACACACTGGAAGTTGGCTCTGGTCAGTTCCGGATGCTTGCATTGAGAAGTCTACGGCTTGCAAAGCGATACGGTTTGCAGTCGTGGCGAGAGCCCCTGAGACGGACCGTCCGGCCTTGTCGAGCCCGCTCGTGGCGATGGATTGGCCAAAGGTCTTTGATGCAGATATAACTTGCCTCACGGCATTGGACGTGTCATGGAGTGCCGCGCCCCATGTCCCAGGAAAGTCAGAGGAGGGCGTCGGCATGATGGTCCCCTGATCGGTCTATGTGTGTATGGTAAGCATTTGACACGAATTCTGAAGGTAAAGTGATTGTCGGACGCACCGTTACCCCCGCCTCTACATATTCGTAAGCGTCATCTTGAGTTGAGCTGTTATCCTTGCTCTTCGGTCGGCTGTCGCTGCCGCCTGCGTCGCTACTCAGGGTATTGCCTGCTGGGACCATTCTGTATGATCTACTCGTATGTTAACGTTGGATGATGAGGATGACGAGGACGAAAGGAGGGTGGTGCTGTCGATACCCGGAGAATCAACTTAGAGGTCAAACGCCTTTATGAAGATTCAAGTCACTACGCTAAGCCAAGGAAGGGTACGTCCTCACAGTCTGTCACTCCGAGAACGTCATGCGTGGCTCATCCGGTGCCGGGGCACTCAGAGTTGAAAGAAGCAAACAAGACCATACAAGAAGCACAGTCAAATGAAGTAACAGCTATTCGCCCCGTTGCTATGGAGGGGCCCACTCATTTCTACTTTAGGCAACTTGGTACCAGCGGTTACTCCTGAAGCTAACATGAGGAAGTTTCGATCACGATGCATGTGATTCAAATCCATCTCTCTTAATTTGAGCCTTGGTTAAGATAATGACGTAGGCAAGGCTTCTTGTTTACGCGGACGGACCGACATCTATTGAGACAAGCCAGATTTTACATCGCGTCGATTTTCTCTAGCAACGCCAATCGTCATTCCTGGATATAGTTCTCCTGGCCGCTCACGAGATAAAGAGTTTCAGCACGCACAAGAACTTTAATTCAATGCGCACCCTAGGACCCAACTCCAACGATTCACCCAGAAATGGCAGAGCCTACATGGGAAAGTCTACAATCTATCATACATCTTGCGAGAATATACTTACCCTCATAGCAACACTTTTGCATGTAAGCTAACTTTCATTCTCAGCGAATCACGACCAGCTCGAAAACTTGGAACGAATTCTAATCGTTCCAGATGACACCCAAGGGAGTGAGTTCGTCCAAACTCCGGGTAGGCTTAGCCAACCTACCCAACCAGACCAGCCCTTCACTATCTTCACTCAGCATGGGGCAACTCAAACTACCGATACCCGAGCAAGGTCGGCCATTCAATCCACCATCATCAAGTCCAAGACTTCAGCTGACGATGATGAGGTTAGAACCGTATCTTGCCCACCTACCTTGCTAGGCAAGCGTCGACGCTACAAGGAGCGCGACATGCGGGGTGACCGTAAAAGCAAGACGCCACGATTTGGATAAATATGTATGCCGGCCACTTGCTAGGGCGTCTCTCATAGCGATCTACACACGATCCACTTACGGGGAGGAGTAGGTGAATAGAAATTTCCTAACACTTGAATGATAGGGCGGAGTTTTTCTCCTAGGCGATGAAACAGCCCTTTCGTGAGCTAGTTGAGTGTTTGTTCTCCAACATATGTGCTGCCTTCTTCTCTGCCCATTCGGCAATGCTGGCCTGCAAATATTATTTGGGCGGAGCGGAGAGTGAAGGTATGCGGAACAGATTCCGGAGATTGCTTTAGTCCATGAGTAAAAGTATGTAAGATTTATGTAAAAGGAAGAATGCTTGTATTGTATATATATGCGTGTCGTTTGCTCGTGCGACGAATGTATACGACGTCGTTATGAGTGCTTGATATCGCTCCATACTCCAACTTGAAATACCCATTGCTCGCACGTGTGGGGCTAAGGGCGGGGTCGCCCAATCAGAACATTCACGCCACAGCACCGCCACATTGGCGATCAGGCACAACGAGTCATTTCTTCATGCATGTCTCTGTGAAGATGGCCTGCCCACCAACGCACCTGATGCGAGAGCAGTTCCTTGTAGGGGCATGAGGCAACCATAAGGCCCGTGTCAGATTAAACAAGGCTCGTCACGATGCTTCCCGTCCCGCAGCCGCTCGATCAAGCCTGCCGTGTCCTTATGACGTCGATCCTGGCAGATCTGCTAAGCCACCCACGCGCATCTTTCGTGCTCAGTTAGTCCACCAACGCGCAATCTCCCCACGTTGGCATCCCTCCTTCAATCATACCCAACCAGCCCTACATTTCTTCCCGATATCCACCCTATCCACACACAACAAACACACTCATCTTACAGCCATGAGTAACCAAGGAAAAGAGGGTTCGGCGGTGCCAGCAAAGTCGAAGGGCTCGTGGTCTAGTTTCCTCAAGGTGCGTGACTACTCGGGTGGGGACGAGGACTTAAACCCAAGCTGATGCTGTTGTAGTCCATAGCTTCCTTCAATGGCGACTTATCGTCGATGACGGCGCCTGCATTCATTCTGTCTACCACTTCGCTCGTCGAATTCTCCTCGTACTGGACCGAACACCCATCCGTTTTCGTTGCACCTGCTGCCGAGAAAGACCCCGCCAAACGGGCTGTGCTGGTGCTAAAGTGGTTCTTGAGCACACTGAAGCAACAGTATGCGAGTCGAAGTGAGAAGCTCGGTAGCGAGAAGAAGCCGCTGAATCCTTTCTTGGGCGAACTGTTCCTAGGCAAGTGGGAGGACGAAGCAGGCGAGACCCGACTGGTGAGCGAGCAAGTCAGGTAACAGCATCAACATGCATCTTACATATATGGGAGACTAACGAGGGTAGTCATCATCCCCCAGTTACAGCATACTGCATATGGAACGCAAAGGCAGGTGTGAGGCTGCAGGGCTATAATGCGCAGAAGGCATCGTTTTCGCGGACAATTAACGTCAAGGTACTCATAACGATTACAAATAATTCTAGCACGTGCTCACAATCCTCAGCAAATTGGCCACGCAATCCTCCATATCGATGAGTATGATGAAGATTACCTCATCACCCTCCCCTCGCTTCATATCGAAGGCCTCATCACTGGCTCCCCTTATGTGGAACTCAACAGCACCTCCTATATCCAGTCCTCCTCTGGCTACACTGCGAAGATTGATTATAGCGGCAAAGGCTGGCTTTCGGGCAAGTCCAACACTTTCTCCGCAAGCCTATACACCGAAGACAAGAAGAAGGACCCGCTGTACATCGCTGATGGCCAGTGGAATGGCTCCTTCACCATCAAGGACGCAAAGACGAAACAGATCATAGAGACATATGACCCTATCAAGACCAAGACAACACCCCTTACGGTCGCACCTATCGAGGAGCAAGACCAGTTTGAGTCGCGAAAGGCATGGAAGAAAGTTGCAGATGCCATTGTCAAAGGTGACATGGATACAACCTCTTACGAGAAATCCATCATTGAAAATCGCCAGCGACAAATGCGCAAACAGGAAAAGGAACAAGGCCGCGAATGGGAGCGCCGCTTCTTCACCCGCGCACCCAGCAATCCACTTTTCAAAAAACTGGCGCCGAAGATTGGCGAGCAAATTAATGACACTCTGACTAACGGCGTCTGGATCTTTGACCAAAACAAGGCGAGCGAGGCCAAGCCTCCCTTCCATGCTGATGTCAATCCCCCGATTTATGAGGAAGTAGGCGTGGACACGAGTGAGACAAGCTCGATGGCTCCTGCGAGTCGCACGACTACTGCCTCTCAGAGCTGAGTAGTCTATGCTAATAGAGTGGAGTTTAGTCTGATGAGTTGGGATACCCGAAGAAGCGTGCAACTGTTACGGTTGGGATTTAGACGCAAGGTGACAGGCACTTGGGAAGAGGCGTGAGTCTTGATGAGGTGACATTGGAGGGGGGAGATCAAGCATTTTCTCTTTGCTACCCGTTTTATCTTACACCCTAGTAATACTTAGCATATCTTTACAACCACCCCTAATTGTATTTTACGGCTACAAGCAAGTTGAAAGCCATTGCCAGCATATCCTTTAGCAATGAGCAGCATGCAGAGTTCATATGGCGCGAGCAGCACCCGTTTCATGCAGCAGAGTGCAATAATCAAACTTATTCGTACAGAAATGTAGAATGCAGGTGAATCAAACATCTCTTGAAGCCGTCCTCTTGTCGTTGCCGTGTCGCTTCCAGCATTCGCGAAAAATTTCCATCTGGAAAGACTACGTATCAGTGTTCTAGTTCTTATATGTTTGTAGCTTGTGTAGCTCGGCGGCTTCTCGGTTGCGGAACAACCTTGAGCAACCTCGCTTCCTAGCTGCGACTCACCTCCTTCTTGCACGCTCTCCAATCTTTCGTCTCGTAATAACAGTCGGTCAATTTTGCATTCTCGTCTACTAGAAGTTACTTCTGCAGCTTCTTCAATCACTCTAGAGAGGTCTACTCACCCGCGCAACCTGTACTGAAGATTCTCTTGTCCCTGTATAGCTTCGTCAACGGTTCTGTTCCGCCAAAGGAAGCATCAATTGAACGCACCAATCATCCGGTTCATCATCATCCTCGACTTTAGCTATTGCAGCATTCCTGTCCGCTTGGTTCGACATCTTCTGGATCTAGTCAAAGGCGGCGGTGGTGGTCTGAGAGGCCTGAGCGTGAGCGAGTAGCTTGGGATTCTTCAGCGTTCGGAGAAACTCGGCTCCGAGCAACGAGTTCTCGCAACAATGGCGACTAAAAAGATGAACGTTTTGGTCTATTCAGGTATTACCGATGCGATCTTTTGAATAGGACATGTTTAGCTAATGCAGATAAGGCAATGGTAGTACAACGGAATCCGTTCGCCACTGCTTATACACTCTGCGTCGTCTGCTCTCGCCAGCTTATGCTGTCATCCCTGTAACCGGCGACATCATCATCAAGGAGCCATGGATGTCGTCATGTGCTCTACTAGTATTTCCTGGAGGGGCAGATCTCGGGTACTGTCGAACGCTCAATGGTGAGGGAAATCGTCGCATTAACCGCTACGTCAATGCTGGCGGTTCGTACCTCGGATTCTGCGCCGGGGGCTACTATGGCTGCCAAAGATGCGAATTCGAAGTTGATGATCCTAAGATGGCAGTAGTCGGAGATAGAGAACTAGGGTTCTATCCGGGTGTGTGTAGGGGTCTAGCTTTTTCGGGATTTGTGTATCATTCCGAAGCCGGGGCGAGAGCGGCAGACCTCAAGATCCACCAGGATATGTTCGGTAGTGTGAAGGAAGGGCTACCAGAGACATTCAAGAGCTACTACAATGGTGGTGGAGTATTCGTTGACGCAAAGAAGCTCGAGAGTCGTGGTGTGAAGATCCTGGCGAGCTATACGGAAGATCTACATGTCGAATCCGGAGAAGGCGCTGCCGCGGTGGTCTACCGGAAGCTTGGAGAAGGCCATGTTGTTCTCACAGGACCGCATCCAGAGTAAGTGTTATTCTTCTGTTTTCAATGATCAACTTCCTAACTAGTTGATAGATTCTCCCCAACCAACCTCACTAAAGCTCCAAAATTGCCCTCCTACTCCGCCGCTATTGACGCCATTGCTGCGACGGATAGCACGCGTATTGCCTTTATGCGCCTCTGTCTGCAACAGCTAGGCATGAAAGTTAATGAAGAAGAACAAGCGGTACCATCCCTCTCCCGCCTACATCTCTCGTCTCATTCCCCTGCAGACGTCGCCGACCTCGTCGCCTCCTGGACCGAAATCTTTACTGTAGTAGACGGCAAAGAGTATGTCAAAGGAGAGAATGATGTCTTTCTGATGGAGAGAGAGGGTAAGGCGTGGAGCGTTGAAGGCCTGAAGAAAGTAGTAGAGGCGGTAGTTCCTGCGGCTTTGACAGGAAAGGGGAAAGATGTCGAACATTCAAAGGATGAAGGGGAGAATAAAGAGCAAGAGCAGCGGCCGAAGACTGCAGAAGAGGAAATCCGCGACCGAATTGAATACACTGAAACAGCGTCTTCAGATCAGATCCTTGATTACGACAAGCTTGTCAAGAAGATAGTCCTTCACGACAGTCAACTACCGTCAAGCCGCGAAACACCATCTTTCCACCATGATGCTTTCTATGCAAATCTTGCATATTACCATTCCAAGCTTTCCAATCATGATGCTTCATTCGGTAGACGCCTCTTATACGGCGACGTTGTAACCTCCACTAACACCTTGCTGGAGAAGAACAACAACCTCCTCCGCCACCTACCAACAGGATTCACAATGACCGCCACGACACAGCTCGCCGGCCGTGGTCGTGGTTCTAACGTTTGGGTCGCGCCTCCTGGCGCACTCATGTTTTCGACCGTGATACACCACTCCTTCACGCTCACCCAGTCCGCGCCCATAATTTTCATTCAGTACATCGCCGCCCTCGCAATTGTCCGGGGCATAAAGGACTACGCACCAGGTTATGATCAGCTACCTATAAAGTTGAAGTGGCCTAACGATATCTACGCGCAACTTCCCGGTAATCCTTCCAATCCGGTTGTGAAGATTGGTGGTATATTGGTAAATTCGTCCTACTCCGGGACTACCTATGGCATCGTTTGCGGCATCGGCCTCAACCTGTCAAACCCCCTACCCACCACGTCCCTCAACCTACTCGCCTCAAACGCGACTCCGCCTCTTAAACCTTTCACGTACGAAAAACTTCTCGCCTCCATCTTAGCCCAATTCGAAACCCTCTATGAATCCTTCTGTCGATTGGGTTTTAGCAGAGAGATGGAAAGGGACTACTATGATAATTGGCTGCATACGGATCAAATAGTTACTTTGGAGACTCATGATGGCGCGAAGGCACGGATCAAAGGAATCACACGGGACTGGGGCCTTTTACTTGCGGAAGAACTAGGATGGGAGGAACGACCGACTGGGAAGGTTGTCGCGCTGCAGAGTGATAGTAATAGTTTTGACTTCTTTAAAGGATTAGTCAGAAGGAAGGTTTAAAGGGTTGGCGAATAATCAGTTGGTTAGCACAAGATCTATCAGCATAGGTAACCATGTACTCATTTTTTGTAGGAAAAAGATTTGCTCCCGCTTTAATCACTACTTTTACCTGACAACCTTAATCTTACACATTAGCGGCTTCTTCTGCCACAAGGTGTAACACTCTTGATCCGTCCAATCTTCGCTTTCAGGGCAGAGTTCAAAATCAAAACTATGTAGCACTTTCGTCATAATCAATCGCATTTCATGATAGGCCATACTGTTGACACTCGTTAGCTGTTTGCTACGTATCAAGCTCGGTGTCACTCACTTCTTTCCCAAACAGTCTCTTGATCCGACAGAAAAAGGCTGCAAACAAGCCTTCTCGTCATTTGCAAAGCGCTCATCGCCCAGCCAGCGCTCAGGAATGAACGACATCGGATGCTTGAAGTTACGCTCTGACGTATACATGGCCCATTGAGGCACACAGACGACGAACTAGTTGCGAACAGTGTCAGCGTAGACGGTCAAATTTGAAGTGAAAGTGTACTTACACCTGGTGGAATAAATTGACCACAGACGGTAGACCCATCCGACGGAGTCAATCGAGGAAATCCCGTCACAACCGGTGGATAGAGACGGAAGGTTTCCTTTATACAAGCATTCAGATAAGGCAGCGCAGCACACCTCTCAATATTCAACCCATCCGGGCTTTGAAAAGCGTCTCGAATCTCTTTCGTCAGCCTTCGCATGACCCCTGGATTCTTTAGAAGTAGGAAGGTCATGCCAGAGACGAGGGTAGCCGTCGTCTCCGTACCCGCCGACATGAACAAGCCAGCGTTGGAATCCATCTCATCCCGCGACAACCCTTTGCCTTCTGGTTGGCTCAGTACAAGATCCCAAAGATCTACGCCTTCCGAGTCTCGCCCCTTTTCCAACCTCTTCGTCACCCGATCCCTGCTGAAAGAGAACTTCTGCTTGCGCTGCTTCGAGGAGCCTTTCTGAGCGAACGCCTTGAAAGCCTTCTGAAGGAGTGGGTAGTGCATTATGATGCCGAGTCGCGTGGCATACTTGACAAGGCCAAAGATCAAGCTGACCCACGGATCATACTCGGCATTTGACAGCATGTTCAACGGCTCTCCGAATGTAAGATCGCTCATTATGTCAAATGTGGTGAAATTGTACATGCGGACCATGTCAAACTTCCTGTCGGCATCTTCTTCAATCCCTTCTCTCAGCTTTTCCACCAACAAGTCGACATATTTTATGAACAACGATTCCTGCGCCTTGAGCGCGCGATCGGAGAATGCGGGGTTGAATATGCGTCGCATACGCGCATGATCAGCGTCTTCTGCCACGAGTAGTGACGGTGCGCCATTGAATGTAGTTCCGTAGCGAGCGAAGTGCTTGGATGGAACTGATCCTCGAGTTCCTTTCGTGCCGTGGCCGTAGATGTCCCGCCATCCTTGCGGGTCGATGCATGATAGCTCATCAGGGCTGATTCGGACTACGTCTCCGTATTGGCGGTGGAGATTGCTTACGCGCTTGTGTGGCGTTCCGATGAAGGTGGCGATGTGGTGGGGAATCCTAGTTGCGGCGGCGAGCTTGGGTCCAGGGAATCTGGAGAGGGGATGGAAGTAGATTCTCCAGATAGCTCTTGCAATCAATCGAACAAGCAGCTATGCGATGTTAATATTCGACTTCAAATTTGACAGGACTGCAGGCTCCTACGATGATGAATAGAGTAAATACAACTTGCGATACTGAAGTGCTCTGAACCATCTTTGTGAGACCTAGTGTCCTATCTGCTAGCGCAGACGACATGTTTGTAATTTTTGTAAGCAGATGTGCGAAGCACAGCTGCTCAAGTTACGGCGAGTCACTCTATGCTAATTTGTAGAATACTTTACGATCCAGGTGATTGTTTGCACTGGTGGTTGCATAGAGACAAGTCAGTTGCAATTTGACAAATCCAAAATTGAAAAGCCGAAATCCGAGACCAATTATCTTCCATCTATTTGTACTTCGCACCGAAATCCGGTCAAACCTACCGAGCATGGGTAGGCATCCTGGGAAACCCCGAGTACGAGGTGGAGGGACAACCTGGAAGTAAGCAATGCAGAGCAGATGTCGGAGGGTCGGAGAATTAAATCACGCGCAGTGTTCACAACACCGCATATGCAGCATGGGATTAGCAATATACGGGGTTTGAGTTCCGCGCCCCATTGCATGGAAGCCAGAGGGCGTGATAGTAAGCCTTGGCAGTCATACAAGATGTTTCGGATTTAGCAGAGTCGTATTAGAGGACAGCAAGAAAAAAGGAACGCCTTCAAGTATGTTCAATACAGCGTCCTGCGTAAGCTAGCATTGGTAAATGTAGAAGCTACAGTTCAGGCCAAATGAACATCAAATTGAGTTTGACCTCTGATCTTTCCTTTTCGTGTTGTTCTCTAATGTTTAGGTAGCTCTCCTCTCGTATGTAAGTCGAGCTGTAGTAGATATAGGCTTCTAGACAAAGCGACTGCAAAGCAATGAGGTTTATCCATTTTTTAATAATCGCTTGCCGTGCTAAAGATCATAGTTGGCCTATGGGCGAGTAGCTTAGGAAGTTTCCTGAAAATGAAATTATCTGATTGGGAAGGCTAGCTCAACTGGAAAGGTGTGTAGTTGATGGAGCTTGGAGTGACGCTGCGCTGCTTTCGGCGTCGATCCTGCGCTACACCCTGATTGGCTAGAAATCCTGGAGCAATCGTGACTTCGCGTTTTAGCCCTTCGACGTTTCTCTCTTCAACTGTCATCCGCGTCAACCAAAGAAAGTCTGTCGCAATGGCAGCCCCACGCTTGCGCAGCGGACTCTCCGCTTTCCTCGCTACATCCTCATCTAGAGCGGCGCCCCTCGCTTTCAGGACACCTCGCCGCACCTTCGCCTCCTCTCCGGTATCTTCAGCATTCGCGCGGAGCGCCCCTCGCGCCGCAACAACAACCAGCCCGCGCGCAGCGACGTCTGCCACACCAGAGGCCAAGCCCGCATCATCCACCGCTTCGGAAGCTAAAGCAGCATCCTCCACTACGCCTCAGCGAACCGTGACCCCCACCTATCCCGCCAAAGAACCTCCTGTGCCCACCAACCGCAACACCACGCAAGACTCTGCGGCCAACGCGGCCCGCAGCCAGCGCAGCCTCACTGAAGGTCTCGATGACCAGCCTCCCGAAGTCGAGGGCGTCCCCGCAATAGACTGGACACGGTCATATCACGGCTTGGGAGACGCAGCATTCACGCCCGAGCAGCAGGAGCTTCTGCTCGCACCCATTGAGCAAGATGACGTGGAGGTGAAGCCTGATGGGCTGTTGTATCTCCCAGAGATCAAGTATAGGAGGATATTAAATAAGACCTTCGGCCCCGGGGGATGGGGTCTTGCACCAAGGGGGGAGAGCATTGTTACTGGCAAGTTGGTTACGAGGGAGTACGGGCTTGTTGTGCAGGGAAGGTACGTCTGTATCAGTGATTCAAGCGTCTATGTTACATTGGGCTAACGGTGTCTGCAGGCTTGTATCTATTGCCCGCGGTGAACAGCAGTACTTCGACCCCAACGGTATACCGACTGCCACCGAAGGCTGCAAGTCTAATGCGCTGATGCGTTGCTGCAAGGATCTAGGCATTGCATCTGAGCTGTGGGACCCCAGATTTATTCGGCAATTCACAAAGGATGTGACCAAAGAGGTCTGGGTTGAGCATACTACAACGAAGAAGAAGCGGAAGATTGTCATGCGCCAAGACGACACCGTGAGGTATCCATTCAAGGAGACAAAATAAATGCTTTGATCTAGAGATCTAGATCAAGCATATGTTGGGGGGGATCTAGGCGCTTGATAATTGACGAAGAGCGTCAAGGTCGTGTACGCAACAGTGAACTACGTGTGAAGAACTTCTTGACCTGTACATATAGACTGTACTATACATCCAATGAGGACCAAATATATGAACTATGTGTTCGTTCGGTATTCGTACCCAATGTATACCTGTCCTTGAAGCTCACCCTCTCACGAGACGAGAGAAGCCTTCTCTATTTTCCGTGTAAATACAAACCAACGCCGAATACCCACCCACCTTGAGGAAGAGTGGTTGTACCCTTGATCCTCTAACGATCTCCTAAATCAAAGCCGGTAGAACGACCCTCGCTTGAACGAGGATGGCTATGATCCCTACCATAAGCAAGCGGATCCTCTTGCATGGGTGGTGCACCGCGCTGCCAATTCCATGGCATCCATCCACTGCTTGTCCTCCGATCTAAGGCGGGCGGAGTAATTGGGTATGGTGGCCGATCCTGGCTGATCTCGTCCCTCTCGATTCTATCAAACTCTGCTTCACTTCTGCTCTTAGACAGGCCGCTTCCTTCGTAATAGCGGTGTCCTCCCTCCCTCTCGGCCCGCACGCTCTCGGCCTCGCGGTCAAATGCTTGTAGGAGGGTTGTCAATCGATCCCGCTGAGACTGGACATAGCTCAGCCTATCGTCATTGTTGCGGATCGAGTCGGGAATCATCTTGGAGTTGCGACTCAGCTCAGCTGCCTGGGCATCCTTGGTGGCATAGAGAGCGCCGGCTCCACTCAGCGCTTGGTTGATCAAAGAGTAGAGATTGTCACCACCCCTTGCGGCTGGCATATTGAACCTCGACATGAAGTTCTGCGCATAGCTCTGTCCGGCAGGTGGCGGCGGAGCGGGTTGTTGCGGCGCGAATCCTATGACGTTCACCTTGACCCACTCAATGCCCTGCTGCAGGTATGCCAGTCCCGCACTCTTTGCCTTGTCATGCGTGTCTGTGATAAAGTCGTCGATCTCGCGCTCGTGATGGTACAGAAGAGGCTCAAGGTACTCTTCGTAGAGGAAAGTTGCACCCTGGGAACCGGGCAGGATGAGATAGAGGTGGATGGCGAAGCGCATCCAAGACCAGAAGGGAACCCAGCTAAGAATGAAGTCGAATGTGTTTTCCACGGTGTGGAGGAGTATGAGAACTACAAAGTATATGAGCCATGGCGCGAGGAGGGCCGGATCTGAGGTGTGGAGCGCTTTGTAGGAGGCGAAGATGGGGAATAGGACTGTGGTCGCGACGCTGAGAGGACATTAGCTTGCTTCATAGTACGGTGGAGGGCAACATGAAGCGATTAGAAGCTAGACAAGCCATGCGACGCACCCATTCAGAAGCGTTCACATGTGGCTCTGATGCTATCACATAGCTGAAGGCGGGGGAGGGGCACACTCACGTCAAGCCGTCCGCGATGAAGCCGAACATGATTCTTTGATCGTCCCCTAGGTAGCTTCCAGCTGCGAGATTAGGAGAAGAGAAGCGCAAAGGACAGATGTACTTCGCCGGAGGTGTGCACGAGGCGGAGCTTGGAGGAGCTGGCCTGAACTGGGGCGGTGATGTAGCTCGGGTGGTTACTCAGCGGTCTGAGAGCCCCGCCATACCCGGTGCCTTTGAACCCGTGTCAGACTGCGACAATGACGCAGCTTGACGGTGATAAAATATCATCCGGGAGAAACAGCAGCACTCTCATCACCTGCTTTTGCTTCTGCTTCTTTGATTCCTTGCCATGTCGACAATGTCTTGTGAGCAGCCTTGCTGCACCTTGTCTGGTGAGAGGTACGGCGGGCGGCTCAAGAGGCTGTTTCCCAATTAGGAAATATAACCGATCTTGTTTCAGGCTTCATCCTGATGTATCGACTGTCAACAGCACTTCATTCATATCTTGGATATTTCACTCTACATAATGATCAAAGTCTTAATGCCATGCAAGTCCACTTTGTAATTACCACTTTGATCTCCAACTCAGGGCTGAAGACTGGGGTGTGGCATCAGACGGTACGGTAGCCGACACTACGTCAACATCGAGACTGATAGGTATGTTGCGTCTAATTGTGGGAGCTCTCGAAATTACAAAGACTAAGTAGAGCGGTTCAAAGAGCGGCTGGAGCAGTTCAACTGCTTCTGCACATACATCTCCAGAGAAGAAGGGTAATAAGGAGTGGGAAAACCAAACGATGATACTTGGAATTATTGGTAAAGTCGGCCCGCACCGCTTGCATGATGCCATTGTTAGTATTGTCCATGCTCTGAGTTGGTAGGCGACAGCCGGCTCCAAAAAAGGACATATCTGCGACATCGATATCCGAGGACTGCAACATGAGGCTAACTTCTCATTTGCTGGCACGCTACTGAGTAGTCGTTTACGTATATCCATTATCTAGATTGAACACCAAAAGAAAGAAAGACGACCATGTGCCTACGCCACCAAAACTATGTGGGCGACGATGCTCTCACCTAATGCGTCTTCTTTCTAGCGACTGCCACGTCGACGTTGCCACGGACCGCTCTGATAGCCGCATTGAGTTTAAGAATTCTTGGATTACAAGTACATCTCCTCGTATAGTAGTTCAACGCGAGGGAAATTGCCGGCACTTAGTAAATGGACCAAAGATCGGCGGGATGGGTAGGTATGACGGAGAAGATGACTTCCGACGCGCCTCTGCCGAGGTGCATCTTTATCGGTAACAGGTTTGCCACGGATCGTTCAAGCGGAAAGACGACGCGGCAGAAGAAACATTAAAGGTGGCTGGGCGGTGGGTGGGTCGGGGTTCGTGCCAACAGATGCAGGGGTGCATTGTTGGTGGAGAACAGGGGCGCGTGTTGGTCCCAGCTCGATCACCACCACTAACTCTATCATTAACTCTAATTCCCATCAGTGCTTGGTCGCCCTTTCTTCGCCAACAGGCTGGATGTACAATTATCACGAAACATTCCAAAAGCTCCTGGGCGAAGCGGTTGAATGATTCAATAGTCGCGTCCGCAATGCAAGGTAACATAGATCACCAAGTCATGACCAACAAGCCACATGCACGTCTATCACAGGAATGTTCCAAAGTTCATCGGTGCAGCGGGTGATGCGGAACGTTGCATCTAATGACGTACTCGAGGACACATGTAGCACCATACTATCAAACCAGAGTTTTGAATACCGAAGCTTCCATTGTGTCTACGGATTTCTAGAATAGGAAAAACAGCTTTATTTCATTTCAGCATTGCCTTGCGCTCATACGTGACGGCCAGCGTCAAGCGAGCAGAAGGACATGGCATCCCACGGCTGCTTCGTATCCGTACCTGCAGTATGCTGCGGCTTCTGAATGGTGCTGATTTCGATTTCTTCCGTGCTCACAGATTTTTGCGTCATGCTCATGTCCACGCTGCTCTGCGCCGTCGGCTGACTCTTGTAACCCCACTGCTTGAAGTCGGCGTCGCGTTGTTGTTTGTGTCCAGAACCCCCATCCGATAGCTTCTCCATAGTAGAGCGTGTGCGGCCGCTTCGGAAATGGCCCGCGCTGGATCCGAAGTATGAACGGATAGACGATCCGAGAGAATTGAAAATTTCATAGCGCACGAAGAATTGACGAACTGTCGGCATGCTGGCGGCAGTGATACCGGCGTACATTTCGACCATGCTGACGAGGTTGTTAATGACCTGAGAATGCAGGTGGTGGATGAGAACGACTTACGACCACAGAAGAACATAGCTCACTTTCCATGTAGCATCGTTGGAGTCATTTTGGAGTTGAACGCGGTAGTACAGACTCAGTATGGAGGCAACAGCAGCGCTAGGACCGAGTCAGCTTTGAGAGCAAGACGGAACAAGAGACTGCAAACTTACAGGCCACCAGTCGCGAACACGAGCATGACACCGAACTTCTTCGCAGCTGATAGGTGTAGCTGCAACACAGCCGGAATGGGGATAATGAAGAGCGTCCAATCCACCACCATGCCGATGACGCCGGTGGGAATGGAGAATTCGGCAAACTTCATGTAATGCCACGACAGCACGAGGTCGATGAGGTCCTCTCCAGGCCATGGACTGCTCAAAGCGAAGGCCGAGATCGTGACAGCGATGTAGAAGAGAGCTGATAGCGTGGCTCCGACGTAAACGCTAATGCGCACATATCGTAGGATCTTGAATAGATTGTAGTATTGCATAAACAGACTGAGCTTGATGAGACCTAAGGCAGGCGTTACGAGCACTACAGTGACGTAGTCTTGCTGTCTTGATGTTAGAACGCTGGGACGAGCGGAATGTTAGGGTAACCCACGTGAAGCGCAGGCTTGTTCAGCACTACATCCAGGTGCTGGTCCCATTGGTGCTTGCCTGTAGGGCCCTCTATGCTTCCTCTCACTGTGAAGCAGTAGTAGACTACACTGCACGCCCAGCCCAAGGAGATTGTCACTGGAGACATGAGTCAGTACTAGTGCATCTCGTAAATCCCATTTCGCGCTTCACTTACAATCATCCCATGCCCATTTTTTCGTAATAAAGAACTTGGTATAGATGCGCAGGAAATAGCAGACGCAAGCAATGGCGAAAAAAGTTGAACCAACCCCTATGATCATGGGGACTAACGTCGACGGGTTGGTGTAGTTGGGTTTAACATCGTCCGGCGCCGTTGCTCCTGGCAGCGCCGCAAGAACACTAGGAGGCAGCGACTTGATGAGGTCTGGAGAAGCCAAAGACATGATTGTAGTACAATCGCGACAGCACTACAAAGCGAGTCGGAGTCTAGAAGAACGCTGATTGCAATGGGGGCGCGTGGGCCAGGAGTTGGTTTAATACCCGCCTGATTGGGGTTGCTGAGATGCATGTCCTGAAATACCCACCACACGTGGATACCCTTCGGGGTCTACATTGCAGCGTACAACCGAAGATCCCAGCCACCGGCGCCCGCAGCATCGGAGGCACTCGCACCGGGTTCGCAGGGTTACACAGACATAGTGTACATGTTATTCCAATCAACGGATGGTTAGGCGTACTCCCTGGTTTCACGGCACTCAGCCTCGCTCATTTGGAGAGTGAGCTGATAAGACTTACACTGACGGAATCAAGTTAGCACGCCGTCTGAAGGCCCGCCATGTGACAGCGAGGGGATAGTCTGCATGGCTCATGTTGGGGGTCTTTAATTGAGAAGTGATCTACAAGGAAAGCAGCTAAATGTAGAGTTGGCCAGCCCCTACTCAGACCGTTAGCGCGAGGTAGCGACCAGGTTTTCTCTTATGCGATAGACTACGATTGCAGCCGCCCACGAGATTGTAGCTAACGACGCGAGCAAGGTGGACGCTAGATGTACGCTAGCACTAGATGTCAGGGCGGACCGGGGAGTGGAAGTTGCGCGGCTTCGGCTGCGGCTGATTTTGGCTTAACGGCTGGCGCGAAGGAAGCCTTCGGAATCCGAGCAACTTGGCTCTGAAGTCGCTCCACATGGTCCTAGACACGGATCCCCGCGAACGCTTGTTTCAACATGCATCCAGAAAGACGGCCGAGCGCTTGCACAGCACTGTGAAGTGACGACCGTCAGCTCGCCCAAACGAGCATGGTCACCCTGGGACCTTTATTAGTGCTGTAATGATGTAGCTCGACGTGCTAGATCAGGGCGGAATCACGGTGAACGTGATGTAGTGGAGGCGATTCATATACTTCCAGGGGGTTCGCGCTCAGATCTAGATTTTTCAAAGCGGTCCAAAATCTCTCAAGATGAATTCCTTCATGGGAGGTTTGAACATGAACTGCAGCGTTAACTCGTCTCTGGAGTTTGCGGAATCTACTAGCAAGCACTTGGCTGCTATTGGCCCGAATTCTATTTCTGCTGTTTCGACGTCAAAGTTAGGTTGGGCCATTGCTTCTCGCGCATGGTCTTGGCCCTACACCGAGTACACCTCGTGGCCCGACACCGCGTACACAGCTTGTCTCTACACCGCGTACGTTTTATTACTGTGGCAAGCAGCATCGATACTATGGAAATACTGGTGGAAGGCGCCGGTAAGCTAATTCCTACGCTTATTACTTCTCGCACTGACCATGTGTTCAAGTCAAATGTGATCATCGCAGCGTATCCGACGCCTTTAGGAAGATGGTTTACTGCTTTGAGAATGATCACTCATTCCGAGAGCCTTCTTCAAGAGGCGTACGATTCGGTAAGTTAAAATCGCGGTTTTTTGGTATGGTATTAATGGATATAGGCTAATGGCAAGCCTTTTGCCATACCCATGACCGACCGCTGGATCGTCTTCGTGACGGATCGCACTCAATTGAAGCAATTAGAACACGAGCCAGAAGTGCTACTATCTATGGAGACAGCTCTTCATGAAGTATGACTATCAAATTTATCGTTGTCTTGTACATTACTAACACGGCGCAGCTGGCATTTACTGAATCAATTCTCGGTCATTTCCAAGCGGCACCAGACCAAAAGGGACACAAGAGCGAGGCTTTTCGTGTGATGGTTGGCGTTTTGAAGAATAAACTCCGAAACAATCTTCCTGAATTGAGCCCTACCTTCCTGAAGCATATCAAGTTGGCTGTGGCCGAGGAGGTAGACAACCCAACGAACAGTATGTTATTTACAAGTCCGCTACGTTGATTGTTTCTAGCTAACACACTAGCAGAGAAATGCGTAAGAGAAGATGGTGAATGGGAAAAGGTCGAGATTGCGCCAGCAGCACTCCGCATTTTTACTCGTGTGAATCTTGTGGCTTTTCTTGGTGAAGAAATGGGTATGCACTCGTCTGTCTTACACTCTGCGACTTGGCCAGCTAACGCACGGGTCGTAAAGCTAATCGCTTGGGAACGTTTGACGATGTTATGGGCTTTTTCTGGAGCTGTGTCATGGCATTTCCCGTCGTGAACATCGTACCAGAGTTCTTGTTACCGTAAGTCACCCATATCAACCTATTTCATGACGCCTTAGCATTGAAGCTGACGCGAATCTAGACTCGCCGCCCCAGTGGCAATGGGCTTTGGCTTTACTCGAAAGAAGGTCTTCAGTCTTATCTTCAGTATGACTGAAGATTCAACGGCTGGGAAGACTGTCAGTCGTATGATTCGTCAAGGTGCAGCAAGTGCTGACGATTACATTAGGAAAACCAAGGCCATATTATCCACTGGATGGTGCAAATGACCCGGCTTCGAGATACTTTTCAAATTGCCAAGATCACTTTTGGGCTCCTTTACGCAAGTGCTTTTCAGATCCCTACGGTAAGTGAAATCCATATTGTCCTTCAACAAACACTAAGTCTTGGCCTAGATCGCGCAATTCTGTCTGCACACACTCTGCGCGCATCCTGAATATCAAGAGAAGCTCATCGCTGAGGCGAAAGAGTACCAAAATAAACCCTTCAGCATGAAGAATGAGGAGATGCCCTATCTGGACAGCTTCATCAAGGAGACTGCCCGCATAAGCCCAGGTCCTATCTGTGAGTGTGCAATTTTGGATGATTTGAAACTTGTGCTGACGTGGATGTGAAGTGAGCTCGCCACGCACGGTAATGGCCGATTATTCTCTTGACGGCATGCGCATCCCTGCAGGTAATTGGCTCGCCGTCCCTCAGCTCGCCCAGATGCGCGATGAGAAAATCTGGTCGAACGCAAATGGATTTGATGGCTTTCGCTTCGTCGATAAGACAGGCTCTGCGTCCGAAACTCGATTCACTCATCCTAGCCACGAATACCCATTCTGGGGTGCAATACAACATGCCTGGTAACTTGCTCTCCTTGGTATCTCCTGATGCTTGTTCGTGCTGACGACAGCTTGCAGTCCTGCGCGCTTCTACGTGTCCCTTGTCATGAAATTGCTCATGTCACATCTTCTCCTAGAGTACGAGTTCAAGCTTGAGAACCCCGAGACACGACCACAGTTCGCCTTAGGCAAGATTCGATTTCCGAATCCCTTCATGATCCTTCTGATGCGAAGGCGTTCGGCCGAGGGCGTGGAGAAGACCTTGTAACAACAGTGTATGCAGCCGGCCGGTCTGGTCTTTTTCGTCTGTTAACATTTCTTTTGTTGAGATACTACTTTTCTAGGACTGGATAAATTGGGTTGTGAAGGTGCTCCTTGATGGACTGTACTTGGAGAAATGCTCAGTGAGAACGGTGCAATCGGGGGCGAGACGCGAGAGACGCGCAGACGAGTACCTCTCAAGCACCAAAAGTAGCTAGTCTCAAAGACATGTGAAATATCGGACATTTCCAGGATACCGCTGCAGCATCATCTGGTCCGTTCCTGGACTACGGCAGTAGAACGAAGACCCGGTACGTGCATGACATGCGATAGGTTCATGGGAGACACGTGTGGGCCATTGATTTCGGTTCCCGACATATGCACCTAGGGCGCCCCTATCACTTGGACCGTGCATCGGCCGTTTAATGATGCACTGACTACAGTACATGCGCCCCTCCCGCATTCCATCCATCTCACGCTACTGTGCCGTTACTGATCCTTTGATCGTCCGACTTTCCCACGGCCAGAATGGCATTTATTGCGATTCCGGCGTTCTGGATCGTCACGCCACCACCGGGTACGGAGATCTAACCTAATTGCTCCTCAAAGTCTGCCTTCTTGTCCACCTTACTGTAAATATGGCTTCACAAGTGCTTTCAGCCCCAGCTGCGACTACGCTTGCCCTTGCGGTAGCATTCGTCTTCGCCATGCGCTGGCTGCGCGCCTCCAAGGAAACCCCGGAGCCGGATATTACAAGCATACTGACAGAGCCCGCCAAAGAACTCAACCAAAAGCTTGCGTCAGCGCTTTCCGACAATGTCGTCTTGCCCGACAACCGTGTCACTTTCAAACAGTCGACAAAAGCCTACTGGGCACAGCAGGAGTGCGAGGTAATCCCAGCATCTGTCGTACGGCCACGCGATACGCAACAGCTCTGTACCACTGTTGCTATCTTGAAGGAAGCCTATGCTTCAACATCAAGCAAAGAACGCGAAAGCAAGGCTGGGAAATTCGCCATACGCGCCGGTGGACATTCCCCTGTACCAGGCGCAGCAACCGTCGAAGGCGGCGTAGTTATCGACCTCAGCCTTCTTTCGGAGGTGTCCCCATCCGAGGATGGAAACAGCGTGACTATCGGAGCAGGCGCCAAATGGCACCAGGTCTACTCAGCGCTCGATAAAAAAGGTCTCACCGTAGCTGGGGGCAGAAACTCTGCAGTTGGCGTGGGTGGCTTGACGCTCGGGGGTGGCATTTCATTCTATTCACCTCAGCATGGCATGGTCTGCAACAATGTCCTCCGCTACGAGGTGGTGACAGCGGCTGGCACCCTTGTTACTGCATCTGCATCGGAAAATCCTGACCTCTGGCGCGCACTCAAGGGCGGTGCCAATAACTTTGGCATCGTAACTAGCATTACGGTCCCTAGCTTTCCTGCCACCAACATTTGGAGTGGTATGCTGTACCTGACGCCGGGCCAAGCTCCAAAAGTCCTTGCTGCCTTCGCCGAGCATGTGGGCAAGACGGGTTCGCAGTACGATGCTCATGCTGCCGGGCCTCTAGCTTGCTTCACGTACCTCCAGCGCCTAGGTATTCAAGCAGTCACCGTGAATTTGGTGCATGTCAACCCCCCTAAAAATGAAAGCAAATGGCCTGGGTGCTGGGAAAACTCCTCCTTCAAATCAATATGGCGTCTCTGGAGCACATGTAAAAACCGAACAATAACCAGCGCAACGGACGAGCTGACCGTGTTAAACCCACCCGGCCGTCGACAAGTCTTTGGCACGACTACTATCAAAAATGATCTTGCTACGCTCACAGCCGTACACAAGGCATATCACAATGCTATTTCTGTAATCGGGAAGGTCAAAAACATATCCTGGACGCTCGTTCTTCAGCCTCTTCTGCCCCTATGGGCGTCCAAAGGCGATCCGAATCCACTTGGTCTGGACGATGAAAAGGAGGACCCCCTCGTCATTGCTTCGTTCACGGTTAATTGGACAGAAAGCAAGGATGATGTGTTTGTCAAGGATACGGTGCGTCATGCCCTTGGGGAGATTGAATCATTTGCGGCGGAGCATAAGACAGCGCATCGGTACAAGTTCCTCAACTATTGTGGCGAATGGCAGAAGCCATTTGAGAGTTACGGAGAGGAGAATTTGAAATTCTTGAAAGAGGTCAGCAAGACGTATGATCCAGAAGGTCTCTTTCAGAAGGCATGTGTAGGCGGTTTCAAGCTCGAAAAGGAGTGATAGGGTCTGGTAGTCAAGAGCTCTTTCTTAGTCATGACCGTGTGGGGTCTTGTAATGGAAATGTGCAAATCATACTGTATACCCCAGCTTTAAAAATAGAAAACGTGACGGACAAGTTCTACCATATAAAGCAAATGAAAGTCAAAGCTGATGCACAAAGCCGCGGCAACCGCTTTTCATTGGTGCACGCGGATTGATCGTCCCTACGTTCTCTGACCTTGTGAAGCCACTTTCTGCAGTCAGACACATGTTCACGGTGAAAGGCTCTGGGACTCGAAGTCGTTATCAAAGGCGTCGCAGTCAGAGTCGCACAACGTCGTGGAGGCAAGAAACATCATCATGACGCCGAAGACACCGCAAACCCGGAAAACTACTGCAGAGCGGCATCACCCAATAATCATGCATATGCATTGAATAGCATTGGCCCCAGCTATGCAAGAATCGGACGGTCGCTGTCCTGCATCTCGGCTGACGCCGGCAAGCTTATGGCTGATGCAGCCATGCTCCGCAGCTTCCGCAAAGCCCCGGCGTGACCCAATGCAAGTTTTCATTAGGTATAGAGATTCAGAAGTTGCATACATGCGATCAGGGATGATATTGTTGATGATTTTCTGCAAGTTTGTTTGCCTAGAACTCTCGAATACATCCGCACTAGCTATGATTATGCGCATTCTCATGCAAGCTTGCTAGTGGATTATGGTGCCTATGCCTTCTGGCTTGCATTGCAGAAGGTATTCATCGAATTAGCTACGCCCGTTTCCGTCATTGTGATGGTAGTGACTATGTTTCTTGTACAATCTATGCGTAATAGGATGCATGTGGAACCTCGCCTACCTCTCCATAGGATTTAACGTCGCCTAGACATTCACACTCGTAGGAAAGGTCGTAAAATTTAATCTCGGATCGAATTGAATCCTCTATTCCGTACAGAAAAAAACATACTAGCCATGCTGCAAGTACCCAATTTCGCTCAAATGCAGGAAACTATAAAGACCCATGGAATGAGAACACAGGATATCATCGCCGGCCCTCCGATGGGAATAGGGAAAACGCCAACGCCAGACCCACTTCAATAAATCCGTCACTTACCAAGCCAAAGCCTCCTTCTGACCACCACAGCTGATGCCAGCGCAAATCTCCTCGTCCATGGCACTGACGTCGGCGTTACCCGGCAACTTCTGCTTCGCCGGCCAAATCTCCCTGCCCTCGGCCTTCTCCCGGTTGTAGTGCTCCGTGACGACCTCGCGCACCGTCTTCTGGAAGAAAAGCGGCGCCTTCTCGTACTTGGGGTGCAGCTGGCCGTTGACAAACACGTTGCGGTCGAGGTTCTTCTGAGCGTTGTCGCACAGCACCTTGTCTTCTGCCATGACGCGGGCGTACATTTCGCTGATGAGCTTGAAGTCTTCATCCGAGGAGTCCTTGTTGCGGTAGATCTCATAGGCCATTGTCGACTTGTTGGGGCCGCTGGGGAGGAATTTCTGGACCATGATGAAGTGGGCTCTGGCAGGCATGTTAGAGAGCTGACCATCTGTCATGGAATGGTTGGGGTACTTACGAAACAGTCATCGAGGAGTTGGGGAAGTAGTAGGTGCTGTGAACATCTAGGCCTTTTGCCAGCTGCTCGGGGGTAGAGACGCATTTGTGCTGGATGTGGCCGTCCTTGAGCTCGCTGTCGAAAGATTCGAGGTTGAGGAATGACGGGATATCCGGGTGAGTCGTAGGGCAGTGGTAGCATTCATTGAAGTTGTCGGCGAGGATCTTCCAGTTGTAATCGCCTTCCAACTCATAGGTATGGTCGAGCTGATAATCATCGAAGTTGTAGGGTGCGTACCGATCCTGCTTGTCGACGTTTCCAAAGTGCTCCTCCCACGAGACTTCCGGAGTCTCCTTTGCATCCATATTGATCCAAACGAATCCATTTATGTCGACCTTTGTGTGAATCTTCAGCAGACCATTCTGCTCCTTATCGAAGCCGTCCAATTCTTGGTAGCCCGGGGCTTTGGCTAGCTTTCCGTTAAGCCCGTAGGACCAACCATGGTACCGGCAAGCCAGAATCTTTGCTTTGCCTTGGCCCTCCTTCTCAATCACAGGATACGCCCGGTGTCGGCATACATTGTGAAAGGCGCTCACGTTGCCCTGTCGGTCGCGAATGATGATGATGTCGAATCCAGCAACCTTGTAGCGGAGCCAATCACCGGCCTCTTTGACGCGCGAGCTGTGGGTCATGAACAGCCAGCGCTTGGAGAAGATGGCGCGGCGCTCAAATTCGTACATCTCCTTGGAGTTGTACCATGATGCGGGCAGAGCGCGTACTGGGGATTCCTTGGCTGGCTTGACCTCCTTAGAGGCGCCCTTCTTATCAAAACTGAAGTAGTGGAGCATTGAAGTCATGTTCGGTGCAGTAGAGGTTGCAGGTGAGTTCAAGACTGGTAGTTTGGAGTATAGCAGAAAGTGCTTTACCGGTGGTACTGGTCTCGACTTTATATCTATATCGGCCCGCTTGACTCCTCACTGACCCAGTCGGATAAGGCTTCATCATAGATACCCAATCGCCTTATCAGGCAATCCAACCCATATCTATCGTTTCACCAGATTCACGGGCATGGAAATACCGGAGCCATTACCCCATGACACGTCTGCGGGGCATTGTCATTGGAACGTAACTACTTATCATTGGCTGGAGATTCGAGGAACCCAAGGCAAAGTAAGAGTATCGTGTGCATCCGCAAGCGTATCGCTTCAATTTTGCTGCCACTGGCACTGCTACCGTCACCACGAGTCCAGCCTGAAATCATGCGCTGTCATCACGTGTGGCGATACCCCACCTTACAATTGAAAGTGCGTGAATGGACTCTCCGATATCGTCGGCCCGTCGCAAATCGAGTATTCTGGAGCGAATTGACCCTCGAAAGAAGTATTTGGACACGACCGGGACCGTTGCGAGGGTAGCGCAGCCTGGCGACCAATCGCGTGACGCGAGAAAGGGATTAGTTTGTTGCGTAATGAACCGCATCCAGCGGGTTCAGATATGGTTCAACCACGTTGGTCTGAGCGCACGTATTCTGTTACCGGAAAAGGTTAGGCTGATATGCTTCGGGCAAATGATGTTAAGCGCATATTACAATGGATTATTGTTCTGACATAAAATACAAAGCGCGTTCCCAGGATCAAATATTCTACCATGTGTGTGCCCGCATAATGATCTTGGCAAGAACAAAGAGCATATCGGAACGATGCACGTTTGACGAATTATAAGCGATGATGCGAGCAATCCTTGCCTCAGAGCTGTTCGGAAAGTTACATCAAATTCTAGGCCCGTAGCAACCAAACCACCTCCCTTTCCTTCAACACATTCACGCTCGAGATAGTCCTGGAATCAGGAAGCGAATCGGAAGTCTAGCCGCTTGTTCCCCTCATCAGTCGTAGTCGAGAGATAGTGGTCTTTCTCCTCTGACGTCATGCTCTTCCACTTTCTATCCCGCCTCTTGTTGACATGCACATAGAAAAGCTTAGCGCCGATGAATATGACAAAGTTGTACACGCAGATGGCGATGAGTACCTTGTTTCCCGTGCGGTACAGCGGCTTATCGTGGTCGCGATAAATCTGGAGGTGAGGTGAGTGAGGAGAAGATAGAGGCCGAGAACGGTGCTTACATTCGAGCCAATGATGGACGAAGCCTGGACACACATGTTATAGAAGGCGCTAGCAACTGTACGGGTCCGGACTGTCCCTGCGTTACGACTTGTGATGGCCACGAGGATGGCGTGGACGTAAGGGTTTCCAAATAATAGGATACTTAGAACATATTTTGCCCAGTGGCTTGCCTAGATCACGATTAGCTTGCTGTATGCATTTATTTTAGGCAAGTCTTACCTTTGCGGGAATTAGTTCAAGGGCAATCAGGATTGGAAGAGCCCAGACTTGACTCATCAAGCCAATCAAAAGGCGCTGGTTGATGCGTTCTGATATCCAGGTCCAAAATAGTAGCTGAACAATGAACAAAACATATGCTGGGACAGTAAGCAAGTTAGTATTGAACGTAGTGAAACCTAGAGCTTTGAGCTGTAGAGTGAGGTAGGCAGTGATAGGGTTATTAGGAAGCAGCCAACTGAGTCCAATCAGATAGATGGGCCAGACATGATAGTCTTTCAAGCATTGAAAAAACATGTGCCAAGATAAACCTTGACGGTTGTGCATATCGCCTAAGTAGTGTCAGTGGGGCGTCAAATGTGCTTCACGCATTACAACAAACCTTTGCTTGGGTCATCGCGAAGGATCCGATTGACCATGATCTTTTCCTCGTGCTCGCTAAACCAACCTTTTTTACCTCTGAACCTGGATGCCGTTTGCGTTGGCGATGGCGGCAAATAGAAAAACGACACGATACCAATCAACCCAGTCAGCATTCCTTCGAGCGCGAAAAGCCATTGCCACCCGGCAAGGCCATGGCGACCACGCAGTCGAAGAATGCCATAGGCAAGGAAAGCCGAAACAATGTTCGTGGACTGGTAAGATACCCAGAACCAGCTGAGGCGAGCGGGGAGCTCGGTACCAGTGTACCAGTAGGAGAGGTAGAGAATATTGTCGGGAATAAAGCCGCCCTCGATCAGGCCGAGCAGACAGCGGCAGATGAAGAAGGATGTCCTCCCGCTGAGAAATGCCTGCATGCTCGCGACCAAGCTCCACGAAACCATTTGTATCGGGATCCATCGGTCCGGACCCAATTTCTTCGAAACAAGCTGCGAGGGAATTTCGGCGCACAGGAAAGAGAGGAAAAAGATGGTTTGGCCCGTGTTGTAGTCGTTTGTGTTCATCTTCAGGTCTTTGAGCATGTTGTCCGATAGGGCCTGCGTGATGTTGCCTCTATCCAGTTGCAACTTGGGAGAGTCAGTCACTGCACTCCACCGAAGATGTGAGATTTTCTCATACTGCGAAGAACATCAAGCAAGTCCAAGTGCATATCCGTTTGTCAATCTATTCTAGGTTAGATGATAACGATGATGATAACGCAGTATTTCCGACGAACCTTTCGAACAAGGTTCTTCTCTTCCCCCTGGGCCCATGTGTATGATGGATCATAGCGATGATACCCTTCATACGACTGGATGGGCTTGTAGTGTTCTTCCAAGTTAGACTCTGTCTCGAATGCAGCAGTCTGTACACTTGGCAAAACCGCTGCTTCGTGAGCAAAAGACGAGATCGAAATCTTTCTAACTTCGGAGTTCACCGCCTCGGCTACGCTTCCTCTTCTTCGTTCGGTCATGCTTCAAATTGAAAACGGATATAATTTTTGCTGTCGAAGAGCAGACCAGGGTAAATCGCAACTGGTCTTGATGGACAACCATGCTGTTAATATACGAACATCCCTATCGACACTGCTTGTGTGTGCTGTATCTTGATATCAGTGGCGCCGATGATGTTTTTCCACATATTTGTTGCAAATTGATCCAGACCGACATTGGAAATGCTACATCAGTACAGCGAAGTGGAATGCCGACATCACAGAACAACTTGGTGACCTGAGGCTAGATGAAGCGAACCGTCTAAACATACAACTTTTTCAATTGGTGGACGGACGCCGCATGACGATCGAGCATAGAGTTGGTGATGTCAAGTCGCTTGTGGCGTAGTTGTCGTAGCTGGAGAATGGTGAGTCGCAATTTGCAGGTCGTATCGCGTGCGAGAGAACTCCAGAGTCTGCACCGAAGCTTGACGTCGACAAGCCTCGGAAACCATCTCAGATTGCGGCAGGTCAAGAAGCGAGATTCTTATCGCTAGACAAGAGGGCATGAAGCACTAAACTTCTCAAAGGGCATTCATGGTGGCATGGCTCGGATCTCGCATTTGTATCTTGCGAGGCGCACACAGGGGACAGCGGGAACGTACCAGCGGTCCAGAAAAGCAACCGATGTGTTATGTCTAGTTTCCGGTTTTTTTTCAAGACTATCGTAAAATTTGGATATATCCTAATTTTTGCTTTTTTACGATAATCGATTTCGTGATGTTGATCGGTTATGAGGTTATGTAGTATCCCCGATTCTCACAGAGCGCATAGATCCAAGCCTCACCTCGAGTGTCTTCTTCGATATATGATGTCAGTGAGGCGTTAGACGGGATTATCTTCAACCAGAAGAATGACTGTGAACCTCCTAGGGAATTGAATGTCTCTTTTACTATATCTATCTCACCATGTGAGATGTTGCTTGCAAGCGGCTTCGTATCAATCGTGCTATCTTTTGTCTTTCCCTGAGTCTACTACACACACTTCGGATCTTGCTTGCTCCTTTTCAAAACTAGACGACTGCATCGCCAACCACCTTGAAGACCATACTCCCGCTTCCGGGTTTACTAACGACGACAGCTTCTTCCAGTTTCTCTTGAGTAATATCTGGGAATTTCTTGCGATAGTACTTGTCTTCCCAGGCTTTTTTGACCGCATCAACCTTGTCCTTGGGCACTAGATGCACGCTGCAGCCTCCCCATCCGGCCCCAGTGAGCCTGCTACCAGACGCACCTGCACTACGTGCGAGATCGCACAGTTCGTCAAGCTCCGGGCAACTGCAATCATAGACATCTCGGCAAGATGTCTGTGTCTCATTCATTAGGTCACCAAGTTGTTTGATCAAATCTTTTCCATCTGCCGGTGGCGAGGACAAGAGCTTCCGAAACTCGATGACTCGTAGAGCCTCGGTGAACACATGTAGCGCACGTTGTCGTAGCTTAAACTTCTCCGCACGGACAGGGAACTTGGACATGTATCGTTGATTTAGTTCGTCTTCTGAGATTCCAAGGAGACCAGATATATCGCTTCTCGAATAGCCTTCTTCTTGTGGTAGATAATCCCCCGCTAGTCGAACAAGCTCCTGAAGCTGTACCTGAAAGTCGGCAACTGAAGTCTTCGTGTTGTTAACAACACCCTCCTTCTCTTGGAAATAGGCGTCATGGAAGCCACGGAGGCTGACGCCTAGCGGGGAAGAGTCTGCCGGAAGCTCTCCTTTCAAGCCAAATACTTTCGATAGGAATACGGCCGCTAGTGTGCACTCTACAACGCGAAGATTGTAACACACGGGCGCAGTGACGTGCTTGTCGGCGGCCACAAAGCTTTGTGCGGTGACAAATGTAAGCTCGGGGTCTGTGTGTGGGAACTCGATAGTTGTGTAATCAAGAGATGGCTTGAATGTCACGTAAAGTGCGGTACCACGGAGCGAAAAGACGGAAGCTGCTTGATCCATGCTAGCGCATATATTGTCAGTGAAAATATGAAGAAGCAAGGATTGCACCTACCCCCCCGAGTTGACACCCACAGCGCGTTCTGACACGATGGCCAGCTCACATAATTCTTTCTTGTCGACTTTGGTCTCTCCATTTGCGGCCAAAGCGGCCAGTGCGCTGGTGCACACGAATGATGCTGAACTCGATAGTCCGCCACCACTAGGCACTGTGCCGTTGCATAGAACATCCATGCCGACCGAGACAAAGCTCTTATCACGCTTCTCCTTGAGTAATTGAGAAACCCCGCGCAGGCCAGATCGGAAATAGTTTGTCCATTCATGCTCTGAAGCATCAATGGGGATTTCTCCTTCTGCTGGAATGTCGAATTCCCGAGTCGGGAACTTTTGTGACTGCATATTGGCAATCCGTACCCGCGGTTTCTCATCCGCCGGTCGAATCGCTACGGCCATGATAAAGTCTGCTGTAATCGCCATTGGTAGCACTTCATAGAGAGAGTAGTCAATGTGCTAGATCATATGAGCGTTTCCGTTCAACTATCCATAGAGCTAGACGGACCCACCTCGCCAATAATGTTCACCCGACCCGGACTTCGAGCAACGAAGTCTGCCTGCTTGCCATACGTGTCTTTAAACTTGGCCAATAATTCCTCCCACCGTTTTACCTGAACAGGCACCGCATCTTCTGGGTATATATCGCGTAGCGACGTTGCAGTTGGGACCTCCATGAGGACGCCAATGGCAGGGAAAGACTTTGAATTCTAAAGGGTCGAGAGAGGGTAGAACAAAGCTGGTTTCAAGAAAGTAGAAAAAGGAGTGTGGACATAGTCGCGCAGAATGCGACAGGTGCTGTGAGTTCGGTGGTGTGAAATAGCGGGGAGCTAAAGTGGGGCGTTGGAAGCTTTCCGAGTTGGGAACTGGATCCGGAGGAGCAGCGGATGCAGGGCTCTGTTGAGCCTCGTCCTCGGCAGCCACATGGCGCCGTCTGGGGTGACTGGGGCACAAAACTTGGGACAGCTGGATTTTCATGTGGACAAATTGATGCAGGTGATGCTCAACTCGACATCTGTCCACAGCACTCGTTCCATTGCTTCTACTGCTTGGCTCTGCCGGAATAGCTAAACGGCCTAAGGTGCTACGGCTTGGAGGCTTGCTTTAGATTCGCCGTCTTGTATCTCGCGGGTTAGTGGTGGTTTACCGTCTATTCCATGTACCGCATGCTGCACGTGATGGGAGTCGACGTATGCCGGTCTCCAGGGCTGCCGGGCATGTCAAGTCACGACCCTACGTGCCCTTTCTTCTAAGGCGAGTGGACGAAGCCACTTCTTCTCATCCCAGACCTCGCCCTCGCCCACGCGACCCTCGCCCAATGCCGCTGCCACCGCGCGTACTTGTCGAGCCACTACGGTTGAGACCTCGTCCAGACTGGCCCCCGACGCTAACATAGCCAGTGCCTGACGTAGAGGCGCCCCGCGTCCTGGCTCCTCCTCGTCGGCCACGGGGTCCAGCCTTTGCTGTAGCCTCTGCTTTTCTGCGGTCCTCGTCTGCTTTTCTGGCTGATGCTTCTCTCCTAGCCTGTTCCTCGGCTGCACGTCGCTCTGCGGCTTGTTGTCGTTGTACTTCTTCTTCTTGGATATCTACAAGGTCCTGTGCAGCGCCCTGCCATTGAGGGTTCAAGATGAGACGTTGGTTGTGCTCGGTCTGTGATAGAATGCGCGTCCAGGTCTGCAGGAGGGTAGAGGCATTGTGGACAGTGCGGGATACAGTCTGGTGTGAGGTCAGCATACTATTCCATGAATGCTGCACCCTGCCTACACACATTCATATTGTTCTTGGCCTTCTGCAAGCTCTCTACAACACCCTCGATGACTTTGTTTACGTTGCGCACGCTCTCCAACTCCTTGCGCAGCGCAGCCTCGCGGGCTTCCTCGGTCGAGTAGTGCGATTCCTTTGCACGCGTCTTTCCGGCAGCCGCGCCTTGTCCTGCGTCGGCAGCGCCATCCTGTGCCCTCTTGTTGTTCTGTCGCGCCGCGGGGGTGTCGAACAGGGCGTCTGTGTCCGAATCGGAGAAATTGGGGTCGTCCATGGACACGACTGCTGTCTGGGACGGCTGCTGTGCGTGGCTGGTGAGAATGCACCGGGTCGAATGGGAGTACGGAGTATGCAACCAGGGACTCGACGTGTGTGACGTGCGCGGGTTGTTTGACGTGTTTGACGGCGGGGGCGGGCAGCGACTCTGTGCGCGCGGCAGGTGCAGCTCGTTTGTTGTCGTTGCAGACCGTGCGCCTTCCCGCCAAGGCATGGCTGGGAAGGAACCAACCTCCTTCCTTCACCACCGACCACCACCGGCGAGAGCACATTTCTCCCGCTCTGTCGCCGCTGCTCCCGCCTCGTCATCTTCGTCACCACCACCACCACCACCGTTCCCTTACCATAATCTATCTCATCTTCTGCCCCGAGCCGCGCTGCAATTGCATCCTCCGAGCCCGCTCCTCGCTTGCGCTGCTGCTGCGTAGTTGGCCAACCTTGGACTTTGTTTTGGTTTGGTCTGATACTCCTCCACCACACTCGCAGCTACCGCATCGACGCTGCCTCTGGAAAATCCCCGGCACACGCAATGGAGCGGACGCCGTCTCCCCCGCGCCGAGTGCGCACACCGCCTGCTCCCCTTCACGGCGCCAAGTACGACAGCTACGAGCCCTTTTCACCGCGGCGGTCGAGCAGAGTTGCCGCGCAACAGCACCTTCACCACGAGCAAACATCACCAACGCGCCCACGCGCTACGCGTGACGTAACGCCCACGACGTCAAGAAAGAGGACGGCAACCCGCATCTCAAATCACACCCTCTCACCTCCCTCATCGCCCGTCTCTCCAGCGAAGCACCCGTCACCCCGTTCCACGCGCCCTTCGCACCGTGAGGTCGGCGTACTTGATTCTGACTCGGATCACGTAGCTCCTACTCCTTCGCGGCGCTTCCTGTCGGCCATTGCTTCGCACGGCATGCTTCCTACTCCGGCCAAAACGCCCCGAAAGCGCGCTCTTCATCCCGAGGAGTCGCTTGGATCCACCGCTCGCGTTTTGTTTGCCAACCGCCCCGCTACTATCGAGGAAGCAATGCCAACCCCACGCAAATCACGCAAAAGCAAGCACGAATACACCCTTGCCAGCTTTGAAGAGCATGTGAACGCGTCTAGCGAAAAGATTGAGATTTACACAGACTCAAAGGAACGTGTTCCCGAACCTGACGACGAGGAGGACAATCCTTTTGTCACGAGGAAGAGCAAAGCCAAGGCTAAGGTGGCTCCTCCGAAGCCACGCAAGGTGGATGAGAAGACAGAAGGGATGGTGCAGGCCGTCCGTCGTGATGAGGGGGTGATTTACAACTTGTAAGTGCTTGGATGATGTAGTTCATTGAACGTTAACTAACAAGATATAGCCGTGGTAGAAAGACGTTTGTCCCTTTCGACAATGGCGCCTCTTCTGACGCCCCAGAGGATGGGCCTCAATCTTCTGGAGATGAACTGCTCCGCAAGGCCGGCCCAGCGGCTCGTCGCTCGCTTAGGCACACAGATCTCAAGCCCCGCCTGTTGTTCCAGGACGACATTGCGCGTCTCAATCGTGTGAACGATCATGACGAAGACGAGGAGGAGGCAGTTACTGACATCGAAGTTCCCATTGCTACGCCCAGTCGCAAAACCCACAAAGTGGAGCCAGCTACCACTTCCACTGTGCAGGGTGCGACCCCGCCGCCTACCAACCGGGTCAAGCGCCGTAAGTTACACCCCGGTAACTTTAGTGACTTGGCCTAATGTACAATAGAAATTTCCTTCGAATCCTGGAGCCGCGTTAAATCATCCTCTCGAGGGAACAGCACGAGTCGCGACGGCAGGAAGCGAGCTGGTCATGCTTTAGAGAGCGGCGCAGACAAGCGCGCGCGGAGTGAGCACTCCTCCTCGGCTATGTCTATTGACAGCTTCTGACGCGGCACACAGACCGCTGATGCAGAAAAATTCCTGAATGTTTTGCACTTGGATGGAATTACCTTTGTTGGAGTTGCTGGTCCTTCAAAAATTTGCCTGGTACTTCGGCTCGGAGTTTCTGGAGATTATGATCACGACTGCATGAACGGCATCACTCTTGACACCTATTGTGTTTGTAATAAGATGGGTGCGGAGCGGATGTGGGGATTGGCTTCTCGCATGTGTTGAGTTGCTTAATGCCCTTCTTTCCCCCCGTACAACCAATCGACCTTTTATTATACTCTTTTCTGAATCCTGCTCTCCTTCTCAAGCGACCGTATTCTGCCTGCGTCCTCCATCGCGTATGCTGTAAGTGATCATCTCAGGCTATCGGGTTGCTTTGCATTAAGGATGCAATATCGGCGGTCTCTCTTGACGGTTTCTGCTTGTAATCCGGACGCGTGCTGAGCCACTGCTTGTAATTTGTATCCGTTGATCGGGTCTTTTCTCTTTCAATCTTGAAGATTCCGGTGAACGGTATATGGTTTTAGTCTGGGACATGGTATCGGCTGCAGTCCGAAGTTATGGCATTAGTACGCGTGTTCAAAAGGCCTTGGGTCAGCGGAAGGCATATTCGTCGAATATGACATTGATGTAATTGCGAGTAGGGCCGGATTTGCCCTCCATGCTACAGCGTTAGGATGAACAATTGAAAAACAATCATAATATTGCCAAGCCTTTGTGCTGTTCGTTGTGATTTCGCTCAAAAAAAGTCTAACACATGCTATGGCTCCTTTCCTGTAACGATATATGATGCAAATCCGATCGACTTCGTTCAATAATCCCACTCGCGGACACTAGATGAGCGTCCGCGCTGAGATGCTAGCCCAATAAGCGCACCGGTCACGCTCTTCCTCCGAGACATCCTCCATCACCGTGGCGTTGGTCTGCAGTCTGAGCCTCTGCTGCTTGTCACTGAACAAATCCCAGTGCGGTGCGTCTGTGTTTTTCCGACGATTCGGATTCCCACCCGTAGCAGCAAAATTAATCCAGAACCCCTGAACTTCCGGCACTGCCTTCTCGTTTACGCCCCCCGTACCGTAGCTGTCTGCACCCTTCAAAGCTACGTAGTTTCTCGCGTACTCCGGACCCCATACGGCTTGAACCTCCCAGGTATGTGGCACTATATAACCTGCGGCCAATTCGACGGGGTCGATGATGTTGTCGCGCATGTAGTACACGTCTACTTTTGCTTTGCTCAATCCAGAAGCGAACTCCAGCGCTGGACAGCTGTAACCAGCATCGCCGTACATTTGTGCAGCTTTGTTGTACAGCGGGGCCTGCGTGACTTTGACGCCGGGCAAGGTAGCCGGAACCGTGCTGTAAAGAGCGTGGGCGGCATCAAGATCAGCTTGGGTGAGTGCCGGAAATTGCTGCTTGAGGAACGTGTTGATGTCCGCTGTTGTGTTTGCCTGCGGTACGAACATTGTGCCTTCCGAGCGGGATGAGCCGATGATCAGAGGCCCTTTGTGCGAAAATTTCCCTGCCTTGAGCATTGAAGACGGGTGATTGGTAAAGAGGACATCATCGATGACAGGTGCGTATGGAAAAAGCGCAACTGTCGCCTGTCCTGGAAAGGGCTTGCCTATATTTGCAGCCTGAATGGCTTCTGAGCCCAAGCTACGGAGACAGCGGAGGTCGTTACAGTCAGTGGCTGCAAGGAGATTGTCGTATTCAAACCGGAGATCGGACACTTTGAACACAGGTGGGAGGTACGGAGCAGTCGCAATCCCAGCATTCCAGCGAGCGGTGTCGTCTCTCGGTGAGTTGCCTCCATACGCAACGGTTTGAAGCAAAACACTCCCAGCGCCTACCGATGTGCCGAAAATGGTGACCTTGTCTGGATCGCCCCCGAAAGTCTTGATGTGTTTCTGCACCCAGCTCAATGCAAATCGTTGGTCGTGTAGGCCAACATTGAGATTTCCTTCCTTATTTAGCTCATCAGTGGCAAGGAACCCGTATGGGCCAATGCGATAGTTGAAGGACACAACGATTGCCTTGCCACCACTTGCCTCTACGATACCTGTACCGTTGTAGTTGGGATTGAATAGCTGGACGAATGCGCCACCTTGGAACCAGACCATCACGGGTAGGCCGCTACCACAGCTTTCGACAGGAGGTGTATAGACATCGATGTAGAGGCAGTCTTCTCCGAGATCGACATCGTCAGCGGAGCCGAAGGCAAGGCCCTGAACGCCATAGCAAACAGCGCCGTGCTATTCACATCGATTGACGTTAGTCAAATGTTGGATAAGGGGTTGGATGGAAGTGCTGTATTCCACTGACATTCTTCGCTGCGACGATACCTTTCTCTTTTGGCGGATCACGAGGGCGTCTGAAACGATTCTCGCCGAGCGGCGGAGCCGCATATCGCATTCCGAGAAATTGTCTCACGCCATTTCCTAGTGTAGTTCCCTCGTATGTTGCATAATCGAGCTTTACTCGTGGCGCAGCTTGTTTCGCTGGAGAAGCATCTGAACCAGGAAGGAGGCTAAATGCCTGTAGCAAGAGACTTAGAAATAATACTAGACGCATCGTTCTAGTAATCGAGGGCTACCTGCCTATATCGTAGGGCAAGATATGCATTCATATACAGAAGGTGCCTGGACGGCCTTTCGATCCTAGCCGTTTAAGATGACATTGCGCGTACTCACTTCCGCAGTTCGCTCCTATGGTTGTTAAGCAGCTGACAAAAGGGTCCAAAAAGAGCTCCTTTCGAATTCATCCTACGCTATGGGAAATTTGCGAGGGCACATCCTTTCCCTAGTTACCATTATTGAAGGTGGTAGTGTGGATCAAAGGTGCGGACGGCGGCTCCGCGCTCTCCGCTCCGTTCACTTGCTCACGTAACGCGGTCTTACAGCGCGCAGCATCCGCTCCCTCATGAAGAAAAGATGGGCAAGGTCAAATTTACTTTGTATCATAAATGTGCAATCCCTTTGTAGGGGAAGTAATCAATCGCATTTATCTCACGCTTAACCCGACTGTAGAAATGTCATTCAGGGCTTAAGCAGTGTTAGCCTATCCGGAACTCTAGCAGAGAATTTCATTTGTCTACGATGACTTCGAAAACAGAGATCAAGAAGGTGGTGATTGTGGGAGTAAGACGACTAGGACATTTACGAGTGCGAATGCTTACATGCCTATTAGGCCAGCGGAAACCTGGGATCTATCGTGCTGTCAGCCTTGCAGGAAACAAATGCCTTCGAGATCACCGTTTTATCTAGAGCATCGAGTTCTGCCGCTTTCCCAACGGGTGTAAAGGTCATCAAGACCTCTGGATCGGAACCTGAGCTTGTAGAAGTATTCAAGGGACAGGATGCCGTCATTTCCACGGTGGGAGCAACCGGATTCGGGGACCAGAAGGCGTTGATCGATGCGGCTGTCGAAGCCAAAGTGAAGAGATTTATCCCTTCAGAATTGTCATCAAATACACAAAGCGACGTTGTGCGCCAGCTAGTTCCAGTGTTCGAGGCAAAGAAAGCCATATTAGACTATTTGAAAGAGAAGGAATCATCTGGCTTGACTTGGACAGGTCTATCAGGAGGAGCGTTATTTGACTGGGTGAGTTTTTCCTGAACTCGGGAAGGACCCTCTTGCTCACACAGAACAGGGTCTGCGGACAGGCTTCCTCGGTTTTGACCTGGCGAACAAAAAGGCAACCATCTGGGACGATGGTAAAACAGCATTCTCAACAACGAACCAGCGAGATCTCGGCAAGGCCGTGGTCTCAATCTTGCAGCATCCTGCTGAAACAGCGAATCAGTATCTCTATGTCGCTACTGTCATCACCACGCAAAAAGAGATCTTGGAAGCGTTTCAAAAGCGAAGTGGGGCGAAATGGTCGATTGAGCGGGTCTCGACAGATGAACAGATTGCAAAGGGGAGGCGTCTGGTTTCGCAAGGGGACTTCACTGGTATGTTTGAGCTTGTACGGGCTTCAGCGTGGAGTAATGTGCCTGGTATTAGGTCGAACTATGCCGTCGATGAGAAGCTGTCGAACAAGCTGTTAGCAGTACCAGAAGGAAGCGTAGAGGAGACGGTAAAGGCTGTGCTCGTATAGATATACTGATGAGAGGTCAGCCATAGTCTACCTAGTGCAGTAGATGGTTTGTTCATGCTCGTATGTAAGCGCCAAGACGAGGCAAACTCAATGCTACTTTAATTCAACGATCTCATTCCCACCCTACGAACATTTGTATCTGCTTAGAACAATAGCCAGCGCCACTATTGGCGGCCGGAGTTATAAGCAAATCAGCGAACAAGCACCTTACCTGAGCTAACAGCGACGTCTTTCAACATCCCGGAGAAATTGGCGAAACTCCGGTTGACTAAGCGTAGCGTTAGAAACATGGAACATGTGGCTGACAAACGTTCCCTCTCTCCCAAAATCCGATGTGGCGAGGCTTAGTCGGTTAGTTCCGACCCTCTTGTGATTGTCTATGTTGAGCTCCCCCAGACTGGTCTTCTATTGAGTTCTCAGAACCATACTCTGTCTATCCTTTGATCATATCAGGCGCGCACAGACACCATGGAAGAACCCGAATCATCCTCAAGAGTCCTACCGGGTCGATCCTGTATTGCCTGCAGGAGGCGGAAGATCCGATGCGACCGGGAACAGCCTTGCAGCTACTGTACTAAATTGCGGCTCCAATGTATCTACCCAGGTTCGAGACCTGTAGAGAAAGATCGATCTGTCGACAACGTAGGAGCGAGACTACAGCGTATCGAGCTCGTCCTAGACCGACTAGAATCGAAAGTGTCGCCGTCAGGTTCTGCAAGCCCACAAGCCACCGGAGCTGGACATTCGCCACATGGTACTCATCAGGACGATGCCTCAGTCTCTCAATCGACTAGTGTAGTTGGAAGCGGCAAGCTAGTGTACGGCGAGGGTGATGAGAGATATGTGACTAGCAGCTTCTGGACAGATTTGGATGAAGCCGAAAAGGAGGAATCTAGATCGTCGAAGCAAACATTGTCCACACCGAGTCCTATACCCATAACAACGACCGTAGTGCGTCAAGGCTGTCAAAGCACCGCCGCCACAAGCCCTGAAATTGCATCAATCGATCTTCGCCAATATCACCCTAGCGCAGAGCATCTTTTCACGTATTGGCAATTGTTTGTGGAAAGCGTGGATCCAGTCCTCAAAATCCTTCATATTCCCACCGTTCAGCGACAGTTCGTCTGGGCTAGCCAGCATATAACGGCGATACCGCCAGCGTTTGAATGTCTTATGTTCTCCATTTATTTCGCTGCTGTGACCTGTGTCCAGCCATCCACAGACTGTCAAAGGATATTCCAAGAAGACCAACAGACATTGCTTCGTCGATACAGGCTCGGTGTTGAGCAGGCTCTGGCCAAGGCAAATTACATGAGTAGCCCCGATGTTACCACAATTCAAGCCCTGGTACTCTTTCTGGTGTGCGCACGTTTATCAGTAGACAAAGGACAGGTGTGGGCCATGGTCGGACTTCTGATACGCCTGGGTATGAAACTAGGCCTTCATCATGATCCATCGGACCTTGGACTCTCGCCATTCATGTCGGAGATGAGGCGGCGATTGTGGTGGCAGATTTATGTTCTCGACGTCAGAACAGCCGAAGACTCGGATGCCCTTCCTTTTATCTGCGAACACATCTACAATACAAAGTTTCCGGCCAACATTAATGATGTGGATCTCGACATAGACATGACGCAACCTGTCGTATCGGTAGACCGCCGTACGGAGATGCTATTCACATTGCAACGTATTCAGATCACTTATGTTGCCCGTAAGATTGTGTTCCCGCTCGACCTTGCCACCGCCGGGAAGAAAGCCCGGGGTCCTTCGTTGCAGGACAAGAACAAGATGCTCCAGGACTTGGTTATGAATATGCAAGAAACTTGTTTTAGGTATTGCGATCCCCAAGTGCCCATTTGTTTCCTCACCAAAACAGCCGCGGAAATGGTCATTACGAAGGTAAAGCTCGCCATGAACCACCCAGCACGCAGCAACTCTTCCAAACTCTCGCCAGAAATATTGGAAGAGCTAGTCTTGGACAGTATCAAGATCATTGAGGGCACCCACATACTGCGAACGCACGATAAGTACTCTCGTTGGGTATGGCTCTTTGAAAAGTATGTCGATTGGGATGCCGTAGCTTTCTTGCTGCACATCATCAGTGCCATGCCAATGGTCGTGCCTTTGGAACGAGCATGGAGTGTCATCAACGTCTTCTTCGACGATTGGAGCGGGCGGAGCGCGGATTTGGAACGTTGGCGACAGCTCGAGGCCCTTCGAAATAAAGCAGTGGCACGACAGAATGTACAGGATTGGCCTACATCAGCCCCTGTTGGGCACACCATATCACCAACAAGCGTCGATTCAAACGTGGTAAACGCGGTACAGGATAGTTATTCAAGACAAGAGCCAGGCGGCTCCAACTTTTCTTCCGACCCACATTATAGCGTGGTGTCTAATCCCCCAGCATACCAGCTTAGCGGTACTACGACGTTTCCGTCGGGTATGGAAGAGGGAGTGAACTGGGACTTTGATAATTTCTCACTCGTCCAAGGGATGCCGAGCTGGGATATGGAATTTGACGATAACGCATTTCGGTTCAACGGCGTAGGCTAGACTAGACGCGAGCTCGATGCAGGCATCGGGCAGCTGGGAATTTGTGTATAATGGGAATTGTGATCTTCTGTTGCGTCCAAACATCCCTCCTACGATCAATTCACCGAGTATTTTTAGCAGGCTAAGACCACTGAGAATCTATATCCCAAGGAATACCCCCCTTTTGTACCCTGTCTCCTTGCACAGCTTTGTTTCACCCAATGTTTTTGGGTTTCAAGACATGTGCTCATCTGGCGAATTCTAGTGCCTAGCTCTATGGTGTTGGACGCTCGAATTCCCACATAGGGAGTCCAATTTATGAGAGTGTATGTAAGATAGGCATTCCGCGCTTACTCATTCGTTCGAGCCAACGTGACCCAGTGCCGTTTCTTTCCCATCTTTTCATTGTACGGTAACAATCTAGGGGCTCACGCCTTCTTCGGCGCTTTTGTAAAGAAAGCACTCAACTTCTTCATCCCGCTCGTATCGGCCTTCTTCAACTGCTTGATGCTCCTGCTTTCCATCTTTTTCTTCTTATCCTCTTCCTCTTTCTTCCGTCTCTTCTCTTCTCTATCGGCAGCTCTCTCATCGTCGTCTTCAAATCCGCGTTTGCGGGTGATGTTATCAGAGATGGAGCGAAGGGCCGCAGCTTCGGCACGGAGTTTCACTATTGCCGATAGATGTTCATCTAGAGCGGTGAAGGAAGGTGTTGTGCATGACTTTATGGACTCCTGGACTGAGGTCCTAAGGATGGGTTGAAGGTAGGATGATAAGAGGTAAGAAAGGGCGGTTTTAAGGCGGAGAAGGTGGGGGATTTCTGGAGGGGTATCAAGGGATGGTTTCGCAATGACTTCTTCTACTGTTTTCACGCTGGTCGCTGTGGTGGAGGCGGTAGACTCTATGCTTGTCTGGGAGTGGAGTGATGTGGTGGTCGAGAGCTGCGACTCAGTGCTTGTTGACGGCGTTGCATCAGACGTCGTTGGTATCTCTGATACGATGCTCAAACTACTCTCCTCGCGTCTCAAACTCATGACTGGTACTTCCAAGGCGGTCTTGATAAACTTTTCTTCCATGGAGGGAGGCAGGCCATTCCTACATGTCCGCTCCGCCTTCTTGAGTAGTACGGAGAGCAGTTTTGACTGTGACAGACGGTACATAGTTTCGTCGCCCGCTTCTACTGTGTCACATGCTGCTGCTATTCGCTGTTCTATCGTGGCATGGAGAGTAGGATATTGTGCAAGCAGAATTTTCCATTGCCTGGAGGTGGACGCAAGAGCGTCTAAGTGGTCGTCTATGGCTAGGAAATGCTGTTTCGTTTCTTTGGCGTTCTTTGGTGCGAGAGCGGGTAGGACGAGGAAGAGGAGGTCGATGGGTGAAGCGATGAATAGATGTGCAGTCTTGGTTACATAACCACCCCCAATTGCTGTTTCCCCCTCCTTCTCGGACACCTCGCCTGTCGTCTTGCTGATATCTGAGCTTTTTTGTGTAATCATCCAGCTCTGACAACTTTTACTCGGCGCCGCAATTCTTGTGAACTCGTAGAACCCCCTATCTGGGCAGAAGAGATACCGTGAGGGCTCACCGTTAGCAGGGTTGGTAAGAGTGATGATCCGCGCATCTTTAGACGTGTCTTTCGGTAAGACGAAGAGATTCGGCGGATTTGCGACACTCGAGGGGAGCGGCTTAGTGGTGGAGACGATGGCTTCGGGGGTGCTTTCCTCCTTCCCTTTGGCTGCCGGTTTTGAGCGTGTGCGTGCCATGTAGATGTTTTGCTGTTAGATTGATTGAACCTTAGTGGAATATGCGCGAGAATAGCATTGTTCAGTTCTTGTATGATGGCGATGCGTAGTGAAATGGGACCGGGTCGCGTCCGAGGGTGTAGCGAATAGGCGACGCGTCGTTGGAGACCCAAGCGCGTCATCCCGGTCCGTTTCAAATTGGGAGACAAGCTTCTCTCCGCCGCAACGGGATCAACACAAGTCGCCGTCGCTGTCCACGCGCCAAATACTCGCATTTGCCTGTCCACAGAACGCCATTGTCCACGTCGTTAATCCTGTGACGTCTTGGCGTGGAAATGGGCAAGACACACAGTAGACACGGCCTGCTGACTTCGCAACCATGATTGTGAGGGAGAGTCCGAAGTCGAGAGGTGAGACCACGCCCGAATCAAGGGGCACGAGAGATCATTCTGATGAAGTTGTAGTGCAGAAGGACCAGCAGAATTGGCCGCCGCGGTCGCCTCACGAAGCGCTGTTGAGCTCACCTTCTGGACGCCGAAAGTACGAACAGCGGCGCCAGCGCAACTCTGTGTCGCCTTCGCCAACTAAGCGCCGACCGCCATCTCGAGAACAGCCTGTACCGGAGGACGACGATGAGGAGGAGGATGAGGAAACTTTGCAACTGAAACTCCAAGCCATCGAGGCAAGATTGAAACTCAAAAGACTCGAGAAGGCACGCAAAGCAGGGGGGGCCGGGGACAATGGAAGTAGTGGAATATCCTCTCGGCCTAGCTCAGTGGCGGCATTACCACGGACAGAGCTTCCACGGCCACAATCTGAACTACAGGTTCCCGTCTCGCCAGTCCGGAATAGAAGGCCTGTCGAGGAGCAGAAAAGTCCCGCGAGAGTCCTACTAGGTATCGACAAGGGTCTCAGAGCGCAAGACGTCAGTCTCAAACGAGCAGCCAGCTTTTCTGCTCGGAGCAAGACCGGGACTGCCTCAACATCGCTGTCACGACCAAGCTCAACTCGGCCGTCAGAAACACCGCGCGGCAAGTCTTTCAGTGAACGCATAGCGGAGAGCAGGAACAAGGGGAAGGAGCGTGAAGAGAAGCACGCGCGAATCGAGAAGAGCAGAAATCGGGGTTTTGGGTTAGAGGGCATTGAGGGGCTTAAGGGCCGACCTGTATCACAGGCTGCCTCTTCAGTCAGTTCAGGCACAGCAAGTTCACAAGATAAGCGCCCACCAGCTCGAAACCTGGACCGAGTGCAGAGCCGGTCGATCAGTGATCTGCGAAATACGCAAACTCCAAGACCAAGTTCCAATCTGTCCGCAAGATCCGACGCCTCGCGAACACCTTCTGCCGCTTCTCGGGCTTCGTCGACCAAAAGCTTTGGATTAACAGCGACAACCTCCAAATATGCCGAGATCGCTCAACGAGATGAGAGTACGGATGCACCTAGTTTTGAGTCCTTCTCTGGCCTACATCTCAAGTCTAGGGAAATGCAGCATAATGTTGTTACGAGAACTCTTGAAGGCAAGACCATTTTGACAATTCCACAGCTCCTCAAGCAAGTCAAAGCGCCAGAGTATGATCCGCCAGATATGGAGAATGATTACGTTGTGCTCGGAGTAATAGCTTCAAAGTCAGACCCTCTCACACCTAAAAATGCTGTCCGAGAACGGTCGTCTGGGAATCAAGAGATGGAAGCCAATCAAACTAACAAGTTCATGGTCGTCCGACTAACAGACCTGAAATGGGAGCTCGATCTCTTCCTCTTTGATACTGGCTTCTCTCGGTTTTGGAAGCTCTCAGTGGGCACTCTAATTGCGATCCTAAATCCGGATATCATGCCTCCCCGAAATCGGGACACTGGAAAATTTTCACTGAAACTTACTAGTTCCGACGACACTGTGCTTGAGATCGGCCCAGCACGGGACCTGGACTTCTGCCATGCCATGAGAAAAGACGGGAAAGAGTGCGGACAGTGGATTGACGGGCGAAAGACGGAGTTCTGCGATTTTCACATCGAAATGCATGTTGAGAAACACAAGCGTGGCCGCATGGAAGTCAACACTATGACTGGCTTCGGAAAAGGCCCGAGTGGAACTGGGAGAGGGGGTATGTTTGGCGGAGCAGGTAGAGGCAGAGGTCTCAAGCCCGAAGAGCTAAAGAGAGAAGGCAAATATCATGACCCTTTTCTTCACGAGACCATGTACATCGCGCCAGGCGTTGGAGGCGCCGCAAGACTTCTTGATCGAGATGAACAGCCATGGGGGCACACAAGTCGTGCAGAAAAACATCGAAGGCAGCTTGCAGAAAAGGAAAAAGAAAGAGAGCTTGCAAAGAAGCTCGGAGAAATGGGAAGTGGAGCTGGAAGCGATTACATGAAGTTCAAAGGAACCGATACCCAGAAACTCTCTGCACGCGGTAGTACAGGAACAGATGACACCTCAGACGCCAACGAAGACAAGCCTACCAACACCGACTTCCTTGGGCTCCTAGACCGAAAGGCAGAGGATGTTTCCCTAGGTCCTACGAAGCGGAAGCGCATTACTTCCGGTAAGTCTACGACTTCCGACCCTGTTGGCTGGGGCGGTGCCTTCAAACGCGGACTACTCCTTTCTCCCACTAAAAGAGATTCCAACTCTTCTTCACGCCACATCCGCGAACCCAGCCCAGCAAAGAAAAAAGCCCGCCTATTACTCCCAGAGAAAGGCATTCGTGAGCCTGGCCGAGACAGCTTGGGCACCCTTGATGTGGGCCTGATTGCCGCTATGGACGACGACGAGGATGACTTGGAGGTAGTTTGACACAATTTTCGATTCTCATGATATCCACAATTCGGGGTTTCTTTTGTATAAGCATAGGCAGGGGTCCCGTGGTAAGGGACTGGTTGGCGTTGTCAAGACCACCCAGCCTTTTGATTGGCTGGGCTTAACTCGGTATGTTTAGCGAGTGAAAATGGACCTGAAACTTTTTGGGACTTTGATACCTATCAAGACCATCACTCGTAGTCTACGAATCAAATATTGCTTTTGACTTTTAATTCTTTTGGTTGTGTGATAGGTTCGATTGCGAATTTTCTGCCCTTGCCGACAAACCGCTAAATCTGGCGTCGAAGTGCCTGCGACCAACGGAATCGGCACAGGTCTCAGGGAGGCAGTAAGAGCTGGGAAGGGGAACTTGCGTTTAACACAAATTGAACGCACAATGACAATCGATCCAAAACCTAATTTCTATGCGCTCGTCGACTACGGAGATCCCTACGTTCAACCGCTCATTCTAAAGGGTTTATCTCAACGTCTCCCACATTCATCTTACCGGCTCATATCTTCTCTTTCCGACTTACCTTCTCGTAATACCCCTTTCCTCCAGTTTGTCCAATATGAAAACATAGACTTTGAAGACCTCCTCTCAAACTCTACGACCTCACTCGCAAATGCATACATTATCCGGAAAGCGCTGATCCGGAAACATTACCTCAGCACCACAGTTGCCAACTGGACGACCAAATATCCAGACTCACTGCTGAAGAAGCATGTCAAGCCAAGTGTTGAATTTGAGGTGGATTATGCTGAGTTTTTGGACGATGCGCTTGTCGAGGCGTGGGAGTTGAAGGAGAGTTGGGAGAGAGGTGTGGGCAAGGAGTGGTGGATATTAAAACCAGGAATGAGTGAGCGCGGGCAGGGAATTCGACTATTTTCTAGCGAGGAAGAACTAACCAATATTTTTGAAGAGTGGGATCCGCTGTCCGACGATGAGGAAGAAGAGGATGAGGACGCGAGGAGTGATGAGGGCTCTCCTAGAGAGAGTCAAGCAACATCGACGCTGGAGAAGCATATTGTGAAAGACGAAGAGAATGGTATCATCACGTCCCAACTCCGACACTTCATTGCACAACCGTATATCCATCCACCTCTTCTTCTCCAGCCACCCTCCAGTGCACCATCCGACCAGACCGCACAACATTCTCAAGCCCTTCGAAAGTTTCACATTAGAACTTATGTCCTCGCCGTCGGTGCTTTGAAAATATTCGTCTACAAACCCATGCTCGCCCTTTTTGCAGCAAGGCCATATACGCCTCCAAGTTCCTCTAGTCTCTCAGACGACTACGATGAAGCAATAAAAGCACACCTTACAAATACATGTCTCCAGGACACCGGCGAGAGAGAAGGAAGTGTCGGGCTGTTTTGGGATCTACCCGGGGTCCTTCCAAATCAACCTTCATCTTCATCAGATAGCCCACCACTCCTGCTAACAACAGACGAAAAGTGGAAAGAAGACATCTTCAAGCAAATCTGCGGCGTAACAGGCGAAGTATTCGAAGCTGCAGCACGATCAATGAGCATACATTTCCAGCCTCTACCGAACGCCTTCGAGCTCTTTGGGTTGGATTTCATGGTCAGCGTTGAAAGCGATGGTGAGCTGAGGGCATGGCTGTTGGAAGTCAATGCATTCCCGGATTTCAGGCAGACGGGAAATGATCTTAAGGATCTAGTTGGGGGATTATTTGAGAGCGTAGTTGATACTGCCATTACACCTTTCTTTACAACAAATAGTGCGAAAGAGAACGAGGATATGGTGAAAGTCTTAGATATCGATCTGGGCCGGCGATGAGATCGCATTTCCCTCAGGAATCTAGTACATGGTTGAACAAGGGCAGAAGAAGATTTTAGAAGTGAACGCCCCCTCTGATCATCTCCTGCGCATCTGAGATTCTACACAACCGCCTAAATTACGCGTAAGAGTCGGACGAAAAGTTGAAGGTCCCTTTACAATGCACGAGCTACAGCATCTGTGCATTTGTGAGGCATTGAACAAAAATACTATATGATGAAATGTTGGGTTTATGAAGTGAAATGATGGTGACTACGAGAAGTCTGGAACAGTGGGGTGAGACCGCATGCATATAGAAAAAGATCCATTAAAACCGTGACCGGGGTATCATTATCATGGATGTCGTGATTTGCACTCCCAACCTATGCGCCGTCCTATGCAACTTCGAAAATAAATGATACTGTCGGGACTACTCCATTGCCTTCTCGAGCACTAAGTAGTCCCAAGGACAACCCAACCATCCTCGTAGATACCATCTGTGGCCGGCATTATACAGCCTGGGCAATTCGTGTGATCGCAGTCTGTTGGTTTTGAAAAATCGTATTCTTCCCAGGTGATGATTTCTTCTTCTTCGTCTTCGCCCATTACTACATCTTCATCTCCTTCTGGAGCCGCATGTTTTTCAGGTGCTATGCCATCAACTGGAACTGTGGACTCGCTCTCTAGATGTGCGTTGTCCGCTTTGCTCGTATCATCTGTCTTTGGCTCTATCTGAACATCCTGCTTCGCAGGTTCACCGCCAGCCTTTGTACCGTAATTGTTTGCGCTTCCGCTAACAGCTACCCCGACCTTTTTGAACCTGTTCCCTCCAGCTGTAGCTCCAGCCCCACCAATCTTTTTGAATCGCGGCCCCAAGCCAAATGATTTTGCCGAGCCATCCATGGGGATGCTCCTCATGTCTATTGGTCCTTTGGGACGATTACTCTCCCCTTCATTCGCGGCTGTGAGCTTCTTCATCTCGGCCAAACGCTGGCGATGATTGTGGTCGTACGACCGGAGATGGTTCTCATAGTCGGTCTGCCGCGGATATCCTTTATCGCAGATGTCGCAATTGAAGAGGTTGACGGCGTTGGGTAATGGCGCGTTTCGCTACGTTTCTGTGAGTCGAGAAGAGGCTGTGGGGAGGCATGAGGACAGACTGGTGGCATTTTGCTCTATCATAAGCGGGAGGGTGTCGTAGTAGTATCGACTGCTTGCAAGAAACGATCTATACTTTCCAATAAGGGCTTGGAGTAGCACACGGGCTGACCGCAATGGTAGAGACAGGTCTAGGAATCTGGGGTTGCGGCTCAAGGAAATGCATGGAGCTAGCGCACGTGCCACCGCCGCCATCGAATCAACGTCATTCCGATTCGGGCTACAAATCGCCAGCTCTGCCACACGTTCCCACCTTCGAATGCGAACATGGCGGCGACGCAGCCTGACTTGCCTCCCGTGGCAGATGATGAGAGCGGCATCATGGGCTTGACCGAGGTCGAGCCCTCGCCGGTGGAAGAAACGCCAGCCGAATTCAAGCACGACTACTTTCCATCGCAGCCGTCCTCGACCTCCACATTGGGACTTGGAAGTCATGGCCCAGCATACTATCGTACGACTGTCCTCTTGCTAGATAAGATCTCCTCTCGCACGACCATACTTACATGTGCACGTAGTAATCCGGGTTCAAAAGTACTCATCTTACGCCTTCACCGTCTTCGCTTCCTTTCATATCGCAAACACGTCTATAATACCGCTGATTACGAGATCCGTCTCCGAAAGCAATCGCTACCTACTTCTCACCCGACCTTACTACCAGTCTGCCCTCGCTGAGCCTTTGCTCGTCAGCATTCCCCTCCTTGCGCATGTGTCCTCGGGCATCGCGTTGCGATTCTACCGGAGAAGCCAGGCATTGAAGCGATATGGTGCCGAAACACAAGGTGATAGAAAGGCGATCCCTTGGCCAGCTTTAAGTGGTATCAGTGCACTAGGGTATGCTCTTGTGCCGCTTGCGGGATTTCACTTCTGGACGACGCGGATATTACCATTGTATATGCACGGAGACAATTCTATGATAAGCTTGTCGTACATAAGCCACGGTTTTGCATTACATCCGTTTGTTTCGTTTGCAGGTTTCACAGCATTAGTAGGAGTGAGTGCCTGGCATTTCACATGGGGTTGGGCAAAGTGGTTAGGGCTTTCGCCGGCGTACGTTCAAGAGACCGATTCCAAGAGACACTTGGTCCGGAAAAGGCGGTGGTACAGCATCAACGCGATATCGGCACTTATTACGGGATTGTGGCTAGCGGGAGGTCTTGGAATAGTGGGAAGAGACGACAAGACGGGCGGTTGGATAGGGAGGGAATTCGACGAACTGTACAATACGATGCCATTGATTAATAGGTGGGCATAACTGCGATACCCCTAGTAGTTGATATAGATTCTTCCTTCGAGTGGCTGTAGCGTGTTTAGCTTGGTCTTTGGGTATGAGCTCATCAGAAGCTCTAAGCCCTCCGTCTGCGGTAGCGGCTGTGGTGAAGTAGTGAAGTTGACTGCCACCAACGCCGTCTTCTCTTGATAGTGCTTCTTGTATACAAACGTGCTGAGGCCAGCAGGATCGAGTAATTCAAACATGCCGTATACAAAAACGTCTTTGTGCTCCTTTCGTAACCGCAACAGGCTCTTGTAGAAAGCAAGCACACTGCCTTCGTCCTTTGCTTGAGCCTCAGCATTGATCTCCTTGAACAGATCATGCGTACGCATCCAGGGCGTCCCAGGCTTATCCGTAAACCCTCCATTCGCGCTGTCATCCCATTGAAACGGTAGTCTGGAATGATCGCGAGCCATCAACTGCAAGCCCCGCTTGATTCGTTTTCTCCTCGTCACATCCGTTCCATCTTCCGCTAACCGAACAGCCTCTGTCCAGTAATTCTGGGACTCGACGTCCTTGTACTCTTCAATACTCCATTCCTTCGGAGCGTTAATCATCCCGATCTCCTGGCCTTGATATAGGAACCACGTTCCAGTCTGTGCGGCGAAGAGCAAGGCTAGCATCTTTGCACTCTTTTCCCGCCAGTCAGGTGTATCGTTGGCAAACCGCGATACACTTCTCCCATTGTCGTGGTTTTCGTTGAACACAGTTGTCCACCCATCCGTGCCTTCGATGAAACACTGCCACTTCTCGATAATCCTCTTCATCTCTGGTAGTGTCCATTCAGTAAAATCGTATTTGCTGTCGCATCCTGGAGGACCCTGCCCAAGATGCGTTATGTCGAATTGGAATATCATATCTAGCTCCTGCGCTCGCGCACTCACGTAGGTCAACACCCCCTGAGGATCTGGGGTCAGCGATAACTCGCCCACAGTGACGACCGGTTGTCCATCAAATGTTTTGTATTTTGAGAGGACCTCGGTGTTCATCTCCTTAATAAACTCATGAATTCTGGGTCCGTTGCACCAGAATTGCGCGGCAGGCTGGATATCGCTTGTGGGATCGGTCAATGGTGCATCCGGAAAGTCTACGTGTTTTGAATACTTGTTCACGGTATCGACGCGGAATCCATCAATTCCCTTATCAAGCCAGAATCGCATTGCTGAATCGTATATCGCACGGCGGCACTCTTCGTTCTCCCAGTTCAGGTCAGGCTGTGACTTGTCATACAGATGGAGATAATACTCCTGCGTATGCTCATCCCACGTCCACGTGCCACCGGCAAAGTAACTCCTCCAGTTTGTTGGCGGCTTACGATTTCCATACTCGTCGTATTTGGCGGGCTTCCAGAAATACCAATCTCGTTTCGGGTTGTCTTTTGAGCTACGACTCTCTTTGAACCAGGCATGCTCGTCACTTGTATGGTTGACCACCAAATCAAGGATTAGCTTCATACCATTTGTGTGGCAAGCCTGGATTAAATTTTCGACGTCTTGCACAGTCCCATAGGGGCCATAGACAGCTTCGTAATCGCGAACGTCATATCCCATATCCACCTGAGGAGAATCGAACATGGGGGAGAGCCATACAGCATCGATACCGAGGGACGCAATGTACGGGATTTTCTCTAGGATGCCTGGGATATCACCCAATCCGTCACCGTTGCTGTCTTTGAATGATGCGGGATAAATCTGATAGAAAGTGGCTTCTTTCCACCATACTCTTTTGTGAAGAAAAGGGTCTGCATGCGGAGACATCGTAGTCTACTTCGATAAAATGTGCTAGAAAATAGTACGTCTATAGATGCGATTCAAAAGCGCTCAGAAGCTTTTAAATGATATGGTAGGAAATGTGCTGCGATATCTGTAGGCTGTGCTCCTCCTTTGTAACCACCGCAGACCCAAGCTTGCTGTGACCCTACGTCGCCATCTGCAGCGTTCCCATCTTTTTTATCGCAATCTTTAGACGTTGTGTCACGATCAACGACACGCCGCCTCCCGACTCATTGAACGGCCCCACTTCTCTTCATTCTCCGTGTTGCTTCCGGCTTGGCCACACAGAAGCTCCGGCTTGGTCCGTCATTTCCTTGACATTTTCCCTCGAAATACTCGGTGTTTTGTTAGATCTGGTCCTGAACTAATCTACCGAAGTCCCGGAAAACATGACCGAGATCTTTGCCAATGGTCCAACGAAGTTTTTCTAGCGTAGCGCAAGGGATGGAGTCGCGCACTTGAAGAAAATGGGGTACGCTCGCTAACCCGCAAACCCACGAGACCGGCTTTAGGCATGATCATCCCTGCCTTTGTCGAATATATATAAAATCAGCAGGATGCCTTCAAAAGAAGCGCACGTCGGTCTCTTCTCATACTCGCTTCCCATTATCTTGGGATGACCATCACAATGACGGAGAAAGAAACTCAACATCCCGTCGCGACACATCTCGTTGCTCCTAACCAAGAAGCCCGACATGCTGCTGCCGATGAGAAGCAGATGTCGCTGGTTCAGGCCATCAAACTGTATCCCAAGGCAGTCGGATGGTCGGTGGTTCTTTCAAGCGCCCTTATTATGGAAGGCTACGACCTGGCGTTGCTAGGTAGTCTGTACGGTAGCCCTCAGTTCAACATGAAATATGGAGTTCAGAACCCCTCCACGGGCAAATGGAGTGTTCCTGCGAGCTGGCAGAGTGCACTGTAAGTTCATTGACATGTGCTTGAAGATGTGCCGCTGATCAACATAGCTCCAATGGCGCACGAGCTGGTGAAGTCATCGGCCTTATCATCAATGGTTTCGTTAGTGAACGTTATGGTTATCGAAAGACCATGATAGGCGCTCTGGCCTCGATGACTGCCTTCATCTTCGTGCTCTTTTTCGCGCCCAACGTGCAGACTTTGGTTGTTGGAGAAGTGCTCTGCGGTATTCCGTGGGGCATGTTTCAGACTCTCACTACTCAGTACGCTTCAGAAGTCAGTCCTGTACAATTGAGGCCTATCCTGACAACATTTGTCAATATGTGAGCAGTTTCTCCTGTATTAATGACTGAAAGCTAACATGGTCAGGTGCTGGGTCATGGGCCAATTCATCGCCGCAGGCGTAAATCGGGGTTGTGTCACTCGAGATGATCAGTGGGCATATCGTATTCCATTTGCAATTCAGTGGATATGGCCCCTGCCTATCATGATCGGCGTCATGCTCGCTCCAGAATCCCCATGGTGGCACGTACGAAAAGGCGATCGAGAAGGAGCCCGCGCTGCTTTACTTCGTCTCACTTCTCCTGAAAAGGATCCCAACTTTGACCCGGATGACACTATTGCCATGATTGAACATACAAATGAATTGGAGAAGCAAATGTCTGAGGGAACAAGGTGGCCTGACCTGTTCAAGGGTAGCGATCTTCGCAGGACCGAGATAGTCTGCTTCACCTGGGTTGCTCAGACTATCTGTGGAACGAACATCATGGGTTACTTGTGAGTTCACGTTCTTGCTACGAGGATAGTACTTGATGCATGACTGACATTCGTAGCGCATACTTCATGCAGAAGGCTGGCCTCCCCACAGTGCAGTCTTTCAACATGTCCATGATTTCCCTCGCACTAGGTCTCGTCGGCACCATGGGCTCTTGGTTCTTGATGCAGAAACTTGGACGCCGGACTATCCACTTTAGTGGCGCCTGTTCACTATTCATCATTCTCATTGTCGTCGGTGCTTGCTCCTTTGCCGGCACCGAGGCTTCCAACTGGGCGATCGGCGGTATTTTAATACTATTTGTCTTCATATACGACTTCACTATTGGCCCAGTCACCTACTCCATCGTCTCTGAAATATCGTCCACTCGTCTCAAAGCTAAGACCATTGTGCTTGCTCGGGCACTGTACAACACGTCAAACATCGTTGTCAACGTCCTCACAAACTATCAACTAAGCGACTCGAACTGGCATTGGGGCGCCAAAGCTGCATTCTTCTGGGCTGGAACGTGTGGAATTGTAGTGATTTGGGTGTTTTTCAGACTACCTGAGCCGAAAGGGAGAACTTATGGCGAACTTGATCTGCTGTTCGAGCAGGGTGTTAGTGCGAGGAAGTTTGCGATTACTGATGTTGACCCATATGGGGGTGGATTCCAGAAAGAAAGTGGAAAGGAAGCTGAGAAGTCGGAATGGAAGGAATGAGCGTGGAGTTTATCTACGTCTGGAGTCGTTTCTTTAGAGCAACATCGAATGAAGATATACCTTTAAGACGTCCAAACCCCTTGACCAAAGCTTTCTTGTTATGTTCATAAAATTTATGCTCACCCCAAAGAATGTAATCGAAAAGAGGATAGCAGGTCACGTGGGGCCTGCTAATACCCCGCTCCGTAAAACCGCGACTTGTTCGTCATGAGCCTCCTCTACGCCACAGAATTTATTATGGAGGACGACGAAGACACATCGGTCACTTCATGAATCGAGTCGTGACAAGAAAGGCTGTTTCTAAAGCTTGTGATGCCTGTCGTCGCCGAAAAATCAAGTGCAATGGTCGGCAGCCCTGCCCAGGATGCACTTCGGCCCAATTATCGTGTACCTTCCATGTGCCACAGAGAAGAGGTGGAAACACGGGCGCGAAGGCCACGGTCTTAAATGAACTACGATCGAATCAACAGGAACGAAGTGCTAGTGAAAGATATACCACCGCATCACAACCATCACCACCTTCGTGTGCGTCGTCAACATCCATAAGTCTCGAAGGCGGCGTAGATGATGTTACCATCCATGCATGTATCGACGCATATCTGAATCAGATACATCCTGTCGTCCCTATTGTAACGGCCGACATACTCGAAGAAGAAGCTGGTCAGGCCACAAATTCCCTCGCCTCTCGCCAATTTCTCACTTCGTTCTGCGCATATGTTGTCACATTCGGCAAAGTCCTGGATGAAACCTTCTTCATATCTTCATCCACGAGTAGAGATGATCTAGGACAAAGGCTTCTGGACGCTGCGTTGCGCATTCATTATCCAGAGACTGTGTCCCTGCCTAACCGCTTATCGCCCTATATTTCTTTCTTCCTCTACGGCGCCTACACAGGACTAGGAAAATATCGCCAGGGTTGGTTCTACTTGAGGGAAGCAACGACATTATTCTTGATGCAGGGGGGGAGCGAAGGCTGGTATGATCCAAAAGCATATCGTTGCTTGTTTTGGGTCTTGGTAGTTTCGGAGAGGTAAAGGGCAGCCGAGCACTATTTGAGACTCTACTAAATATCGCGTAGATCACACGGCATCCGTCGCAACCGACCCATAACTATTCTAATCAACGAATTAAGCCCTACTCTTAATGATCCATCCGAGCGCGGCCTGCGTTATCTAGCGTCTATATTTCGTCCCTTGGATGATATCTTCTTCGCTGTGTGGAACGGTTCGCGGCAAGATTGCAACAAGGAGTGGCTGCTCGGTCTTGAACAAGATATGCGAACTGCACTTCCCCCAATTCTCGATGTCTCGAATGAGGAAATAACAAATTTACGCATCTCGCAACTGTGGCTGCAGATTAAGCTTTGGGAGCTGTTCCCACGCTTTGGTTTCTTGTCTAGCGACTCAGTCCACGAGTGCTTTACATTCAAGTACCCCATTTCCATCGCCAAGGATCTTACTATCCTAGCTATGAAATTGCCGATCGGAAGTTTTCAGATTCATGGGGTAGGCATGGTAAGCCTCTCTCCACTTTATACCTCCGCCTTACTAACAATGCACCCCAGACGGAAAAGATCTTCGACATTGCTTGTGCAGTTGCAGATGTGATACCTTTTGTCACTATTGCTACGTCACACTTCGAGCTCGACCCTACAGACTATCTCACACACATTACATATCTTCTTTCCAGGCTCCCAGGAGGTTCATCGAAGCTTGTTCCACTTCTTCTTGTGAAGGTCAAGGAGTTACTTCCGGAATTTGTCAACAGACTCTGCGCGACTGTGGACATACCAGTAGCGTCTTTCGATGACCCGATGAGTCCAGATACAAAGTTCATGTATGAGGAAGAGGTAGGTAGAGGATTATACATGGATTTAAGAAGGGTCGAGGAGTCGCTAGGAAAGTAATGAACGAAAAAGCATTTAGCTATTGAGGTTCTATTCAGTAATTTGGAACGAGTTTTTGTCTAGCCGAGTTCTATAAGATTAGTTCTATACCGCTACAAGTACAATAGCATATTGTACTATCAGATGACACATCCAATGTCTGAACCAATTTTCCGCCTACTTAGGTAAAGCTGTTATTGTTCCGCAAGGTTTCTGAACTGTTTTGTGATAATTTAACCCCCTGCATTTACCTAGCCTGGGAAAAGAAGACATTTCCTAGGCATCTTTTCTAGATAACTAATTCAGGCTGTTGTGGGAATAACTGATTATGAATGGAAGTTACGGCCTACTAAGCGCTTATCTCTCTATTTCAGGGCCCACAGCCAATTGCATTACAAATACATGCATTGTTTACTTTTCTCACCGATTTTTAATCCAGTGAGTGAAAATCATTCCTCTCCATCTATTGGGTCTCCGAAAGTTTTCGGTGAGAAATTCCGATGTAGACTGCGTTACCTCCGGTAGCTCCGCATCCTGGCAGTAGATCTCTTGTGTATATGACTGCTAACTGTATTCGGCTCCAGAGTAATCCTCAAAATCAAGGGATTTGTGGTATGGAATCGGGGAGGATGGGAGCTGCTATTACCTCAGCGGAGTTCCACTGACATGATTAGTTACGCCGTGAGCTTGTAATGGTTAGTTTAGAATGCGCTCACTAATCACAACAACACCTTCTATGGACTTAAACCAAAATCCCGTACGGGAAATCCCGTACGAGAAAATCTCATAGAGCAAACTATATAAAGTCGCAGGCGCTGTAAGAGGTGTTTATCGTAATCCAAAGTTCATCTTACATCGCTTTGACGTCTATTCACCGCACTTTCCTATCTTCCAAAAACAATAACATCAACCTCGGTAGCGTGCGATGGCTCTAAATTCAGGACGAGTTCTTCTCACTGGTGCGAATGGTTTTATAGCTGCGCACATAATCGCCCTCCTCATCGAGCGGAACTATCATATCATTGCTACTGTTCGCTCTGAATCTAAAGCCAATCAACTACTCGAGACCCATCCAGATTGGAAGCAACACATCACTTTTGCCTATGTCCCTGACATAACTGTGGCTAATGCATACGATGAGGTTTTCAAGCTCGGAGACATTGACTACGTCATTCACAATGCTTCGCCAGTCACATTCTTCCCTAAGGATATTCAGAAAGATCTGATTGACCCTGCTGTTCAGGGTACGCTCCGTATGATTGAAGCTGCGCATGAAAAGGGAGGCAAGACTCTGAAACGCTTCGTTCTTCTTGGTAGCGGGGCTTCCATCCTCGACCAATACCAGAGCCTCAGTAAGAAAGGAGCAGACTATACTGAGAAAGATTGGAATCCTGTACGTCATCGATAGACCCCTTCCTATCAGTTGGGCCGATAGAATCCTTGACAGTAGCTAATGAACAAAAGGTCACCGCTGAATACGCAACTGAGACGGGCAATACAGTCGCAGGATACAACGCTTCGAAGACCGTAGGCGAAAAAACGGCATGGAAATTCATGGAGGAGAAGAAGCCGTCATTTGACCTCACTGTCATCAACCCTGTCGTCGTCATTGGTCCAATGATGCATCCCTTGACAGGACCTGAAAGCTTCAACCTAACGAATGTGTTTGCAGTGTACAGTCTCTTCAACGGAGGTGTAAAGGATATTGAGGGTGTCAAGTGGGAGTACTATAATTTTGTAAGTCACATTAGCACTTGTTCTGGTCTCGTCAAGCTCGCAAGGCACAGAGCTAACAGTATCAGGTCGACGTCCGCGAAGTAGCGCTTGCACACGTTCTCTCTCTCACATTACCTGCCGCATCCAACAAACGCATCATCTTGTCCTCCGATCGTATATCGCCTCAACTCGTAGTCAAGTCTCTCAATAAGCAGTTCCCAGAGCTAAAAGAGCGTGTCGCGAAGGGAGGAGATACGGATAGGGATATGCCAGAGGACACTGATCCGACCAATTTTGATAACAGTAGAGCGTATGAGATCTTTGGAAAGCAGTGGAGGCACAGGAGCTTGGACGAATCTTTGGCTGATACGGTAAGGGATATGCTGCAATGGGAGGCGAAGTGGGCGAAGAAGTAAAGAATTAGAGGAGATTGGGTTCAGTCAAATCGATGGGGCTTGTCAGGTTATTTACCTTGTGCCAAGATTGACTGGTTCTCCTGTTTCATGATGACTCCCACCTTTGTTTGGTACAGTCCTTTTGTCTCCATATAGTTCCTAGAGCATTTCGAATGAATCCTAATCCACGAGCATTAATCTATGAACATCGAATTCTCTGTAGTGGCCTTCTTCTCAGTGGGTGACATTTCCTCTAATAAAAAAAAAAAAAGGCTCTTTTAAATAAAGATCCGCATCACTTTCCTAATAGATAACGTGGCGCTAAGAATTCTCAACAAGTTCAAAAAATTAATAGCATTATCAAAATCCTTATCTAGAATGAATCTCGAATCGCTACAAATTCCTGATTTACAGAATACCAACCAGAGTTCCGATATTCCGATCCCAAAACGCTAACGCTCATGCATAGAATTCAAAATACCATCCCATCATAATATCATACTTTTACATTATCCTCTTGAACTTCTTTCATACTGCCTCTCACTTTCGCTGAGGCTACGATCTCTCGGACTCGCCTCGAAGCTGAACCTTCTAAACTCCCTCTCCGCATTCGCAGTTTCTCTTTCAACTTCGATGTCTGCGTTTGCATTACCCCTAGTCCGTGAAGGCGTCGGTGGCCTGCTTCCTCTGTCTCTCGTTTCAACTGGAGGAGCATAGGTGTACTTCTTGGGTAGATCTGAGCTGGTTGCCGGATCAGAGGTCCGAGGAGCACTATAATCATGCTTCTTAGGAAGTTCGGAACCTGGCCGAGAGGACTTCTGTAAGGGGCTGGGATGGTAGGTATGTTTTCGCGAAATTTCGGCGGTAGATCTGTAGTTGACTTTCGGGGCCAGCGAATCGCGGTTTTTTTTCAAGGTAGGTTCCATAGTATCGTACCTTGGCGGCGACTGTTGTTGTCTCGCTGCACTATTAGCCTCGAGCGCCTTAATCGCTTCCTCCACAGGATCACCCATCCCGGTATCTGGCATAGGGAGTGTCGATTTTCGCAAGTATCCAGTAGGCATGCTGGCTGAGCGATTTCGATGTTCTAGAACAGGAACTTGGCCAGGAGGCATTACAGATTCGCGCAGTGGCCAGTGAGTAGGAGCAGGCGGCAATGGCGGGGCTAATCCGTTCAACAAAGTGTCATGCGTAGGATCCCAAAGAGACGAAGATCGCGAACGGGTCGTGTAGTTTAGGCTACTTCTCGAGACAGATTGTGAAGCGCGTTTGAGCTTCCAACTGCCACTTGAAGGGTCTACCTCGAGAATTGTAGATGGGTAGCGAAGGGAATCTGCAAGTGTACGGGTATCGTCGAAAATCGAGTCTTCGTACTCATGGAGCGTTTCGTTGGACCTGATGGAAGACATGCTTCGACTAGTAGACGATCGTTTGAGATTCTTTTCGTTGCCGACGACACCGACGTGGTACTGACTCTCACGTCGCTTCCTCGAATAGTCTCCCACTCTCTTTGAACCGTCAGGGATATGGAAGCGGAGATCGACGCGAACGATAGCGTAGAACACAACGACGAGTATCTCGGTCGCAAAGTTGAATGTGTAGAAGCAAGCCTTGGAAAAGTACCACGGAGAAGGGTTCGGCTGGCCCTGAGCATTGCGAAGAGGAACTGGCGGAAGCCATGTCGTTACGCAGCGGAATGTTTGCCCGGCGGAGAGAATGAGAACCGCGATTACAAGAATAACTATATTGTTCCTAAGACGACCAGCGCCGAACTTCTCAGTGCCTCTCCGGCGAGGGAGAATCAACGAAAGGGTGATTAGAATGACCGGAGCAAAACAGAATGCCGCGAAATATGTTTGGCCTGTCAATTGCATGTTCCGGTCGATCCTTAGTGTTTTCGTGCTGAGCGTGTAAAATTGTTGAATGGCGGCTACAATTAGCATACCCAAGCATAGGATCAGTAGCACAATTGTGACTCGGTGAAAGACTCGGTAGGGTTTAGACCATCCGAACCGATGGTGTTGTGCTCGAACGACCCGTTGTGTGAAGAACCAGTTTACGATGAACAAGATTACCGTGCCTACGTAGACGAATGTCTGCGCAGCAATTCCCACCCTGATGTTCCTTTGATTGCATGCCCACACTATTCTGAGAGACGTTGTCGCTAGCCGAATAATACAAAATGCTAGCCTGATTAGTGTGTTGAAATTTCATTTGGGCTAACGAAATCAAGATATGTGCCTACCGAACATGGCGCCATTGAACAAGAACTTATGCCCTCGTTCTTTGTTCTTTTTGAGAATCTTGATATGGACTATGGCGAAGGCAGCAAAGAGAAAGAGAAAGACAGCGGTTATAGGAATATCTGGGAACTTGTCTGGTACACCGCCTAGGCTTGTATTGTGAGGGGCATATGGAGGACCGCTCTACCTCGATGTCAGCGTCCGTTGCCTCAGATAGGTGTTAAACGAGGAAATGCTCACCAACTGGCTCGTTTCACCCAAACCACCAGATGCAGACATCCTGAACGATTAGTGCAGGTCGATGTCCCTACGAATGAAGAAAGCGGCAGAAAGCACAGCAAAAAGTTACAAGGGCTACAGCATTATATCAGAGCCCGTCACATGTGAACTTGAGTGGGGCCGGGGCGGCATATGGATGTCTTTGAACCAGGAATAGCTTGGTGTAGTGAGAATGAATGACGACGGCCTAGGTAAGCCGCACTCGAAACTACGTGGAAAGCCAATTGGGAGACTTCGGGCTGGGACGTTTTGCGGTAAAGCGTCCTGCATGCTGCGAATACGGATCTTGATCTTGGTTAGTTTAATGTGAGGCGCACCACATAACGGGGGGTCCCGAGGATTACTGCACATCATCATCATCATCATTATACGTATGCGCTTTCGTACGATTCAGTTATCTATCAATTGAGCCACAAGATCGCCATCCTCAAGGTCGGTGGCTCCTATGAGACCGAAACACCCACTAGGATTCGAGAAACACATTCGTTTTCTGTAGCGAATTCTCAAGTTTCGAAACGGTTTTGGCAAGCTCCCTCACACCGTCGCCAGACTGTGCTGGCGATGGCGGCATGCGACAAGACGCTCGGTCTTGATGTTCTGGCCTGAACGTCGGCTCTCCACACCCAATGCCGGACATGATCGACTAGGATTGGACGCTCGGATGCAGTAACATTGGAGATTGGGCGAACGCTGGCTGAGGTCGGCAGACGGCACATGTCCTCCGCGAATAACACTGTTGATCGGAGAGGTGGAAGACGGAGTGCCGATCTCGCTTACTCTGCCCTATTAGGCAATCACGATGAATGACCCGCTTGGGACCGGATCCTGGTAGGTACATGAATATTGGGTCATGGAGGCGGCTTGGATATATCAACTAGTCGAGGCAGACGCCATGTCTCACTTCTAGACCCTCCAAGCCACGTTGGACCGTCGGTGTTCTACCGCTGTCTCACAAGCCCTCAGCCTCTGCTGCGACCTCTCGTGTCACGACCAAGTGCGGCCGGTACTTCCACAGGACTTCGAAGTTTAATGTCGCATTATGTAGACTAGCTGGGATATTTTTACCCCGTAGGTACAGGCCGCAGCAGTGCTGCGCGAGCATTCGTGCTCATTGACATGATTTATAATCTGTAACCTTCCCAGGGTTAGGAACCTGCACAGCTGGAAGGCATAGCTCCACGTCTTCTCCCTTTAGCTGTTCACCGAAGAGGAGAGTATACTCTCTGTGTGCGATCTCCACGAATCTATCGTAGAGTCCATCCGACTTCAGTTTATGCCTTACGAACTGGGTAACGCCACCCAACAGGGCAGCAACAGTCGTAATTTTGCTGTCCCAGGATACAAAGCTGCTAATTGCACTGCCATCCGCCCGCTCAGACTCTGTCGATCCGTACATATTCTGCATGCCTTTCCCATCGACCATGTTCTTCCACCAAGCAATACCGACGCTTTGATTGAAGAGGATCGTAGGGAAGACGGAGTATGGAGTGATGACATCCAGCTCTTGTTCAGGAAGAAACGATATGCTTGGAATACCAGCGTTAGATATATAACCCAGGATTTGCCCATTCGCATCTGTGACGTTATTGACAGACGCGTACATCCCGGGGACTTTGTTCAAGAATGAATTGCATGTGCGCGCTCGCTCCGCATTATAGAAGATACGTCTAACAAGGTTCACATCCATGTAGGGCATCTCGAGCAACTTCCATTGTTCGTGGCTGGAGAACCAGAACCCTTTTTGGACAGTGACATCATGCAGAGATGTGTTAGACTGCCATTGGACGGGCACGAGCTGCGGCTGCTTCACAGTCCATAGCTCTTCCTTCTCAGCAGAGCTGAGACCTGGCGAAAACAGGTACAACCACCACGTAAAAAGTTCACCTTCGTAAGGGTCATTCAAAGTTTGGCTGCCTTCGCACGTGTACGATTGGGACGGGTCTTTGACGAGATTAGACTGGTTGCCAATTGACGTAACGGCGCAGACGCGCCCCGTACCATTGTAGAATACCTGCTTCCGTCAGATACCCAACTTTATTTTAGCTTCAAGTGAAAATTCAAAGTTACCTGAGTTGCAGTGATCTTGGCATAGTCCAGCCAGGTCTGCCACTGTCGGGCGAGTTTTCGAAATCTAGGATCTTTAGAGTGCTCAAGTGCATTAACGGCTCCGTATATGGACCAGAGTAGTTCGCTGTGCTATTCTTAGATGAGGCTAATATTTCATTGTGCGAATACTGACCCATTATCCAGTGCAGGGACACGGTTAACCCAGTCTGATGTTGGTCGAATACTTGTCTCATTGCTCAGAAACCATGGCAAAAACCCGCCAAAGCCCGGGTATGTTTGGTTGAATCTGAGGTAGGTCTCAAACTTCCTCTTCAATATACCATATGCTAAGTGTGCAGCCTCGCGAGGTTTCTCGGGCGATAGGAATCGCGATGCAAGTGTGTTCCCGGCAATTGCATGTGTAAGTATCATGACGTGAAGAGACTCTTTGCTTGCAGCACTGAAGGGGTGCAAGCCACTTAAATTGGCAATGCCTGTAACGGGATCCAGGAGTGTTCCATCGTAAGTCATGCCATTGGCTGCATTGTAACCGATGTTATTTGCATGAAAGCGGCCTTCCCAGTACATCATATCCTGCACGAATACTTTCGAATTCGTCAAGATACCCTTGAGCGAATATTGGGGTGAGAACCGACATTTAGGAGAGTCGGAAGGAGCTGCAGCAGCAAAGTGTGGCGTCCACGGGAGCAATACAACAATGAGAAGGAGGGTCAAATTGGCGTACATAATGCTCTGAGGCATGAATATAACAAATGTGGCTTATGTGCGGTCTTAGAAAGTTGCCTCGAAGTGCATTCATAATTCGAAAAGCTCAGGATGAATCCATGATCTACACTCTAGCGTTCTCGAGCCGAAGTAGTCGTCTTGACTTTGCGGGGTAGACATCATGTCTGTCACGGAAGAAATACGAGCTACAACCTAGGTCGGCATTTCTATGGTAATAAGTTCGGCAAGGCTGCCAATGTATGATCAACAGCCTGTGTAGTGCACTTGCGACTAATTTGGGTCTCCAGAAGCAGCCAGGATCATTGAATTGGGTACTCTAGCAATTTGACGAATGACTCGTTATGAGGTATCGGTGCACAGACCAGTAGTTCATGAAAGATGGTGCAGCTGTGCCGCGGCACGCCCGCAATCCCGCGAAGCTCTCCACCTTTCAGAGGCACAAACATGCCACGCAGTCCCCTCGACCACGACCGACGGCGAGCCCGCTCACGATCAACCTCACCATATCATGAAAGAGGCCACAGGCATCATGAGTCTCGTCGCCCGAGGTCGCGTTCACGTTCTCCTCATCGAGAGGGCAAGCCGTATCACAGACACAAACGACACCGCTCGCGCTCTCCCCCGCCGCGCCCGGTAACGCTCCCTTACAATGCGAAGCAGCTGTCGAAGCGTCACTTTGAGGAGTACAAGCCATTATTTCAGTCATATCTCGACATCCAGAAGCAAATCAACCTTGACGAGCTAGACGAGCGAGAAGCAAAGGGACGCTGGAAGAGCTTCATCGGACGATGGTGAGCGATTACATTGATTTTGTAAGAGTATTTAGTTAACATTAGTGAGGAATCGTGGAGACCTCGCGAGAAGCTGGTATGATCCGTCCATGCTGAAGACGGCGCAAGAAACTGTACGGTCTTTTGGCAATGAGTCTCCCCAGCGTAAACAACGCGCATCCCCCATCTACTCTTCGAGCAAACCTACCGAGGTGCAGAGCGACGAAGACGATGATTTCGGACCCGCACTGCCTCCACATGGAGCTACCCAACACTCTAGTCATGGTCCTACTATACCTAAGCTTGACGATATAGCCTTGAGGAATGAGCTTCGTGGAAATGATCACGCTCGGGAGCACTCGAATTACGTAGATGACATACGATACGAACGTAAGATAGACCGTAAAGCTCAAAAAGAGCGACTGGACGAGCTTGTTCCCCGCGCAGACCCCGGGTCACGCGAGCGTCAATTAGAAAAGAAACGAGAGACTACAAGTGCACTGAACGACTTTCGAAATGCGAAAGAAGGTGGAGATGTGGAGATAGGCGACGCTGATCTCTTGGGACAGGACAGTCTCGAGGGCTATAAAAAGCAAAAGGGGGAAATGGAAAGGCAGAAAACCGAGAGGGAGATTCGCAGAGAGGAGATTATGCGAGCAAAAGCTGCTGAAAGAGATGAGCGTTTGGCGGACCGAAGAGCTAAAGAGGCGCAGACGATGGATTACCTCAAAGCTATTGCTAAGGAACGGTTCGGTTGACGTGGGCGAAATATTGCCAGTTCGAATCGTGGACGGTTGATGCTACCCATATTGAATACAGCCCCACCGGGCTCGAAGATAGTAAACTATTCCCCTAGTAAAAATCTAGCAAAGGTATTGAATGCCCATTAACGCCCATGAAATGCCCTACAACTCCACCATATTTGTAAACAAATGAAGCCCTTGAAACATAGTCGTGCTACGCATCGTTCTTCTATTCGTCATCGGTGATGGAATTTGCTAGTGGCCCAAAGAAGGGTATCTCGAATCGCTCCAAAGTAGCCGCTGTGAAGTCAGTCGGATTGGGCCGTGAATGTACGAGGCAAAAACCTACCGTCTTGATATGCATGCATTGTGAGGAAGCCAATTAGTCCAAGGTCCCCCACGAACAGAAGCCACGATATCACACTCGACCACGAGAAGATGATGTGAATAACGAAGACGAAGGCAAACAACAAGCTCGACTGCCAGGCGTGAAATCTGGTACCGTCAGCTTCCAACGCTGCCTTATACACTGTCCTCCACTCATGACCTACCTCACATAGTCACTCCGATGCTCCAACATCAACAATAGTACCGGCCCTGCAGGCGGCAGCAGCAGGTATGCCAAACAAGCCTCATAATCCATCCTCAACCCAAGTCGTGTCTCGAACATGTCGACATCCTCCCTTCGCCCGCCGAATCCTCCAGGCGCATTCCAGGCTACCCTTTCTGGCTCTGGGGACTGCTGTCCACTAAAGTAGTCGCGCTGCTGGTAGCCATTGCTCGTAGGAGAGTGCACGGCGGCGGTGCCGATGTTGCGCGCGCGGTCGAGAGAGGAGCGCGGAGAGGCTATTCGAGGAGAGGTGAGGGGGGGCGGACTAAGGGCGCGCGTAGTCTCGGGGATGTCTTGGTAGGGCGCGAAGTCTGCCATGGTATGATGTCTGGAGATGTCTTGCAGGTAGCAGCAAGCAGAGTGGAGTTTGTAAGTGAGACAGACAGCTGTCGGACTGGCTGCAGCGCGTAGGGCTGAATGACGCGTTACCAGCAAGGGGCAGCCCGGCAAGGTTGACCTCGCCAACGCTCACAGCGCACGTGAATGGTCAACCACATGCAACAATGAATTTTGATTTTGGAGCATGACTGTGCAATTGATTGGCACGCCACCCCGCAAATGCTTCCTAGATGGCTTGTTGCAGCCTATGACACCCGTAAAGTCTACGTCCAGACCGCATTTTCAGAGAAATGGTCGGGCATAATCGGGCCGAGGTGACATGTCACACGATGGGACGAGCACTGGACTTGCCAGCGTGCAGTGCATGTGTGTATTAATTCCAAGTGGCTGAGCATGTTTGCTTTCTTTACTCCACATTTGCAAGAAAATTCCCATCACAACAGTCCTGAGCTGTTTATACACCGTCATTCTAAGCCCCGTACTACTCATCACAGTGATATACAGGGCTCCCCGTAGGTCTCTAGAATGTGCATCGCTATCATATCAACTGAGCATCCTCAGTACCCCTTCATTCTTCTGAATAACCGAGATGTATTTCCCCCCCGGCTCCCTTTCCAACTCTCATATCTTGAACCACTAACACCATCTATAGGAATATCTACACCGCCCGACACAGGAAGCAACATGGTGGCCAGCGCCCCATGAGCAGGTTCTCGGAGGCTATGACCTGCACCGCCCGGTTCATGGCACATGGCTTGGCGTGACTCGTCAAGGACGAATCGCTGTCTTGACCAACTACCGCGAGGAGGATGAAGCGATTGTCGTGGGCGCAAGAAGTCGGGGCCTGATCCCGAACGCGTGGTTGAAATCTGAGCCAGCTGCAAAAGAGTCGTCAGAGCAGTTCGCTAAGCGGATGATTGAGGAAGATGGAGTGAAAGGGGTGGGGGGGTTCAGTCTTTTGTACGGCATGATCCAAGACGTTGTGAAGGGCGGAACGAAGGGCTTCGGGATCATTTCCAACCGAACACCCGATGTCGATGGAGTGATTCACCTCGCGAGTAAGCCAGGCGAGACGCATGCGCTTAGCAATGCCGCGTACGGAGACCGATCGTGGCCAAAAGTTGTGCATGGAGAAAGCTGGACCAAAGCCGCCATCGACAAGAGCATTGCACTCAACGAGACACGGGAGCAGCTTGTCAGCCGATTACTCGACGTTCTCAGCACTGATACGATGCCCAAACAGAAAGAGAATGAACAGTGGGATATGTACTTGAACCAGTTACGGCATAGCATCTTCATTCCTTCGATCGGAAGAGACGAAATAGACGAGCTCAAAATGCCTGCGCACGAGATCGGCGATGTAGTCAGGCAAAAGGCTCAGCATGCAACAGACGGTGTGTATGGCACGCAAAAGCAGATCGTAATTCTAGCCGATAAGAAGGGCAAAGTGTTCTATCTCGAACGAACTCTATTTGATAGGGATGCGAGAGCTATAGAAAAAGGGAAGGGCGACAGGACTTTTGAATTCCAGATCGAAGAGTGACATTTAGAGATGGGCGTGGGCAAAAATTCATTGACTTGTCTTTAAGGTTTGCGGAGTAGTAAGGACCAGTGATATCGACTTGGTTGGCGTTCAGAATCCTAAAGACGCAGAGGGAAGGAATCGTAATCATCTCAGCAGTGCAAGCTAGACTATGCATTTCCTAAAAACACAGCATGCATGTATTCGCTGTTTCCTGTTCTAGACTAGCATAACGATATTCATAGAGGACGTTGTCCATTGAGGGTCATTCCGTTGTAGCCTTATGGTGTCTTGGCAGGGAATGAGGGAATGGAGTGACGTCGTAAGCGGACCTTCGGGCAAACCATAAACAATCATCCACGAACCGAGCTTACAACCATTCATCCGCCCTTTCCCTATTTTAGCACTTCGCAATGACTGCCTGACATATATCGCTTCATCGGCCCTTCCTTCTCGCCGCGGGACTCCGCAGTATCGCTCAGCATGGCGTCGCTTCCTCCACAGCACCCGGCCTCGCAGCGGAGGGCCTCTCCAACTGCTGAATCCTCCTCGCAGCAGAACCGGCCGACCCGATCAAATAGCTTCTCCGCCGCATCAGTAGATTCGCAGACCCTCCTTCTCAATTCCCCCACTTCAGAAAAGGCAAAGCCCGCCGTGACGGAACAACGCGCGACCTCGGCAGAGGCACAGTTGAAGCCCGAAGACAGCGAACCGCGCAAGTGCTGGATATGTTTCAACGACGAGACCGAGGATGAAGTACCTACAGTATGGCGGTCGCCATGTCCTTGTGTCCTGGTGGCGCATGAAAAATGCCTACTGGACTGGATAGCCGACATGGAGGCCCCGAGTGGGCGTCGGCGCGCTGGTGGAAATGCAGGAAAGATACTGTGCCCACAGTGCAAGTCTGAAATCCGACTGGAGCGGCCGCGTAGCCTAGTAGTGGACACAGTTCGGACAGTCGAGAGGATTACGGGGATGATGCTACTGCCAGGTTTCATCGCCGCCACATCAGTAGCCGCGTACACGACACTAAAGCTGGCTGGTGAACAAGCGATATTTCAGGTGTTTGGTCCGGAAGATGCGCTGCAGGTCCTTGGTCCCATGTATTGGCTTCCAGACTTGAGCGAAGCTCCCCTGGCAGTACAGCTCTTCCAACGTCTGCGTCACCACTGGAGGATCGACTTCGGTCTTCCCACCATCCCTATTGTTCTTGTAGCGAGTAGGACTAACATCGCTGACCCGATCCTCCCATTCCTTCCCCTTCTTTTCTTCGTGAGTGGAGGTACTCCGCAAGATGAGATGCTCCAGCTTACATGGCCACCGAGCGCAGCGGCCACCATCGCCACCCTCCCATATCTCCGCGGCCTTTATAATACCTACTATGAACGCGTATGGTTACCACGCGAACAGCGATGGCTGAAAGAAATCCAACCCCGCGCCGGCACAGAAGACGCAGCTCCGGAACCACAGGTTCACGAACTGCATAACCACAACGAGAACCTCCTAGATGCCATTGCCGATGATACGGACGATGAAGATGGAAACGAGGTTGTCGAGATCGAGGTTGACCTTGACATCTTCGCTGACTGGAATAACGGCGGCGAAGTAGATAATAATAACGCAGGCGACAACCCGCCGGTGCCTCTCCCACGTGGTCCTGCCCGCCCACTCAATGCACCGCCGGCCGTGGATGTGGACGACGCTGCTCCTGCACCAGACGTTCCTCGGGAACGAGCACAACCCCGTCGCCAGCGCATCCGCCGCGAGCGTAACATTAGCACAACTAGTCTAGCCGACACCATCCTCGGCGCGCTGATCTTCCCCTCTATCGCCGCAGCGGTAGGCGAAGCGCTCAAGCATGCCCTCCCAAAATCATGGGTTACACCACCAGCATTAGGAAAGCCAACTGGTTTTCTGCAGGCTCGGTGGGGAAGGAGCATCGTGGGAGGTTGTTTGTTCGTTGGCATGAAGGATGCGGTTTTGCTCTATGTGCGGTGGAAGATGGCGCAAAACCATAGGCAGAGAAGGGTACTAGACTATGATCGTAGTAAGGATAAGAAGAAGGCTGGAAAGGCTTGAATGAGAAAGTACTGACATAGAAGAGTTGTAAATCAGAGGCAGGACAAGCAGAACATGAACATTAGGATTGTGAAGCATTGCACTGGGTGGACATTGCCGACTATTTGGAAAGGGCATGGAATGTGGATATTTCATAGACTACATTTGATGAAGTAGATAGTGCAGAACAGCCTAAGACTTCTCCCGTACATATGACAGAAGGTTATACTACTGAACACTGTTCATCTATGTGCAATGTGAGACGTCTAGGCTAGTCTCTTAGGAGAGCAAAAAAACGAGCATGAAGATTCCTGGCCTTGCCACAGGGAGTTTGAATGTTGTGTAAATTCATCGACAGAAAGATATCGGTCTCATTGTTAGATATACACAGCACTTTACTCCAAAAACTCCTGATAAGTATGGCCTTAATAAAGGCAGCATTCGGTTGTATTCGAGTTTTGCGCGCCGGCGGCACCAAAAAGAAAAGCCGACGTAATCCGGCCCCACATTCCTCGTGACTCACTGGTTGCCAGAAGAATAAAAGGGCAAAAAAAGAAATTGACTTGGCGGTACTGGGAATCGAACTGTTCAACAGTCAGTACGCTTGCACTTGCGAGTAGCTATCGGTCCTCTCAATGAGAGGGCCAGCGAGAAGGGACTTACCCCAGGCTGGCGCGGCCACAACGCGACGTCATACCACTAGACCATACCTTGAAACTTTGTAAGCAATGGTCATCGTGTAAGAGGAGGATCAAACTCACCACCTCGATCTTTTATGCAGTCTGGAGCATTTTAAAAAAATATATACCCTCGATGTAAAAAACTTCCTCAAAGCCTAATGAAAGTGGGACGTCAATGCGGCCGTATTCGGCGTTCGGCCAGAGCTATCTCCACGTACGAAGGTAAATCATTGGCTAATACTGTTAGCAGCGCCCTCATCGGCGGCCTAATTACATAAGGTGCGATCGCATTCGCTATCAAAGCACCCTGCACCACAACAACCTGCTGAAGTCGAGCAGCGCATTTAATTCAATTAAATTTCGACACAATAACTCAATAACTGTGACGATCAGTCGCCACGAGTTATTGTGGAATGGCTAGGCAGCCAAGGCTGGTGGATAGTTCACTAAGGTTCGAAATCTACCGGCTACCTAGGAGGTCACCGATGCCTCTACCGAAGCTTACCTTGACTTAAGTCTAGAGGATGTATGCTTTTGCAGATTTTATTTTAAAGAGGTGATGTTCCTAAGAAGCATACAAAGGTTCATGAGGCTGATCGACTTTTGGAGAAAGTACTCGTCAACTAATACATAACACCCTCTCGCAATGTTTAAAAGCCGAGTATACAAAGATCCCTCTCTGCCGTTCGTCATCCAAAGAACCCTTAATACTATGCGTTTTCAGAGTTTCAAGCTTTTATAGATATCGCAAGAACCTTAAGATCTCTCTCGATCAAAGTGAATTAATTTATCATAGAAGGTTTGCAATGCGTATAGCAAAGGAAGAAATTCTGGTATCTAGCATTTTTGTTGCTGCAAGGCAAAAACATAATCCCTCGTTGCGATGAGGCGGTGGTCCGTGCGCCGGAGCTAGTTCGGAGACCTCCCCATTCACTCTTCCAGTCATGCAGCATCGCTTGTCTATGCTACGCTCGAACTTTAAACCCTCCAGTTAGGCATAGGCTAAATACACTATATGCTCTATGCTTCGCGAGTTCAATGCTCTTGATCGCTTGTCTTTACACGTGAGAGCGCAACTTGCTCCTTGCTCAAACGAGTGGAAGCTCGCTAAGCTTGTCTGTCAAACTGCACTTCCAAGGGACGAGCGCATCTACAAACATGTCGGAAGGTACCATTACTGTTATGCTCTTTTTCAGCATGATAGATTACACTGACATGGGATGAACAGGCCGCTCGCGCCGCAGAACTGCGCAACAATCCAAATCTTATCGCCATGATGATGTTTTCAAGTTTCTTGACCCCTCAGACTCGGAGGCTAGCGGTGAAGGCGGGTCAGAGTCAGAAGCAGGCAACAAAGAGAAGGAAACTAATGTCGATGAGTTCATACCCGAGGATGAAGAGGACGAAGCCGATGACATGGATGAATTCAATGACGCAGCAATCGATGACGACGAAGGTGACAGCGACAGGGCATCTGATGCAGAAGATGCGCAACTTGTGCTAACCCCTTCTAAACCCAGTCGCCCAAAAAAGGCTACAAGGCCCCCTCCATCACCAGCAACACCAAAGAAAAGGCTTCCCCCAGCTATTCCTGGCCCCCCAAATCGCCTACCTAAAGGTCTTGGATCGAAAGTAAGACAGCGTGGAGCGGTGGAGTGGGGGACTGGTGGACAAGAGATGCGATGGAGAGATCTGTTCGGACCGGCAGATGAGGACATTAAGCCTGTTTTCCAAGCGAGAGATACTTGGTTACACCTGGATACACTCCCGACCCGGAAGCAAAGAAGTCTGCGCAATAGTTTCTTCCTTTCTCAGGCAGGGAGGGAGAACGACATCACAGCCACAAGGAAGTGGCTTGAGGACATCGGACGAGACGCGTTTGCGGTCGGACAGGTGACCAAGCAACTAGATGGAGAGGAGAGGTGCGCGTTCATGACAGATACTGAAGAGGGGCCCATGCATTTACTCATGGGGGATCTGACTAAGCCGCGACTATACCATTTGGAGAAGGGAGGGTACATGAAGACCTCAGCGCCTTTCAACTCGGATTCTAAACGACGCGGGTGGATATTAAATCTTGGTGCCAGAGTTCAGGAAGCACAGTGGGTGCCAAATGAGGAAGGGCATACCCAGTACCTTGCGGTCGCAGTTGAGCCCAAACAAGCTCCTGAACGAAGGCATGAGCCTATGGAGAACCCAGAGGCATCAGCATTTACGGCGACAAAACCGTTCCCAGCGTCGATACAGATATGGGCATTTGACTCTACCAAGAACGGTGAGCTTGATACTTCAAGACCTCCAAGGCTTGAACAAGTTATCTGCGCAGAATGGGGGGCACCGAAAGCATTCAGATGGTCCCCAGTCGCAACCAAGGACTCTGTAGAGTCGTCTGATAATACAGTGCACCTTGGGCTCCTTGCAGGAATTTGGTCAGATGGTAAATTGCGGATTCTGAACGTGAGTCATTCTAAGAGCGGGGCAGAGGTACCGAAAACTCAGTACATATATTATTCACGAGCAGCTTTCGAGGTGAAATTGCCTGATACGATACCAACCTGTCTCCATTGGCTCTCTGGAAACACCATCTCGCTTACGACGGCATCCGGCTATTTGGCAATCTGGACCCTTAGTCACGCAGGGATATTTCCATCTAATGAAGATCAAGGTACTGCAACTTCAAATCCGCGCCCTTGGTTCTACAAACAGTTATGCGAGACCTACATCCTCACCTTTGCTTCTGGATATCCCTCAAAGCCCTCCTATATTTCCATCACTACTGCTGATGGCTTCGGCCGCGTGTTCGATTTGCGCTCCATCGCCTTTGACTCTTCTTGGTCACTCCGTGGCCGCATGCTTATCTTCGCCCAGGCATGGCATGACCAAACGCAAACCTTCTGCTCTGCCGATGAGCACTATTTGTTGAAGCACAATTCTATTAGGAGATATTACGCACATCTTTACTCGATGAGACTGCCAAGCAGTATTACGTGCGTTGCTACAAGCCCAGTGCATCCATGCATACTACTTGGGGGAAGCGATGGAATGGTGGCGAGCAGTAGTCCCGTAGCAAAGATTCTGAATCAGAAAGAAGTACCATGGCAACAGCCGTGGTTCAAACACGAATGGAGGCGACCAACGATGAATTTGGTCAGTCATGAACAGGATAACCGCCACGATGAGCGTTACAAGGATCCGACTCTTACCTCGAACAACGATTCACCCACAGCATTACGAGATATTAATAAATCATTATCTCAACACTCTCCTAGTCCCATTGCTGAGACGACACTCAGACTTCCACTGATTCGCATAAGTGAAGGCTACAAAGCGCAGCAAGTCGGCCTACAGCATGCCGAGGACACAAAGCGCTTACGGAATGGCGCAAATATCCTCTCCATCTTCGAAGAGAAGTCGGCCATTACGCGGCTCGCGTGGAATCCGAATCTTAGGTATGGCACGTGGGCGGTGGCGGGTACGAATAGTGGGTATTTAAGAGTAGAGGATATAGGCGTTTGAGGTCCAGGATATACCGAACTCGTTCATGTTTCAATATATTGCTGGAGTAAGAACCAGCTTTCTAATTCAACATGCCGGTACTCTGCTTAATCTAGTCATGTCCTTGCTGTTTGTAGATTGGCAAGATTACCGACCAAGATCAAAGTTCGCGAAGTGGGAACAGGTCAACACATCAGAGTACTGACAAGAATGAAAGCCACAGCGAGCGCGGAGTGATATTTCATTCACAGGTCAGTAAAAGACAGTTAGCGACGGAACCGTCTTGCGAAATTCCTTGTATAAAACCCACTAAAAGACCTCAGCCCATCGGCTCCCATCCCCATGTCTGTTATCCCACCTTACAAGAACTGTTGACTCATCTCCTTCACAGGTCCCTCCAAACCATCCCACCCCTGGCCCTTGACCCAACTTAGTACCTCTTCCGCACGCTCTCTGGGTGGTTTCACACCATCCTCCTTCAACCCAGAGATATCTTCCGGAAACTTCCGGTCAGGATACGTTTTTCTGTAGATAGCCAGGATCTTGTTGAAGTCCACTGGCTCCGCAAATCCGTACAAGCGTTCAGATTCGACTTCAGCATGAAGGAGCGCCGAGACATGGAGAAGGGCGCAGTCTTCGTTGGAGATGAAGTATTCTAGCGCAGCAGGGTCAGAATTGAAACCGGGTAGTAAGTGGGTGGGATCAGGACTTACGAGGTGTAATTATGTTGCCGATCATTTCGAAATTTTCGCCCGTGAATGCGGATTTTGCCCATGCGATGGTCGAAGGAGCACCCTGGTGCTCTGGGACGAGCACTTTGCCAAAGTTGACATTGGGAAGCTTGAACGATATCAGTTTGGCAGTTAAAGTAGCCGTTGCAGCATACTCACGATACTGTTGAAAACGAAATGTGGCTTCTCCTCCTTGACAAACTTCCAACAAGCCTTTTCAGCCTCGGTCTTCAAGGCTGCATAGAGGTACAGTCCCTTCAGATAAGGTGGTTCATTCTCAGGATGGTTCCACCCCTTCTTCACGCCCTCTTCGTTAAAGCTAGTCTGGTCAAGCTTCTTCTCGACTCCGAGGCTGGGGAATGTGGAGGCGATGGAGGAGGATGTGTAAACGAAGCGGGTGATGGAAGGAGTCTTTTGAGCGGCACGAAGGGCATTGAGAGCGCCTTTGATGGCGGTGGGGATGACGACGTTGGGATCTTCGCCGTTGAGAGGTGAGGCAACGTGAACGAAGCCATCGGTGCCTGCAGAGGTGGAATATTAGAAAGCGTCATACCCGAAAGGATGATGACTTGCCTTTGACCGCTTCATCGTAGCATCCTTCAGCTGTCATGTCTGGCACGGCGACCAGTTCAAATTTGGCACCTGTATACTTGCCGCCGAAGTAATCCGCGAGCCACTTGCACTTTTCAACATCGCGAACAGCTCCACGGACATTGTAATCCTTCCTCAGCAATTGATCGGTAATGTGACTCCCAATGAGACCATTGACGCCGGTCACAAAGATGGTGGCACCAGGCTGAATGACGAGAGAAGGCATGATGGACGACAAGATAAGGGGTAGAGATGCTGAAGTAAGCAGGAAAGGGGTCGGTTGCAAGGTTCTATGTAAATTGGTGAAAAGATAGCAAAGGAGTCAAGAAGTTGAAGAGAATTGGATCTTGATGTGAAGGTAGCAGTATGAGATGATGAGCGAGGAAATCAAGCGATTTAAATATCCGCTCCAGGTGGGTTGGGAGGGGTCGAGGGGTCACGGGCTGTGCGAGACGCCGAGAGCAGGATTCGGCTGATACGCAGCCCTGTACGCAGCCCTGGCGGCGGCACTAACGCTCTTGAGGATGGTGTATACCGCACACGGCAGCCTTTACATGATGATGGCAGGTGACTACGCGTGTTGCTGCAGGCATTGGCGACATTTAAGACGCGCTGAGACGTGTTGGGGTTGGAAGGAATGAATACGGATACCGGTCTCCTTGTATGTGGCTGATCGTCTCGGCATCCCTCGCTGTTCGGTGGTAGCGAAACGCGAAGCGCGAAAGTCTAGTACTAGGATAGCATGTCGGGGTAATTTTTGGCCAGATAAAATGCATATATAATTACTCAAAAGGACCGCGTCTGCAGCTATAGGATGGTAGGATGTCACACGGCCAGTCGTAACGGGTCAAGATCTCAACTAAAAAGAGTAGACGATCAGGCTAGCTAAACTGAATTACACAAGTCACAGGATGAAGTTGTGGTCCAGTCTCCTAGCTGTTCTACAGTTCGCATAGTTTAAGGTATTATATCATCGTGACTGAGATGCTTGTCGTAGAGAAAGCGCTTTGAACGGGTTGGAATGCTGCACTGGGGAAAAGGTAAAAATGGCTTAAGAGATAACTAATAAAAAGAATCTGCCCAGAAGAAACTTGATATAGGCATAGAGCAAAATCATCCTCCAATGCCCGCTCTCATATCTAGTGATGCCATCGACCCCGGAGTTTCCTTGTTATCCCGACAAACGCCAACGCCAACTCGATGCAAGTCATCGCAATTTTCTACACCTTCAACCAAAGACTCAACACACCCTTCGCGTACTCGACAATCTCGTCGCCGCCGAGCTTGCTCTCGCCATAGAGACGGTCGACAAAGCTGATTGGCACTTCGGCCACAGTGCAGCCCATGGCCTTCGCCCTGACCATCATCTCCATCTGAAAGGTGTAGCCCTTGCTCTCTGTGCTTTTGATAACCTTTTCAAGCACCTCTTTCTTATACAGCCGGAAGCTCCCCGTCAAATCGCTCACTCCAGGCCTTAACACGGTGTCCGCGAAAAGATTTGCACCTCGGGATACAAATTTCCTCTTCAAGTCCCATCCATAGACACCACCATTGCCCGCATACCGCGTACCAGTGACGATGTCGTAATTGCGCGTTTTCTGGACCTTGATCATCTCGGCGATGAATTTGGGGTGATGGCTGAAGTCGGCGTCCATGATGATGACATAATTGCCCGTCGCAAATTGCAGACCATGGACGTAGGCAGTGCCTAGACCTAGCTTGCCGGCACGCGCGCGGATTTGGATGCGCGAGGGGGAGTAGACTTTCTGAAGCTGGGAGGCGACTTCTTGGGTGCCATCGGGGGAGCCGTCGTCGACGATGATGAGCTCCCATTCAAGGTTGCTGTGTGCAGTATGTTAGGATGGCGAGACACAGGTGGGATGCAGGGGCGCATTGAGGGGGTAGCAGTGCGTACTTCTCGGTGAAGGTCTTGTTGAGCAGCCATGTTATTATGGGTAGGTTACGGCGCTCGTTGTACGTCGGCAGCAGCACCGAGTACTTGTCCTTGGACTGCTTTGGCGCCATTGCAGCGGTGATGTTGTTGGAGGAGCGGATTGTGCGTGCAAGTTCCAGCACCAGAAGGAAGTCGCGAAAGGTGTCCCGACCAGGTCGAGCTCTCGAGCTCATGGTGGTCCGAGCTCTACCCCTTTCGGTGCTCGCTAAACTCTCCTCTCTACAAGTACTCCGACCGTGAGCTCCCGCTTCTCAAACATGCATTCGACTCGACCCTTGGCGCGAAAGAGAAATCTATTCCTCGCATTCGATGCATTTGGCACGCTTTACCAGCCGAACATACCTGTACCTGAGGCATATGGCAGAGCGGCATTGCGTTACGGCATTACCTGCTGCCCCCAAAAGCCCGAGCATGAATTGACGCCAAAGGATTTCGACCCGGTGATGCAATCATTCAGACGTGCATTCAAAGAGACATCTGCTAGTCAACCGAACTATGGAAAGGCAACCGGCCTGGGTGCCGAGAAGTGGTGGGCAAATGTAAATATGCTCGTCGTGACATCTGACACCGCAATACCATGGCTGATCGGATGCGAAAGGTCGTTACCAACACCTTCAGCCCATTTTTGAAACCATCTCAAAAAGTCCCGGATTCCCTAGTCTCCGAGCTTCTGGCCCGCTACTCGACAGCCGAGGGTTACGACATCTATCCAGACGTAATACCCTTCTTCCGGATGCTGAAAAGCCCAGGCTTGCAACAAGCCATTCATCCGCCCTGGAAATGGGATAGGACAGTAGTCGGTATTATCACTAACTCAGACGGCCGTGTTCCTTCTGTTCTGGAGTCCTTCGGTCTCAAAGTTGGACCACGGCGCGTCGGTAGCCCACCCGGTCGTAGCGCGGAAGTCAAGATAGAAACTGATATTAGCTTCGTCGTCTTGTCGTATGATGTTGGTTTTGAGAAGCCCGATAAAGGTATCTTTGATGCTGCAACGCAGATGCTTAAAGAGACGCTGGCCGAAAGCGAGCAAACAGAGGAAGAGTGTATCGATGATTATGAGAAGCTCTTCGTTGGCGACTCTATTGAGAAGGACTATTATGGCGCCAAAGCAGCGGGCTGGCATAGCATATTCATAGATCGACAAGGGACACAGAAAAAACGTACAGAAGGACCAAGTCGTGAGTCACTGGCAAATATTGAGATAAGACCTAAAGGAGGTGATGCTGTAAGACAAGTGCAGATGTGTATGAACTTGGAAGCCTTGAGTAGCTGGGATCCACAGCATAGCTAAGAATAGTTCGAAAGGCACTGATGCATAAAAAGCATACATATAAAGATTACTGTTCGATCCTCCTCGCTCTCATTTGCGCCTGATGTGCTGCTTTCCTTACACATACATCACTTAACCTGGACGCCTCAACGCTAAAATATCGGCCAACGCGACATTCCCTTTTCCTCCCCACCCAGCAATCCCAGATTTGACTTGAGGTCGAACGCTACAATACCAGCCCCACGCCCGGTCATCGAGATCTTCTTTGCTCAGAATGTGCAACCACGACTGACATAGGAGCTCTAAAGCGCCAAGGAGCATGCCCAAGTTCTGTTCCTTCTCTAAACTTGCCTTCTTCTTGGCGGCGGCACTCGTCCCTGTGGTCTTATTGTTGGAACCAAAGGACTTGAGCAAATAGGCCCGGGTATTCTCTGGTCTGTAGATGGGAAGGTCACCGGGTTTGCGACCACCTACTGTCACTGGTCCGTTTGACTTCTTTAACGCTTCTAGGTCCACGCCCCAGAGCGCCGGTTCGTCAGGTGCGATGGTGTTCTCAGAATCTTGTGTCGAAGACGGCTCTTCCTTTATCGAATCCCGCCACATGTAGCCCCAGCGCTTCATGACCCTAATCTCGCGGTGTAGAACTTTGATTAGAGGCTGACCTTCACCCCAACCCTCCTCTTCGGCCGTTCTGTTTCTTTGGATACCGATGGTCCTGGCTTTTGTCTGACTATTGGCACTGCAGACAGCTTGTGCAAGACTCAGTCTGCTTGACAGCGGCTGATCCGGCATGGTGTGCTTGAGGACCGCTATAGCGAACGCTAGAACTAGTGGGGCACGATTGGTGAAGAGGACTACATCTTTGAGTCTGTTCTCATCCAATTCCGGCTCTGGTAGAGACAACGAGGCCTCGAGTGTTGCACCATCCATCGGCTCCCTAGAGAGCGGCTTTGCTTTCTTGGTGGCAGCTGGCGGCGTATCCGTAGGCTGTGCTACATCCATGCTTGCCGTCCGCTTCTTCGAGACTCGCTTTGCAGCATTGAGCACCTGCCGTGCAATTTTCTCATCCTCGAAAACAGCACTCAGCCCCTCAAAGTCTGCTTTGGCGATTTCGGTCGGTCTGGTCGCGTTAGTGGGGCTACAGCGCGAAAGTGACTGGTCCTCACGTGATCAGTCTGGCCTCTTGAAGCACTTTGACCTTGCCCATTGCCTGTGCTAGGGGCATCTTTGCGTCCTGGGACAGGAACCGCAGAAGCGTCTGCACATCCTGCGCAGAAGCCATCGGGACAGGAGGCTGGGACTGGCTGCGGTGGTGTCGACGTCGAGCATGAGTATAGAGCGAGGTGGGGATGCAAGGCAACGACGCGCTACGGACGGGCACTACGCGGCTAACCGTGCGCACGGATCCTCGCTAAAATCGCAGCTTCAACTTCGGGCTTCTCTTGGGCTGGAGAGCTCTCTCGTCGCCAATTCGCCGAAGCGTCAAGGCGCAATTCGCACGTCGTTCTCTTCGAAGAAAACGGAACTCCCCTGCCCCAAAGATGGCATTCCGCATTTCTTTGAACAAAGCCGGCAAGTCCCAGCTCGGCTCGAAAGCAAAAGCCGACGAAGATGCAAAGGCTCGTGAGGAGAAGAACGCGCTCGACAGGGTCATGGCGGATTTCATGGAGGAGCATGGCGATGAAAGCGGCGTGCTTGGAGAGAATGAGAAGGACCATGAGGCCGAGAATAACGTGTTCGTTCCGACAGGTTCCAAAAGACACTTTACCGGTCGCCCGCGGTCCATGAAGAGTGGGCCAGGCACTCTGCAACCAGAGCAAGGAGCCGGCTTCAACAGGCCTGGGGCTCCAGGTAGCTTTGGGGGCCCCCCGGGCTCCAGGTTTGGCGGCGCCGCACCTCGAGGGCCGGCAGCTCTCGAAGGGAACAGAGCAGACGAGAATGTCTACACTACTGTGGTTGCAAAAGCCTCCAATCTCCCCCCCGCCATCGACTCACGCCGCGTCGAGAATCTCTTCGCCGACTTCCCCTCTTTGAAAGTCGTCAAGGTCGAGAAGATTCCCCCATCACGCCCTTCGAGCCCGTCGCACAAGGCGCGACCTTCTGCAACCATGAAGGTCATCTTTGATAAGGATGCTAACGCTCGAGATCTCGACGACGCGATGAACAAGCTGAACGATAAGAAATATTTAGGGAAGGGATACTACCTACATCTCGACCGATACCTGGGTGGACGCAGTGTCTCCACCAATAAACAGGAGGAGCCATTCGGAGCTGCATTGCATGATATAGAGGTGTCCAAGGGTTACGCACCTCCCCCAGATCTAGGCGGCCATAGCAAAGATCGAGCACGCGAAGAAGTCAGAAACCAGCGACTCTTAGTGACTGCCAATGCGCCACCCGATCTGGCCACTCTAAGGCTCATTCACCAGACTATAGAATGCGTCATTGAGGGTGGCGTCGAGTTTGAAGCTGCATTGATGCAAGATCCACAAATCCAGGAAGAGGAGCGGTTCGCCTGGCTTTTCGACCAAAAGCATCCCCTTAACCGGTACTACAGGTGGCGCTTACATGAAATAGTAAGCTCGTCTTGTAGAGCAGGCGTGTTCCAACGTCAGCCTGATTGGAGAGGTCCGAAAGAGCCGCTTGCAGATGAGTATGCCAACACTCCTTGGGCCTTAGACCATCAATCTGAGGAGTCTGATGACGACGATGATGACGAGAAGCCGGCGCGGGTTACGATTCCAGTCGGTGACGCTTACCCGGGGCGCATTGATACAGGTTACGGCATGTTGAGTCCACGGTCGCGGACATTTTTCATCTGGATGCTTGCAACTCTCCCACCGAGCAGCGCAATGGCCGAGGAGATTGCTGCATTTTCGGTTTTCGCAGTGGACCACGTCACAAAAGGGATGGATGAAGTAGTCCATCTGCTTGTCACGAATTTATTTCAGCCTTTCGCGCTCTCCAAGTTCAATACAAAGCAACGGCAAGATGCTCAAGATAGCGAAGATGATGCCCGGAGACGGGGCCAGATGCCTCAGCTCATCACCAATGGGCTACGGATCATCTCAGACGTTGCGCTGACTACATCGAAAGAAGCTGGTGTGTGCTACAAGTACCGCGTTGTTATAGGCACCCAGCTAGTTGAACGGAAGGTGTTTGAATACCTGGAGACATTACCTTCTCAGCTCTCCATGGGACGCATGGGAGAAAGGCAGTTTCGGGAGGAGGTGAATGGCATCCTGAGAGTCTGGGAAGAGGAGCATTTATTCGAAAAGAACATTCTCGACCATCTAGACGACGCTTTCAATGCTCGCAAGAGGGAGAAGGAGCAAGAGGAGCTGGAGAAGAAGCAAGCAGAGAAGAGAAAGTTGAAGAAAGGTGTAGTTCCGCGCAAAGCTGCGGACGCGGGGAATGACGAAGATGAGGAAAGGATGGACCTTGATCAAGATGACCCAGCTGCGGTAGGCACTCTAGACGAAGCGAAAGATGCTCATGAGTCGCCCCCATCCCCCCAATCGGCACCTGTAGATGTGGGAGAAGCTCAAGACAAGGTTGGAGCTGTGCCGGAAACCAAGGAAGATGTGTCTCAAGAGGACAAGGCGATGCAAGACGCTCCCGAGGGGATGCCTGGGGAGACTGCGGCGGCGCGTGCACGTCGACTGAGACCCAAAGCTGAGGACATGTTCGCTTCAGATGAGGAATGACGGTTCAAAGGCTGGAGCAGAATAAGGTTTCCCCCCACCCATCTTGCATCCAGGTACCTTTGACGCAAGGCTGAGCATGGTGCAACCGGCCAGCTTCACGGTTGGAAGCAGTCTAGAGAGGTTGTGGATAGACATGGGCGTGATAAAGCAGATAGCTCGAGTGACGCCACAGATAGAGAACAAACAAGCCATCTAGCAGTGGCGCTTGTCCTAGTGCATATCAGTGACCATATCGCCCGCGCAGCCCAGCGCAACTGTCCACGGCGAGGAGGGAGTCACCGTGCATGTATAGATTGGCCCCAACTGTGATGCCGTTTCCCATCTTGCGCGCGCTACCCACGGCGAGTAGATGTGTTGTGCAGCCGCAGTAGGCCGCAAAAAACAGAGGCGAGGCAGGCCAATCAGACCCCGCGCTGCAGGCAACTCGCTTGACAACATGAGAGCTCGCGAAGCCCTTCTCCGCACCACCAGTGTTCCCTTTGACTTTCTGCCTCCCCGTCCTGCTGCATATCCCTAAGATGTGCGAGGTTCCTTGAGGGCGTCCACTCATCACGCGTTGCCGTGTTTGTCTCGTGATTGTCTTGCACAAAATTCCGCCTGACGTCGCCCGCCTCTGTTACTCGCTCCCTCGTCTACTTTACACTCACCGCACTTCACGCAATCGAGCGCCGTTGACCGCGCAGAGCACCTCCAACGCCCCTCCGCTTCCATTCCCCAGCTTGCTCCAGCTGCGACGATACCTTGAAAGCGTCGAGCCCAAGACGTGCCGAGGCCCGGCTCTGTCCCGCCCTCCGCAATCCCTCCGCATCGTCTCCGCAGCACCCAGCCCACCATGCCCTGCTTTCTAGGGCTCGCCGTCAGCATCCACACGCCGTCTGGGCCGTTGCCTGAGTATTCAATACAGAAGCAGTCGCGGGCACACCGCATCACGTCCTACATACCCGTGCCACCCGCCAAGATACCCGAAGGCTCAAGCAAGCCAGAGCAATCTACCTTTGCCATATCTATTACACTACTCACCCCTGGTCTTCATGTACCCTACTCTACGCCCAAAGCAACGTCGGATGATCCTCACCCGCAACCCAAGGTTGTTGGGAACGAGCGGGGCAAGAGTGGTCCAGCCATCCCACCTTACAAGGCCCTCACCTCGTCGCCAAACGAGACCATCGCCGCGTACATATACTTTGATGGCAGGGCGAAAGAGGAGGTAGCAACGCTGCTACGGCGTGGTGAAGAGACGTGGGTGAACTCGCGGTGGGTCAGCGTGCCCGAGTCTGAGGGCGGCGGTCTAGCTGAGCGTGAATTTCTATTCCGCGAGGTGGGGCTGGAGCGCTGGTTGAACGGCCTGGATCTTGAGGGCAAGGATGTGGCTGCTACAATCGAGCGACGGAAGCAACGCCTCGAGAAGAAGCGGAGGAAGCGGCGGGAGGCGCTAGGCAGCGATGACGACCAAGCCTCCAAGGCACACGGCAATGGTGTGTTACGCTACGGCGACAACAAGGATACGCCGGTGGAATCACTGTCGGGGAATGACGACTTCTTCACGTCCGACTCGGATTCAGAAGACGAACCACCCCAGCCTGAGGCTGCCGGCCAGATCAAGGTGGCTCTCTTCCGCGTGCTCGCCAGTGGTGAGATCAAGCGCGGCGAGTACTCTCCACAATTCGACGCACACGACGATGATGATACTGGTGGGCAGAATGGGGGTGGCGATGGCGAGGATGTAGACCACACGACGAGCTTTGCGAAACCGAAGACGCTGGACCCCAAGTCTATCAGCACGCAGACTGTGACTGGCATTGATCCCCCTGACAAGCCATACGCCGTCTTTACCTTCTTGTATCGTGGAGAGCGTACGTACAAGCAGCTATCATTGACCTTTTGGAAGGCCAGGCTAACAATAAGCAGGTCAATTGCGTAAGATGGGCATCCTTGCAGTAGAGAAGACGCAAGCATCTCCTGTAGCCACGCGTAGAAAATCGGGCGGCCTAGATCTAAGTGGTTTGAAACCGCTAAACGCTACTTCTGGCACCAAGAACTTTGGCGGCTATCGAGACCCGTCGCAAAAGGAAGCCAAGTCTAAGAAGAGGAATGACGACGCCATGGACAGCGATGCTGATGACGAGGATGATGTCCAAGCCGACGATGTGGACGAGGACAGCAAAGATCCAAGCGGCAAAGGCATGTTGTCTCCAGAAGACGCTCTTCGACAGGGTGAGCTTGCAGAGGGTGTGCGAAAGATCAAGGTACGTACAATTACGCCCTGGATTAGAAAATAATGATATTGTGCTAACAGGGCTCTAGCTAAAACGGCAGCACTCGGCCGAACCGCTTGCTCGGCCAGCATCATCAGGGGCTCGTGATGGCTCAAAGAGCCCTCCTTCTGGCCCACCGGCAACAGTTGGTAGCACGGCAGCTGAAGGCTCAGCAACGGTCAAGTCGTCCGTACCAGACCTTGGCACGGAGGGTTCGGTAGGCTCTCCATTCAAGAAGCAGCGGGCATCACTACCGGGATTTGACGACGGCGTTCGCAGGAGCTTGGGGGCGACGCTGGCTGGAGCCAAAGAACGGGGCAATTCCGAGGGCAACGTTCCCAGCACGAGCCTCACGGGGGCCAAGATGGACGAAGACGACGAGTTGTGACTGTGGGAGATTCGATTGCAAAGCGCCCTAGGATGAAGGCAGGTTCAATTTTAGAGGGAGTCAGCCAGTCGCCGTTGACATGATGAGGGGTGTTGAAGCAGAACAAACAAGCGAGCGAGCAGCACATGGCGCGCACGGCGTTTATCATTCTAGACGAAGCCCGTACCGTGGCGAGGCAGCATTTGGGCTCGATCAAGAACCGAGTCGGCAGCATGAATGCGGTCTTCGCTGATGTATTCTTTTGAAAGGGGGTGGGGGGTGGGGGGTGGGAAGGGCACGACAATAGTGTAGGCACAAAAGGAGTGGATTGGATAACAACAACAACAGCGCGGGTAGGCACCTTTCTATTCGGTCTATATTAGTCGGCCCATGGCCTGGACGATACTCAGCTTCTGGTTTTTTCTCTCCTTTTCAAAGTGTTTGGTCTTGTTCAGCACTGCGGGGTGGGTGGGTGGTATGGGGCCGGATGGGATGCATGTGCATTTTGAGAGGGGTTTTTTTAGGGGGTGACGGGGCGGAACTTGTGTCTGTGTGACTGGGGCAATTGTAGAGTTCAAATACCATGATTAGGGACAGTTGAAATTCACATGGTGGCATGTTTTTATTTTTAGGGGGTTTTCTCGGGAACCATTTACGACGACTCATGATTTCGATGCCAGCTACCTCGAAGCTAGCTACCTTTGAATGATTGAATTCGGGGAAAAAAAAAAGTTGTTTATTATTATAATTTAAAGTCTGCCGTGCCCATTTCCCATCCTACGGAACCATCTACCTTTCTGGTAGCAAGCTTTTCTGCCAGGGCTACCTTTTTGTCCCTGTTCTTCTCGGTGCACAGCTCGAAGATGGTGCTCAGGTTGAAGACGAGGGAGTGGAAGGGTGGACTCTGGTCCACCAGATCGGTCAAGAGCTTCTTGGCGTCTGCGATGCGACCCGTGTACAGCAGGCTCACGGCGAGGTTCTGCGTCACCATGGCATCGTCGGGGAATTGGTCGTGCAGCGCCTGAAACGACGAGACGGCGGCCGTATACTCTGAATTGGCGAGCTGGACCAGCGCTTCCAACGAGGCATCTACGAGCTCGTTGGATTCCAGCTCCGAGGCAGCGGACAGCTGCCGCTTGGCGGCTTGAATGTCACCTACCCGGAGCCAAACGAGGGTTTCCATGATGAGTACGTCGCGGGTCTTTGTGGACTCGGACAGGGTGTCTAGATGGCGTCCAGCGCCTTCGAGATCGCCCATTTCCACGAGGACATTGGCCACGCGTATGCCGCAGTCGCGCAGCCGTATCCGCCAAAGCTGCTGGTCGTCTTCCGAGTCGGCTTTGGTGATGTTCTCGCGGCACTCGCGAGCCAGTTCGTAGTAGCCCATGACGCCCTTGCGCCACTCGCCGTAGCCGAGGGCAGCCAGCCGGACGACGAGGAGGCGGAGGTCCCAGGGCACCAGGTGGGCATCCGTTAGGGGGTGTCGGTAAAAGGCGCTGTTGAGGTCGCCAAGGACCTTTGATTCCTGTGCAGCCAGTGCATGCTCCGAGATGAGACACAGACAGGCCAGGCGTATGTGCAGGAGGTGGAAGAGCGAGTCATGGTCGGTGGGCGAGGCGGCCGTGACGATGTTGCGGGCGGCGGCGATGGCAGCCAAGCGGTAGTGGCCCGACAGGAGCAGCGAGTCGACGGGCGACGAGACGGAGGGTATGTTTGCGGCATTCAGGAAGGGCGGGGGCACGTTTGTGGCGGGCAGGACGTGGTATGCCTGGGGGTCCTGGAGGAAGGAGAAGTCCTTGGGAGGCATGTCGGCGACGGCGTCTCTGGCGCCATGGTGCGGCGACAGCGGCGGCGGGTCCGACGTCACGGGCGACAGGACGCGTTCGCGATGGGCGGTGGGCGGGGACGGACGAGCTGAGGGGTTCTCGGCGAGCGGACTGTTGTCGTCAGCGCGCGTGGGCTGCTGCAACGGCTGAATGGAGCCCGTACTCGTCTATGTCGGTGTCGAGGGGGCCTCTGGTGGAGCGGCGGGGGACAGCGACTGGGGGGGGGGTGAATGTGAGTAAGAGTTACACGGGGCTGCGAGGAGCAGCAGGGTGATATACCACGACGGCGCTCCTCACCGCTTGCGGCACGGCCATGGCTCCGTGCTCGGGCGGGCAGAGGGGGAGGGTTCATTCTGTGGGTGTTGGTGGTGAGCTGAGGACAGGATAGTATAGTAGTATAGCAGTATGGCAGTACAGCAGTATAGTAGCGCGTAGCATGGCATGTGGTGGTGGCCCAGGCGGGCGCCATGTCGTCGCAGGGCCGAGATCGGGCGGGGCCGCAAGCAGAGCAGGCGCCGGGCCAATGGCAGCACGCGCGATGCCGCACTCGGCCCTGCGCTCGCCGCCTTTTGTTCGCCGCCGTGCGGAGCAGCAAAGCCAGAGGGCAGAGGGCGCGGGTCAGTGCTCCCCTTGACTCAATCATCCACGACGATAAAAAAAACCCAGATCCCACCACCCGCTCTGCCCTCCCACCCTGCCCGCCGCCTCCCCCCTCCCCCCTCCCCCCAATCCCACGCCCTCTCGTCTCTCCCGCCGTGGGGTCGTCGCCCCAGCCATGCAGTCGCGCAGCAGGGCCATCCAGGCCCTCCAGGCCACGCGATGTTTTTCCTCGTCCGCTCCGCGTCCCGCTGTCTCGCCATACCGCAAAGCTGCACAGGCCGCCACCACCACCACCACAACGCCCGCCCGCGATGCAAAGAGGCCCCAGAGCACCGCCGCGGCGCCTGCCACACGGTCGGAACCCAGGGCGAGGCCCGCCCCCGCCTTCAACAGAGAGGACTACAATGTCTCGCCTCTGCGGCCGCGCCAGCCCGAGATGGACCATTCTTTTGTGGGCATGACGGGCGGCGAAATCTTCCATGAAATGATGCTTCGGCGCGGCGTCAAGTGCATCTGTATGCCCTCTCCCTTTTGTCCTGCTCAATGGCCGCCAATGGCTGGCTGGGACCATTTGCATGTGCTTGCACGCTGACATGACTCAGTCGGTTACCCGGGCGGTGCCATTCTCCCCGTCTACGATGCCATCCACAACTCGCCGCACTTTGACTTCATTCTTCCCCGCCACGAGCAGGGCGCTGGCCACATGGCCGAGGGCTATGCCCGTGCCAGCGGCAAGCCTGGCGTCGTCCTCGTCACCTCGGGCCCCGGCGCCACCAACGTCGTCACACCTCTGCAGGATGCCCTGATGGACGGCACCCCCATGGTCGTCTTCTGCGGCCAGGTTGTCACCAGCGCCATTGGCTCGGATGCCTTCCAGGAGGCCGACACGGTGGGTATCACGCGAGCCTGCACAAAGTGGAACGTCTTGGTCAAGAACATTGCCGAACTCCCTCGGAGAATCAACGAGGCGTTCGAGATTGCTACCACTGGCCGACCTGGCCCCGTCTTGGTCGATCTTCCCAAGGACGTCACCGGCGGCACCCTTACCCGGCCCATCCCCATGGCGAGCACACTCCCCACCCACCCCAGCGCAGCCACCCTCGCGGCCAAGGAGTTGAGCAGGAAGCAGCTCGAGACGTCCATTCGCCGCTCGGCCGACCTCATCAACATCGCAAAGAAGCCCGTCATCTACGCCGGCCAGGGCATGGTCAGCGTACCCGATGGTCCCAAGCTTCTGAAGGAGCTTTCCGACAAGGCACAGATCCCCGTCACCACCACCCTCCAGGGCCTCGGCGCCTACGACGAGCAGGATGAAAAGTCCCTGCACATGTTGGGCATGCACGGCTCCGCATACGCCAACATGGCCATGCAAGAGGCAGATCTCATCATCGCTCTTGGTGCCCGCTTCGACGACCGCGTGACCCTGAGCGTGTCCAAGTTCGCCCCTGCTGCCAAAGCCGCCGCGGCAGAGGGTCGCGGTGGTATCATCCACTTCGAGATCATGCCCAAGAACATCAACAAGGTTGTGCAGGCGACCGAGGCCGTCGAAGGCGACGTCATTACAAACCTCGCCCAGCTCCTCCCGCTCGTCAACGAGGTCAAGGAACGGCCAGAGTGGTTCGCACAGATCAAGGACTGGAAGGCGCGGTTCCCATGGGCGTTCGAGCGCGAGGGCGAGAATGGTCTTATCAAGCCCCAGACCGTCATCGAGAGGCTCTCGGAACTCACCGAGGACATCAAAGACAAGACCGTCATCACGACCGGTGTCGGACAGCATCAGATGTGGGCGGCACAGCACTACCGGTGGAAGAGCCCGCGATCCATGATCACGTCAGGAGGTTTGGGCACCATGGGCTATGGTCTGCCCGCAGCCATTGGCGCAAAGGCCGCACGCCCCGAGGCTCTCGTCATCGACATTGACGGCGACTCCTCCTTCAGCATGACCCTCACCGAGCTTTCGACTGCGGCAGAGTTCAACATTGGTGTCAAGGTCATTGTCCTCAACAACGAGGAACAGGGTATGGTCACGCAGTGGCAGACCCTCTTCTACGAGGACCGCTTCTCGCATACCCACCAACGTAATGCGGACTTTGTGAAGCTCGGCGACGCCATGGGCGTCCAGGCACAGCGATGCATCAAGCTGGAGGAGCTGGACGATAAGCTCAAGTGGCTGTTGAACTCCGAGGGCCCGGCGCTTCTCGAGATCGTGACGGACCAAAAGGTGCCCGTGCTACCCATGGTGCCAGCAGGCAATGGCCTGCACGAGTTCTTGGTGTATGATGAAGGTACGTGAAACATGGTATCCTCCCGTTGTTGAAAATTTTGTTGCTGACCCTTGGTACAGAAACCCAGAAGAAGAGGAGAGCGCAAACGAAAGCGAGATCAGGACGCTGATCCCGCGCTTCTCCTTTGCTTTATTTTCCCTTAGCTTCATTGTATATGTCTTGGCACGGATGGGCGTTCGTTGGGCAAAATTTACCACGGCCTGCAAAAGTTCGACTCGAGTCTGGCAAAAACAGTGTGTTATTTTGCCCCGTATTCTGGAGATTATGGAGACATAGTGTGATTTTTGATTTCATCACGGCATCTGGGTGTGGATTATTTTTTCCTCGCATGTTGCGCTGAGGGCAACCGAATATCAAAATGGTTGACAACCATGTTTTAGCTACCAAATACCACGGTTCTGACTACGATGCGCCATCGATACTTGATTTTGAGTCATGGATGAAAATTCATTCCTGCTTGATAATCTCTGTCGCGGTATTGATGAACTTGCGACCATCTTCGTAACTCCTTTCTTGGCTCTTCACTCGTCCCAACGCAGTCTTCCTTGGACGACGCCAATAGTATGAACAACCCCAAAGAACTATATTCAGAATGAAAAAAACTGAAGTTGCAAAGTCAGGTTTCTTCTGTTCACTCTGTACGCTTTCGGCGTGTTTCAAAAGTCAAAGACAACGTGACGTATGCTTCTCCCCGACCATTGTCCCCAGTTACAGAGGACGACCCCTCCACGAAATCCCAATCACCTTCGTGCAACCATTCTCCCAGTCATACCTTATCAAAGCTCGTATTGAGACCCATTCCTCCGACATTTGAATCTCCAAGTCACTCCTCCAAGGGCCATACAGCCAAGACACAGACCCACCCCAGACCCCACCATCTCTCCCAAAGAGAAAAAAGGGAGAAAGAAGAAAGAAAAGGAGAAAAGAGAGAGAGAGAGAGAGAGAGGGAGGGAGGGAGAAAGCCAACCAAATGAAAGCCCCAGCGAAGCCAAAATCTCCCCCAGACCAGCGCCGAGACCGCTGCCCCAAGACTCCACGCGGCAGCCCGCCATGCATCTGCCACAAGGCGGAGCTGGACAGGACCGCCGGCATCGAAAGGACGTATCCGGCGCCGCAGAACGAGAGCATGCGGATCCCCGACAGGTACGAGAAGGGGAAGCATGTTGAGGAAGGGCCCGCGTGGGACGAGAACATTGGGATCAAGGGGAGGGCGGCGTTTTTGATGGGGTTGGTTCCTGGTAGTAGTGCTGATGATGATGAGGCTGATGAGGATGGGGTTAGGGTTGGGGGTGAGGTTGGGGAAGATGAAGAGGAGCGTAGTCTTTTGGAAAGGGAGGAGGGTACGAGTACGATTGATTCTTGGGAGGAGGAGGAGCAGACTCCATCACCGTTTGAGACTCCGGAGCACGCGGTAGGTGAGAAAAGCGGGGCGCAGATTGTTCAGGAGGAGGGGTGGCTGCTTGGGGAGGACGAGAGCGAAGGCAGTGTCGGACGGAGGAGGCCATCGACTAGGACGCGGTTGAAGCGCTTGTTGTCTGGTCGTTTGGAAAGGGTGGGGTTGAAAGCAAGGGGCTTGGCTCGTCGTTTGCTTTGCGGGCGTGGGTCTTGCTAGAGGGAAATTTTCTTTTTCTTTTTTTCTTTAGTGATTGAAAGACTGTATAGATGGGATGATGTAGTTTAGTGTAAATATGCGCATTTTTTTTTTGGTTCTTGTAGCATTGCTTTATGAATCCAGAGTCATTTAATGGTAATGTCATGAATTCATTGATGTGTTCACTACTATTTTCTAGTGCGCAGTTGCTGGTGCTGACTTGTAATGCGTGAAGGGAGGAAAGAGTGTGTAGTTGATGAACGGCGAGAAAGTTGTAAATTGGGACGTACAAGCATCTAGTTGAACAATCAAGCTATAGTGAACTTTTATTTCTATTATAATTGGCCATGCTTTGATCAAAGGAGCGGTTGCGTGTGTTGCTTGACACGAACGCTCGGAACTGGTATATGAAAAACTAGCAAGACAAACTACATAAAACAACTTTATATTTTGCTCGTTTTTCCATCTTTGGTTTTGTCCATCAGAAATTTCGGGCTGCACAGAGAGGGCGAACCACGGACTCGGAAATCTGGGCTTCGTTGTGCCACAGCGACTAACTAGACTTGACTACCTGGGCATATGTGTACAAGCACTAACTGCACATTGAATACATACGCTAGATCAGAATCGCAACGTTCTCTGCTTTTATATATATTCGCAAAGGTAGTAACACTAGGGGTTGGTAGCACGGTATCCTATTAGTACACTGCATTACCTGACTTTCAGCACCCGATGCTGTTCCATCGACCCATAGAATGACCCTTGATCCAAGACGTGCACAGAAAACAAGTAATGGCGTTACAAGTGACACATCAATCCATGAGTCTCCATAAGTATACCGCAGACTCACAGCACGGCGCGAAAGACATGACTCCTTGAGACATTGCAAGACCATGTGTCATCCGTGATCACGTATAAATTCTTCCTAGAATGATGCTCAGTCTTTCCTAACTATATCGCTTTTCACTGCTTTGTACCGGACCGCAATCTCGAGCATATCTTCCTTTTATTAACCAGTGTTGCAAGGTTTGGCGACTATAAGTTGAACTTAGTATACTCGCGCCATATTCGCAGATATTCGACCCCTCTACCAGTCAAGCGACTCTACTTTTTCAATATCAAATTCCTACATCGAAAATCCATTGCTCACAATGGCAAACATTGGTGCCACCTCCATGACACCTACCCAGACTGAAGCTAAACGAACTCGCGACGCAGCCAAAAAAATATACGAGGCACTCAATATCACAGAGGGCCATTTTGACAACTTCAAGCCTTCCGTGACATATAGCGGTGCCACCATGCTCTACCAAATCGACAAGAACTCCAGCGTCTTCGGTTTCACGACATGCAAGGACATCGCCACGTCCTACTATAACAAACCATCCCTCGGCTTCTGGGTCTTCGCCGCCAACGTAGAGGGCGAAGACCTCACAGAAATGCGCAAGGCGTGCGCAGAACTCGACAGGAACGCAGACCTCCTGTTAGCCAAGCGCAGGATATTCCTCTGGCAAGGACGCGAAATGCCCCAGGAGCTGGAAGACGAGACCAAGGAGATGGATGCTAGGCTCGAGACGTCGAGGCTGGCCATTGAGGAAAAGGCAGAGGGGCCTCGCACCGAGCTGAGGAACTGCATGGGTTCGAGCAAGGAGGTAAAGGACAATTTTGGCCTTTGGATCCCGAGGTATGCGGAGAGGCCGACCTACGAATGGTACGGGTCCACCAAATCTGGTAAGTTTCTTGGCCGTGTTGTTCCCGGAACGATGACCTCTTACTGAATTGAAATTTAGTCGCTGAGAAAAAGGGTCTTCCGGGGTATTGATCATGGTCCGACTCATAGGTGCAACAGCGCGGGTTGACAGGGGTAGACTTCTGGATGTAGAGATGAGCAGCCTGTGGCTAAATTTGATTGCGTGCTGTTTGCTGGACAGAGAGGTCTGGAGCAGCTATGTATCGCTTTCCTTTGTATTGAAACTGGTCTAACTTAGTTGGCTGGAATTCTTTTGCTTACCGAGCTTGTAACCCTGGTTTTTGTTCTATCGGTTCAGGGTTAGGACCTTTTTCATTATCACAAGGATCTGGGTATATACATGACCTAGTTCAGAGTATGTTTATTTGGTCCTTGCGTTGTTCTCTTGCTTGAATAGAAATTCGCGGGGTCTCTCTACTTTGGTCATCTTATATAGTCTTGTCTTACATTCATTTCCATCTTCAATTCTATTTGTGTTAGTATATCATGACAAGCTGTCTAGTGTCAACTTCCTGTGAATGAACAGCGAAGACTTCCTTTCACTATAATTTATTGTGCTTGATCCTTATTTTGCCTATCCATTAGAGTATGCTAGAGCTTCCTGCTTCATAACCCTGCCACCAATCTATACAAGAACTATTAGTGAGTAATGCAAGGTACTATTTTTTATATAAACCGTCACTTACCATGCATGTAGATATAGAACATTATTATATGTAGCAACATCTACCATGAATTGCTAATTCCAGACGTGATGCTCTTGAAATAGTCGCAACGTAGTATATCAAGTATCAATACCTTACGCGTTGGCTCAAGCGACTGATCTCCAAGAATTTGTCTAGTCCAACGAAGGAACTCTGTTTTGCGATAATTGTCAGAGCTCAAAATACAGAGATCCCTTGATCACTTTGTATGATGAGACCTACCTCTAAACTTGATCACTTTGCTTGACGCCTCCGAACAACGACGCAACGTCACTGATAATGCTAGTGTTAACACCAATCCACATACACATGGTAGCATTCGGACTCTCTAGGACAGGCGAGACTAATACCATGCCGACCTTTACATTTTCTGCTGCCCGCCGTGCTCTCAATACATTTTCAGTAAAGCGATAATCCGCCAGTCTACCTCCAAATTATTGGCTAATTCATTCACTTCTTCGTCCATTCCAAACTTGAACATAGGTGGTAGTGAACCAAACAGCTCCTCCTTGGAGCAGAGAGCATCTAGCTAAGATGTTCGACTGAAAACATGTCTCGCCAAGACACCTGATTAAGGTAGAGTTACGGCATGGTTGAACCGTCAACAGCATCTTTCCATTCGAGACACTTATTAATTAGGATCTAGCACTGTTCCATATGTGATATAGCGGGTAAATGCTTACTTATAGCCTCTCATGAGACGGTCTTATCCACGCCACCTAAGGCTGCTCAACTACCAGCTTGATCGCCGATATCTTGTCTTCTTTCAAGCGGTCGATAGCCTCCTGGATTCCTTCCAGACCCTTCCTATTGATGATCAGGGGCGGAGGGGCGGCCTTGTAGGCTCCCTTGGCTAGAGCCTCGGGCAGATACCCCCCGAAGGTGGCAAGTGTCGTTTCAAACCAACAATCAGGGAATGGTTTGAAATTCTCGGCTGTTGGCTGCTTGACGTCCACTCCCTTAGGCACATCATCCAAGTTGTCGATAAAGTTGGACGATGCAAAATTGAGCTAGTAGGAGCCGTGTCAGCTTCTCGCATAGGAAGTGGGGGACTGGTGCCTTAGTACCCTCTGCTTGGACGCTGCCGCAATCTTGCATGTCGCGACATTGCCATCTTTCAATCCGGCTGCCATGAAGATCCCGGCACACTCGCCTTTGTCGAGCTCTACGGCGATCTCCTCGGTTATATCGGGATCTTTATAGTCGAAGACCTGGACAGCTCCAAGGCCCTTAACGTAGTCAAAATTCTTTTTCGAACAGGTGGCGATTACGTCGTAGCCTGCAGCCGTAGCTAGCTGGATAGCATTGCTGCCAACGGCAGAGCTGCCTCCCCAGACCAAAATGGACTTTTCCTTTTTGGGTACGCCCAGCTTGGGGAAGTCGAGGTGAAGGTAGTCCTTTCCGAATAGGAACATAGCGCTAGTAGCGCTGCAGAGACCGAGAACGACAGCCTCACGGTACGCCATATTGCCGGGGATTTTGGCCATCAATTTGCTCTCCAGGGCTACATAGTCCTGAAAGCCGTTATTAGCGGAAAAGCCAAAGACGCGGTCGCCGACGCGGAAATGGGAAGCAGCGGTAGAGCCCGGAACCACGGCCTCGACGATACCGGCAACATCGCAGCCCAGAATAATGGGGTACTTAATCATATCTCTGTCCTGGAGCATATGGTCACAAGGATTCATGGCCCAGGCATGCACCTTGACCAGCACCCTGTGGTCGCCGAGCTCCTCGTTTGTAGGAAACGAATTGTCGCGGACTACGCCGGGAACGCCAAATGTGTCCTGCCAGAGAGCACGGTTGGTAGGGGCAGCCATAATTTGTCGACAGGTCGATGTGCCTGGCCGGCAGCTGACAGGTAGCGGTAGTGTGCGTCAAAGATGGGTGGTGTACCGAAAACGCGCTTCGCGTCTTGCGGCATAGACCTCGTGTAATTCAAATAATTCATTCGAGTTCGGTGTAAAGGTACAGACTTATAACTTGTGAAGATCAAGGTATTAACGGAGGAACGGACTTAATACCCTCATACCCGAGTGGCAGCGGGGTTAACGTTTTCCCCAAGGAGACACTGTTGCCTCTGTAGTCGTCGACCAATAAGACACATTAGCTAGTGCTCCTCCTGTAACTCGTGTTTCGACCCGGAAGAAGAAATTATGAAAGGAGAGGAGGGCCTGATTACGCTCCATCAGGGACACGAATAGACTGGTTTGGTCGGTTTGGTCGAAAAGTGTGCGAGAAAATTTCTATGTCGGTTGACTCGTGTCAGTATCATGCTCCTTTGGGTCTACAGACTACTCATATCCTAGCAGTGACTCTTCGCAACCCCCAAATTGCGCGCCAAACCCAATGAAAATACATCTACTACTACTCTAGTAGCCGGATTAAGAAACTAGTCGCATTGACCATCACGGTCATCAATATCATACTGCTAGTTCCGTCTGTAGTGCCTATGTATCGGCTAACTTCCATTAGCGATCGTATTTCCACCTTTGTCGTTTTCACGCTTCCCTTCTCTGCTGCCATGTCTTTACTCACCAAAGCGAAGCGGCATGAGTTGTTTGCTACATCAATAGCGTACTATGCAGTGTTAGTCGTATTCATCAGCAACTTTAGTGATAGTAAGAGAAGATGGAGTTACGTCAGGAGAGTGGATAGAAAGTCTTATATTCATCACAGGCTTTAGCTTGCTATATTGCTAGTAATTCATCTCAGTTTCTAGTATCAAACTACTCTAAGCTCAATCATCTTAATGTAATGCTATCCTTGGCGTGCTTCAACAGACAAGCAACATGTGGCCAAGTATAAATAAACGTAGAGGAGCATAAAGCGTGGAATTATACGCAACAGGCAACCCTAAGTTAGCATACACAAAGACATGTATGATGCTATATTGATTATCATTAGAGGCGAATAAGAGAACCCATGAAAAGGTAGATGCAAAGTCATCAAAGCTAAGTGTAAGATAATCTAGTATCCAAGCAGAAAACAAGCAAGAAGGCAGAGTTGGAAGGGTTCAGTAAGAGACCATCCACTTTACAATTTAAACATGTGGGGTATAATCCTTACTACGAGCCACAACTGTCCGACTTCTAAGAAACCAGCAACATACCTCTACTAAGAAATTTGTCCAATCACTAGAATAAAAACCGATTTATAGCATGATCTACGATATTGAGTAGTAGGGCGCTTCGAAATGACAACATTGCGTGTACCAAAAAAAGGAACCGCCTTCCTCATTCGCGTCTAGTATCAGCTTTTTGGGAAATTAACCGATACCTAATAGTGATTATCTCGAAGGATGCACTTCGGATTTTGCACTTTTCGACCGATATCAGCATCTTCAAGAACTTGAAAGATTTGCATCGAGACATCAAACTCTCATGAAATGGAGCTCAGCATTATGCACATGGTAAAATTCTTGGTGGCTTTGGCGTTGCCCTGCGTCGGACTCGCATCGTCATCCTGGCAGCCTCTAGCCTCCATTCCCATTGCGCCTCGCCAAGAGCATACAACCGCGTTTCTTCCACCAGATACAATTGCTATTATCGGAGGGATAGTTCCTATCGTAAATTCGACCAGCGCGAAAACTACCGACCTTGTTCAATTTTACTCGATCAAGGCGAATACCTGGAAATCCGTTGCTCCCATACCTATCCCACTGAATCATCCCAATGCTGCAGTGGTGAATGGAGTGCTGTTCGTATTCGGTGGCTTGGCTGAGACGGATGAAGCTTGGGGTGCTGTGTCGGACTGTTGGTCTTACGATGAAGAGGAAAACGCCTGGAGAGATATTGCTGCGCTACCAGATGCAAGGGGAAGTGCAGCGACCGGAGTGTGGGATGGTAAAGTGATTCTAGCTGGAGGTTTGAAGCAGATACGCACGGTTTCGCCATTTGACCAGGCTACCGTTGACACAGTCTCGATATACGACACTGAAGACAATTCCTGGATTACAGTTCCAAGTATTGCGAAAGCGCTTCCTGATACGCGAGACCATGCTGTTGGTGCGGTTATTAATCGACGCTTTTATGTGGTTGGAGGACGGGAGCGAGGGCAACTGAAGGGAAAGGACTTGGTTCCGGTGCTAGATTTGAATAGACTGGATGCCGGCTGGAGTATAAGTAGTGCGAACATGCCAACAGGGAGAGCAGGGCTTGCAGGTGGAGTAATAGGCAAGAGGATCTATACATTTGGCGGCGAAGGAAATCGGGAAGTTGATTCGTTTGTCTTCAACAATACAGAGGTATTTGATACGGAAAGAAACGAATGGGAGGTGTTGGAGCCTATGGACTTGCCTAGACATGGGACGGCTGGTGTTGGTGTTAACGGGAAAATATACATACCTGGTGGTGGCAATGTTATATCAGTAGCGCCAGTCAGCTATTTCGACGTGTATGTGCCATGATAAAATTTTTGCTAGTCTATAGAACCTTGATGGTCGTTTCACTTCTTGAACGACTGAGATATATGCCCGGCTATCAATTACTCTAGGGTAGAGCGGAAAAAAGCTGATTCTAATAGTTGCTAATATTGCACACCCGTTACGTTCAGAAACTTCCATCCTGACCTTTACATTCGTTTTGGATCTTCAGAAAAGCCAAAGCTGTTCCGGTCAAGTCAGATCTGAATGAACCTACAGGAAGCAACGTCTGAATTATTCCGTAAAGTGCAAGCTGTAATAGATTTGCCGTATGCCTAGGCAAGATGAAATTCAATTCAACGGGAATAGTTTCACATGGACGTTTAGACCTGTCTTGAGTTAGCTCTCGATTTATATGCTAATGAAACTAGGTGATTGAAAGGACACTTTAGAAACTGGAGTTTGTTAATAAGAGTTACAGAAATATCCTTGCGCGATAATTTTAGGCTTTGCTACCAGATAGTATATCCTATATGGAGCGTCGAGCTACAGTTACCCGGAAGCAGTGATAGTTAGTAATAGAACTCGCATTAGGCGAGAAGGACAGAAAGCTTAGTGGCTAACGGCTTCAGTCTAAATTTAAGCTCTAAGAACTCCTTGTAAAGTTGATTGGAAATTGCCTCTAAGGCATTGGGTTGAATAACTATGGTAAGTGACGAAGCTAGCGTGATCCCGTGCCACCCATGGCCCAACAATCCAAGAATATCCATCTTCGCACTATATAAGATCTGCGGGAAGCTGCCGCAGCATCTGAGCAAAATGTCAAACGAAATGTCTCTCGCCAATTGTTCTTACGACCACAGCGAAGCTGGCCTCAACCCGTTGATCGATGTCCAACTTGAGACTCTGCTCCCCCTTAACCTCGGCCAAATCAATTTAATGCCGGAAACCTCTGATCTGGGTCATCTCGAAAGACTCTCAATGGAACTTCTTCTCTCGATACTGGAAGAACTTCCATTAATATCGCTTATTTGCTTCCGAAACACGAATCGGCTCGCACATTATGTTGTGGACACTATTCCAAAGTTTCGGATCATTGTCGAGCAGGCACCCTAGGCAATTAGGGGTGTACTTGCAGTACAAACGAAGGTGCGAGTAACCCTACCTGATTTGCTCAAAAAATTACGCCAACGACACTGTGACTACTGTGGCAAATTAGCACAGCACTTGTGGCTACCTACAACATCGCGCTTGTGCTTTCAGTGCGCGCGTTCTGGACCAGCGCCGCTTAGAAAGGAGCAAATAATCCAGGCTTACGGGTTGTCAGATGAGGATCTTATATCTATACCATCTTTCCGCTTTTTGCCAGCCACTTTTGTCGGTGGACACAACATGAACACTTTCCAGGTTCCCAGAGAATTTACCCTTTACGACACTCAGGTTGCTGACCAATTGTTTACCAAGAAAACACATCCATCAAGGGCATACGGAATCGAGGTCGTTTATCGTCCAGCGCAACAAGAGACTATCGTATTGCCTCCCTCACTGGTCCCGACACATGGCAGGCGTACCATGGCTATGATCATTGCACCATGGATATCTAGCGACGGTGCACAAATGGGAGTCTTTTGCACATTGTGTCTCTACACCGAAGAACAAGACACCTTATATACGCCTGCGCACTTCCTTAAACATCTTGAAAGGTGTCGAATTCAACCATTCAACAGCCATTCGAAGTTTGCCCGATTTTTGGTGTCCGGAGCTATGTGCCGTTTTAACCTGATAGTAGCGCGAGGGAAGTTACCAATTAATAATCGGGTATGATAGTAAAGAGTATCGTGTTGGCTCCTGTACGAGATCTAAGTTTAGTGCTACACTCAAAACAAAATAATTCATATACTGTCGTCTTAAAAGTTTGAGTACATTGTGTGACCTCAGGATGGGCAATATAGTATCGAAGCTTTTCACTGATTCAGAGTCATGCATGTCATCTTTGAGGCGCAAGAAGCTATATACATCCCGATTACTTTTACCTTTCATTTGTGGCCTGGACTGTCGCGTTGCTTTAGGAGTGCATCCACGCCCCGCAGCGCCATGTAGCAGCACGTGGACGCTTGATGTCTCTGGAGACACGAGACCGGTCACACTTACCTAGGTTTCTGTGAGTTCTTTCCACGGACTCATCACTTTGCGCAGAGAAAATACACAGGCCCTTACCCTCCGTTGGTTATATGAATAGTATATAGACTTTGCTTTTTCGCACTGCCTGAGAGCAAAAGAATCGTGTAAAGATGCCACAGGGACGGCGGTGATACCGCGTCTGTTGGCATAAAATTCTGCTTAGCTCCACATTCTCTTCGTCTAGTACCCATAAGGTGAGCCTTCTTAGAACTGCTAACTCCGTTCATGGGTCCTCTTGCCTTGAGGTCTGCATAACCCCCTTATGCATGGATATTTGTTTACCACCCGCGTGAATCTTCTCTCCTTCGTCCACTCCGCGCGCATTCTCGTAAGTATCCGCAAATCACCTTCTGCACCCTCATCACACGAATTATTAACTCTTCAGCCTGATTGCATCGTTGTTTCGGCGGCTTTGTCTCTTATTGAACCCCTTACTTTACGTCATTGTCGTGTATGTAGTGGTTTTGCTAACCTGAAGGGTTATCCCAACAGCATCACAGCATCAAAACCACCACCATCAAGGTATGTTCAAACTCTCGATCATCCTGCTGCAGCATCACTCCAACCAGTGCCAAAGACACTTCTGTTGATCAAATTGTTGACTGACATTGGACTAAGCAGAAGATCACCACCAGTATGTATTGAATCCGCCCCATCACTGTCTTCACTTATCTCCTTCCGTCCGCGAATGTCTATACTCGACCACATACCACCGTGCTTGTTTTCGAATTCGCTGCGACCACTCTGCGCACATCACTACCTACGACCGGAGTACCACGGTTCTTTGAACGTTGTCCATACATCTAGAACGCGAAAGATGCCATGCCATGCGAGCCATCCAGCGAGTATCGGTTGACCGAAACGAACTATACAACTACGTACACGAAGCACCTGATTGTGACTCGATTTTCGCATGCACATCAAGCGCAGAATTGCAAACTCGCCGATGGATCCATCAGATTGACAATATCCTCTACGCTGTGCCCCACTCGACTTGCGAATAATGAATTGGCTTTCTGATTCGTGGTTGAGCGTGTAGTCTATACTGTTCGCTAATTGTTTCGTAGTGCCAAGGCATTGTTACAAGTGCGGCCTCTCTGGCCATTTGGCTAGAGACTGCCTTCAAGGAATGTCGGACGAGGCAGCAGGCCTGCACTTGCTTGGGCGTGAATTTGTGAGTGTTGTCAACGAATGCCTAAAACATAGACTTGACATTCTTCATGACGCACCTTTGGTCATAGACCCCTTAGTCCAATCACGCACCATTCTTTGAGTTTTCTTTTGTTAAACGTATGACAGAAGCAGCATCAGCGCGCAAAAGACCATCGTAAGTTGTCAGTTCATAATTATGGTTCAGCGTGCTAACGTAATTTCGATAGCCCGATGGCACAATCAGCGGGGCCCGCGCCCCAAGAAGAAGAATCGCGATGACGATGACGGAGAGCAAAAGAAGGAGAGGAGGAGAAAGAAGAAAGAGAGGAGAAGGAAGAGGAAGGAGGAGGAGGAAGCGGAGAGGAAGGAGAAGGAGAAGGAGAAGAAGGAGAAAGAGGAAGAGGAAGAGGAAGAGGAAGAGGAGGACGATGATGAAGAAGAGGTGGGGGGTGGAGATGGTGGAAGGGGGGATGAAGGACATGGTGGAGATGGTGAGGCGGGGGCTTCGGCCCAAGTAGTTGCTGTTTTTTGAGTTTATACTTGATGCGTCCAGTCAGTCTCAGAGTCCCGTGTTTTTTGTGGCTAGAGTACTGTACTATGGTATACTAACGTTCTTTAGGAGGCCGGATCAATAACTTCTCTTGTAGTCCCTACGGCGTAATGTAAATGAAACATTATATACCAATAGATCAGATTCACAAGATCTACCTTTTTATGAGGCTAAGAATGAACATCTTTTGATGGATACTGATGGGTATAAAACCAGCAAAAAGTGTCGTGTAGGAGTGCGTCGCGTTCCATACTCTTAGGATAGTATGGTATTGATCGTAACGGTGAATCAAGATATGCATCCCAATTCGAGTTGCCTAATGCAGGAACACATGCCGTATACGAGTGATCCCTTTTCAAGCCAATAAAAGTATGGTCGTGATGTCGTTATCTACTTAAACCTTGCAAAACAGTTGCGCTTTTCCAAAAGAGGAAGCTACTCTAAGCTTTGCCAATTAGCGATAAGCTTCAATACCCATGCAATGAATGCAATATAAAGTATTTACAGCGGCAGTGCCTCCGTAAGTGGAAGCTTGTCTCTAAGCTTTTCCTTAGTTGCCGATCAGTGCCGGCCCTCACTTCATAGGTCACAATTCTACTGGTCGACAAGAAAGTCTGGACGGCGCATCAACGTTGATCGCTTAACCACATTGATAGTTGTTATAACGCGCGCCTCGCCCTTATTCCTTTCATCATTGCTGTTCTGTCTTTCTCTCGCTTCCTTGACCGACCAGTTGCTACCTTCGGCATCATGCTGCTTCTCAAGGGACTTTACACGGCAATTGCGCTCTCGAAAGTTTGCGCCGCATTACCAACGACTGAGAGAGATGTCGATTTCAAGAGCAGTGTCGTTGAGAAGCTTAGCAGCCCTCCATTGGGTTGGACAAAGGATGCTTCTGCGAAACTAGATAAGGACACGACTACAGTGACACTCAAAATCCATCTTGTGAATCAGGATATGAATGCATTTCATGATCTTGCGATGAATGTAAGCCGGAGCTTCAAAGAATCAAGATCATATATGTGAACGCCAGCTAACACAATGATAGATCGCAACCCCTGGACATGCAGAATACGGAAAACATTTGTCTCATGAGACGATTCTAGCTATGATTGCTCCCAAGCCAGAATCCAGCGATCTCGTCATGCAGTGGCTGACGAGCGAGATACCGAACAGCGAGGCCAAAATCACATTGAAGGCCGACTACGTCACTGTTCAGGCAAGCGTCAACACTGTTGAGAAGCTGTTGAATGCAGAATATAGTACTTTCGGTAAGTACTATCCTCCATAGTCTTCCTATTCGCTAACGTGGGGAGTGCGAACTGGAACATCCGAGAAGACTCTCAGAACTTTGTCGTATAGCCTCCCCGACGTCCTTAAAGGCCACGTCGATATGGTGCAACCAACCACCTTCTTTGGTTTTAAATCCCTGCGCTCTACCATCTCTGAAGTTCACCCAATCGAGGATGAAGAGGTTCAAACTGAGGCAGTCGCCGCAGTACCTGGGTGCACGGGAACACGTATCACACCAACTTGTCTCGCCAACTTGTACAATTTCGCTAGCGCCAAGGTCCAGACGGTCGGCTTGCTCGGTATTGCCGGATTCCTTGAAGAGTATGCCATCAAAAGCGACTTCACTACATTTCTGAACTCGTATGCCTACTTTGCGAATAAGGCCAAGAGCTTCACCTGCACGGCTGTGAACGGCGGCACGTGTCCCAATTCGCCTGCAGGTGTCGAGGCTAATTTGGATGTGCAATACGCCGGCTCCATCTCAACATCCATTCCAAATACCTACTATAGTACTGCTGGCCGCGGGCAGTGGGTTGGTTCAGGGACTAACACCAATGAACCGTATCTCGAGTTCCTAAACTACTTACTTGCGCTACCCGATGCCTCGCTTCCGAACACTCTCTCTATCTCCTACGGTGACGACGAAGCAACCGTGCCCGTTGCCTATGCAACCAATGCCTGCAACCTCTTCTCTCAGCTAGGTGCTAGGGGTGTATCTATCCTAGTTTCTTCAGGCGATTCTGGCGTCGGCTCCTCATGCACGGTAAACGGCAAGGCACAGTTCACCACTGCGTTCCCCGCAGCTTGTCCGTGGGTGACGACCATTGGCGGCACCACCGGCAATTCCCCCGAAGCTGCATGGTCCAGTGGTGGTGGCGGCTTTTCTGAGATTTTCGCCCGTCCCAGCTATCAGGATGCCACGGTATCGAAGTGGCTGACAACCGACACCACGCACACTGCCGTGACCAAGTACTTCAACGCATCCGGACGAGCGTACCCCGACATCTCTGCCCAGGCCACAAACTTTATCATTGTGGTAAGTGGCAGTGCTACGTCAGTGTCGGGAACTTCTTGCTCTGCCCCGACAACGGCGGGTATCATCCAGCTGCTGAATAGTGAGAGAATCGCAGCGGGAAAGAAGGGGTTGGGGTTTTTAAATCCTTGGCTGTACAATACAGCCAGCTCAGGCTTTACAGATATTACGTCAGGGAAGATCACGGGTTGTAGTGGACAGATCTCGGGAGCTGGGTTCAGTGCTGTCGCGGTAAGTTCTGTGTGCTTTGCTGTTGGCTATAGTCAAGTAACTGATAGAAATTATAGGGGTGGGATCCTGCTACAGGTCTCGGAACGCCGAATTACGGCTCTCTGCTTACACTTGCGACATCAACCGCATAAGTTCTGCTGGATGGTAATATCTAGGCAATACATGCATAGCAAGTACCTTCTTAGGAAGAATTTATACTTGATTAGGGATAATATATACTCTTATAATACCCTATAGAAATATATCTTTATGTAATACTATAGTAGAACCTGGAGACTTAGGGAAGAAATAATTCTATGATATCAAGACTGCTAATTCTATTATAGCTAAGGTTTACAAACTAATTTGTTATTCAAACAAATTGAAATAATATGATACCCTAGGCTTGGCCCCGACTTAAATCATCTTATCCCACTTTATATTGGTGAACCTTTTTTTCCTTTTATTTACTTATTTCCGTTCTTTTATTACCTTCACTAGCCTGGCAATAGGTAGTAGAGAAGCTAGTCAGGACCTTTTCTATATAAGGGCCTCCAATTCTATCTTAGCTCCTAACCTTGGTGTATTTTAACTTAGTTATAATTGCCTTTCAGCCTTAAATCTTATCCTTTGCATTCGCACCTAGCTCTAGAAATTAGCCCTGTGAGCGCCTATCCAGCGCCTCACAAGGTTCTTCTTCTAATATTATGGTCTATAGCTATTCAGAACTAGCTAAAAGATACATGCAACCTCATATATATCAGCCATACTATCGCCTTCAGCTTGAATATTCAAAGGTATACCAGCTGCAATTCTAAAGCCAATTTCACATATAATGGTGCTGCTTCCATGGTGCTTTCTAGATGTGCGGCGACACTTACCCTTCTACACTGCTCAAGTCCCCACTGGACCATCATGGTGGCTGCTCCACGCTTTTGATGCAGAGGATCAGCGCCTATGAAACTGAGACCTGTATGCGTATCAATCTGTAAGAATAGACCATTAATGAAAGCGGACTCAGAGGATGATCATGGGAATGGGACCGGGCGGGGATGAACTAAGGTGACAGTTGCTGCTGCCTATTGTCTTCTTCTCCGCCTCTTCTACCTTGTTGGTCCAAGAGCACAGCACTTCCCACGTTGTACCGTCAGGCCAGAGCCACGGTGTTTCTTTGTAGGTCTCTGCTTCTGAAACAGGATGAGTCCACTTTGCGAACCCGGTGATGACTGTTGTTCTGCGAAGACTGCCCACTTAGGGGTTGTTATCAACCTCCTGTCTCTTTAACAATCAATACGGTAGTTTTGGGATCCATTTTGTGCCAAAAGCATCCCATTATGCCCGAAGGCAGCCATGTGGATCTCTGCAATGCAGGATGCGTCGGCAGCACAGGCGTTTGAAAGCCAAGACTGAGAAAGCGGGAAAATGATCCTGTCCGATGAGCGGCTCACCTCCAAGATACTAGAGCAGACGAACACAGTATTCCTGTTCACGAATCTACAGCAGGAAAATTTCTTCGCGTGAATATCCGGTATGATGTCTAGCACTAGAGGGACTTCTGGCTTGATGATGCAATGCCGAATTCTGTGCCTCGAGCCCAAAGCGTGCATAATTTGCTAGGAAAGTCTAAGGACGAAGGATGCTACGCCGATATTAATGTGATAATTTCGATCTTGCTGACTTCCAAGTTCCTTCAGCTTCTTGGATGGGCTATAATGATTCCGGAGAATATCTTCAGCATCTTCTTGTGTGACGTCAAGTCTCGGGAGCCGCATACGGTCGAGAAAACTTGTATCTGCTAGAGGCTCGAAAACAAAAAGATTATGTCAGTAAATCGAAAACGTGGTATAGTACCGGCAGTAAGACAGAGAAGCGATCGTCCATAGAAAATGGGGGTGCAGCAGACCCCGCACTCGCTTTGTCTATTGCCCCTCCTGTGACATTGCCGCTCTTGTGAAACTTGAACCCCCTGTTGAACAAGCCTCACCAACACTCATATACTATCCAGGCATTAAGAAAAGCATACGAATGCTCTTGCGATAACAGTCGCAGGGCAAGTGCAAGCAGTCATCTAAGGATCTGGCGTTCTTGGTTAACACGGTCGAGGCGCATTTAAGTAGAAAACCCACTTTTTCGCGATCCGCCAGTATCTCCCAAAAAAAAACACCGTGTGGAATTAACATGCTATTCTCGACCTAAATTTAAAAGGCTTAAATTATTGGATTGAAAGCCGATTGCCTGCTGTCCGCATTCGTTTATACACCCCGAGGGTACTCACGTTGTCCTCGCCTCATTCCGGTGAGAGAATTCTGAGGCATTCTTGTAAGCTGCAGCTCCGCTTTCCTGATCTTGGCCTTGCAGATATCTGGTTTCTCCGGTCTACAGATGTGGCCTATAGCATGTGCAGGTCCCCCTCCATAACGAGATTTCCGGTCAAAAGCCCTGTCATCTGCGCTTTCAGCTGGTCGAATACCTATTTTCATAGGCTAAACAAACGAATTGAGAAGGGCTGAGTCCCTCTGGATGTATCTTGATTATTGTTTAAATGCATAGGTGAGGCTTAGTGCATACGTTGAGTAGTAAGAGCTGCAAGGCGAGAGATAGGTCAACCTTACGGCCCCAGACACTGCCCCGAATCAGAGAAACACATATAAAGACTGTAGAGAGAAATGTGGAGTTTCTAATCGGGTATAAGTACCAGGTCGTGCTGTGTGCTCGAGCCGGTATGCGAGTTAATTGAGTTCCTATTCGAAGCATATATCATGCACGTTTGGAAACAAATAAAGAATCATTTTGGCAAACCTTTCCAAAGAGAAGGGATATCACAATTCGCAGCGTCACCGTCGATGGCGAGTGGATTGAGTAGTAGTATGCTTGTGCAGAGAACATTTAATTTGTACCTGCTAACATACTTAGAAGACCTTGTCGTAGGGGTAAATGATGTTTCCTTTTCCACAGGTATGCTGCTGCCTTACACTATACGCCCTTTCTGAAACTAATCAATGGACTCATAGATTTTGAATCATGGTTCGGAAAAGCGATCTTCGAAGGCACTGTAGCAGAAACTCCCTTGGAGCATCGTGGGCTCAGCTCGATCACGCTACTCGTATGTTAGATCTCCAGACTCATAACTAGAGTAACGGGCTGAGACTTTTTTTAGGATATATTAGAGCAAGTAGCTATGGCCTTCGCTCAAGATCCTATCGAAGTTGGTGGGGAGTATATTGACCTCCAGCGAGCTGATTCCGGCTTCTACCGCCAGATCCATTATTTGCGGTGCAAAGCGAACAAAGATGAATGGGCTAGTTTTCGCCAGAAACTGTCAACCAATATCACCGCCAGTTGCACTAGACTTCGCAATGAAAAAGTTCTCGAACTCCCTGCTAACCGAAGTGCCGTGGAACTTCCCCCGACAACTCAAGATAATGTTGGAAACTCCCCAACCTCACCGCTTCGGTCTTCGTCCTCTTCATTCTCCTACAGCCATTCTGCTGTTGGTGAATTAGCTGCAACAGATGAATCTGCGCAAGTCCCGCAAGTCGTACCGCCCCCAATGCTTAGGTCTACTACGGTGGCTACCACGAATCCTAGTACGCAAAATCATGTTTGGGTCTTGAATAACCACGCGCACAACAATGGAAAGGGGAAGGTCCACTATGAGAATTCCTGTGAGAGTTCATGGCATTGTAAGGTTACATTTGGCGACTTTGTTGGAAAGGGAATAGGCCTTAGTAACCAGGAGGCGAAACTTGCAGCAGCAAAGCAAGTATGCTACAATTTAGGCTTGGTTATTAATTGAATTCAAATAATATTGAAACTTCTCATTTTGAGGCCACAAAAATGATACATTATTTAAATTAGGTATGATATTTTAGCTTAGTTTATCTATCATTCATACTAGCAGCAGCTCCTTGCAATGCAATTTGGGAGACATTTAAGGTGTTATACTCGTGTAAGAGGGGTAGAAGCAGCGAGGATAGATTACGTAAACTTTGAGAACTATAGTTAGCTAAAACTTTTCAGTAGCATCTAGGTCTAAGGAAAGAATAGTTAGCAATCTTGCTCAATGCTCTAGTATAAAATACCCTCTTGTACTATTATTTTTTCCTCTACTGTACATCTTTTTCTCTTTGCTCTTAACCCTCAATATGCACGCATTTCTTCTAAAAGGCTGCTTTTATTGGATCTCAACAAGCCCTATTAAGGTAATTTCTGAATCACCGCTACAGCCCAGCATTGCCCTGCCTTGTCGTGTCTCTATCACCTCATTTCTATGCGGGCTGCACCGTCTGACTTTCCTTACCCCGGTGACAGCTGCCATTCAAGCTGCTCCCAAAGTAGTATTCGCAACTATCAAGTGACTCATCTGCTATATTTTCTCATACTCTTTCGTATATTGCCTTCGCTGTGCAAGGACTACATTCTTACGCAAGATACTTTCTATGTATATGCTAGCCTAAGCTGTGGTTCCTAAAGAAGCTCAGCCTCCTTCCTGTCGCACAGTCAACATCGGTACACATGGTCACCTAATTCTTTATCCAGCTACAGACCTGCCGGTATTATTCATGCACCATCCTGTACCTTTCTCGGCGAACGAATATATAAAGTCTATGGTAATATCTTAGCTCAGATATTCAAAACTTTTCCCTGCTCCTTCAGTCAAATATATTAGCCAACCGTTGATCTGGCAGTGCCGTAAAGTAGTAACACGGATGTTCTCTTACATCAGTTACATTAGGGTACCCCACTTTAGCGCCTAGAAGCCAACAGTTAATAGCTCGGACATAAATTTAGTAGGCTATAAGGGATAAATAAAGGCCCCTAATCTAATCGTTTAGTCGCATAGGCACTATCGACAAGACTTCATTGAGTATTCATTGTTTAGCACAGCCTCGTACTCTAGAAGGGAGATCAGCCAGACATCAAAGAAGGAGAAAGCAATCGGTACTTCATTTAGAGTACTACGAGCTCTTAAACAGCTAAAAGATGTGTACGTCTGGGTGGGAGTAGCAATTTGCTAGTTTATTGCCGGATGTAATATGCGGAGTATAGTCATTTCAGAGACATCAAGGTGCCAGGCTTCAAGTTCGTCTCCGCTCTCCCTACAGACAGCTTCCCTTCACTGCCTGCTACTCCTGTTTCGATGTTATATACGGAATGTATAAAGACTTCTCATAGATCTTCTCACACGGCGTTGTCGGCAGCAATATATAAAGGAGCATTTCGTCTAAACAAAGAGCTGTTCTTTCGAGGGTAGAAGTACGTGAATAATCCCATACCTTATTTTATTACATCTAAATAGTATAAGCTAATATAAGCTACGTAGTCCAGCGCATTTTTGTCTTCCCCTACATCCCCAGCAACTCTTCTTCTTAATTTAAACCTGTTAAATAAAGCGGCCATTACTACCTTTCAACCTCGATAATGGGTCCATTGTACCTGCGCCTAGCCCAACCCGCACAATATAATATAGAACATACAAGCACCACAATAGTCACCAGAACCGACCAGTTCATCGTTTGGAGAGTGACCTTTGCGGAGTAAGGCCAGAAGCTGAAGAAAAACACGAAAGTAACATACACACAGGAAAAAACGTTATTGGCAATACCCAATAGTCCAGGTACTCTCCATGGGCCCCATCTTAACCGAGCTCCCATCGTGTTCGTCAGCGTATCTTCTTCGCTTGCTGTGTAAATAGTACCATTGAAGCGGCGGTATGAGAGCAGCGCAGCCGTGATCAGGTAAGAACCAAACAACCCGGCGATAGAAATAAATATAACGCCACTGAATGCGGTTGCATCACCGATGTTTACGAGAGATAGTAGGCATGCAATTACTGTGGTGACTGCTACAGCATTCAAGGGGACGGTAGTCCGTGGACTTATCTAACGTGGCGCCGTGTTAGTATTGGTCGAATAGAATTTGGATCTACTAGCACTTAAGAGAAAATGGACTGGCTCATGATACTGACCTTTGAAAGAGAGTTTGAGGTAGGCAATCCCTTATCTCGGGTAAATGCCCAATATACCCGTGATGTAGAAGCTACGCAGCCTGTAGTAGCACTAAAGGACATGACTACTATAATAGACGACATGACTGCTGCTGCTGAAGTGGGTCCAATGGCTCGATGAAATATTGCCATGAATGGAGAAGAAGGATTCTCCATCAATGCGTCTTCGATATTACCCATGCAGTAGAGCGTTGTTATAAGCATTGCGAGCCCCAAAGTGCCGTTGATTAAAATACCCGTCACACGTAACGTCGATTTCTCGGATTTACGTCGAAACATTCCAATGCCCAATTGCTCCACAATGGACCGGTTCATCGGACATACTTAAGGCCCTTGCCTGAATTCGTCCTGGTCTGCTCTATTGGTATGTAGAGTCCTGTAGAGTTCAAATGAAATATTGATTGAATTGAGCGAAGAGATAAATCTTTTGATCGATAATGAACACATAAATAACCCGTCCTGCGTCATGCACAGCGGAGATGGGAAGTCACCACCACACCACTCCTTCGCTACACTAGCAAGACCAATTCACCATGCGCTATTCTTTCACAATTCTTTCTCTCTTTCTCTTGTTGCTGTGAATGCATTAAGTGGTCTACAATCCCCGAGTGTAGCCATTCTCCCAATACGGGGTGTCGCTGATGTCACTGCCGGCAATGGGTTTAATTCGATCGCCGGCTCCTTCTTGAGCAGTGCGCAGAACGTGTATAAGCCCTCAGACCTGGGTGCAGTGCGACACTGTTGTTGCAGGGTCTGGTCCGATCACCATTGATGTATAGCCTCTGATGAAGTGAGCGACGTCCGTGTCGGTAGTTCTACGGAAGACTGGGGAGGTCCATTGTGTATAATACCAGCCCCGCGACAATAAGTTTCTCGAAATAGTGCTAGGGTAAACAACAGCTTGGGTCAATCGCACTGCATTTCGCTCCCAGACCTTGTCGAGTATGTCGAAGGGGCACCAATCCTTCAACACGAGGTGGAGGGCGATAGTGGACGAGGCTGTCTGTGACTATGTATTGGGTGGCATCTGTAGTAGCATGCCTGGTGTCTGTGCGGTAATTCGCGTAAGAGTTCATGCCGTTCGGCTAGATGGTAAGTCGTTGCAGGACGTCGCAAACGACGTCGGTTGGTGACGGGCTAGTCAACTATGAGACCCATCGGTAACTGCGTTGTGTGTTACGACTGTATCGATACGATGTTTGGGCTCCGTTGTCGCTCTCGTGCTGCTGTATCGTGGCTAGGTGGCTGTCGCTGTCATTGATGGATGTGTCATGTTGTGTATCTTGCTTCCGTGACTGACGCGGCCGCAATGGTGTCAATACGGTAGGCAATCAACGCAGAGGGGGTGCGTGATGGCCGGTAGAGGCGATTGCGGCCACGAGCAGCTGTTATTTCGATGCTTTTGTGATGGATAATCCAAAAATCAAGTTCTCGCTGTTTGTCGTGTTTCCCTTCGAGATGTAATCGAATGGGGAAATACTCGAGAATGAGGGACTTTGCCAAGAGGCGCTAGAAACCTAGCTTAACGCCTTAAGGAAACATTGATTGGTTGATGACGTCGGCTTCTTTAGCCGACCCATCGCGGACGTCTCTCTTCTCGGACGACATGTGTAGTAGCGCACCCAGGAACATCTCCAAGATGGCCGATTCATCTAGCAGCAGTCGACATCTACGTTCTCTTCTTCCCCAACCGACGCCCCCTGTGCCCTCATCTCAATCTGGGATCGCCCAGCGAAAGAGAGGACGCATTGGAATAGCATGTGATGCTTGCCGCCACAGTAAAGCAAAAGTACGAAAACGGATGAAGATGATTGTCCTACTGTCGTGGCTTACAGCGGAGCAGTGTTCCGGCGAGCGACCAATTTGCAGGAATTGCGCTGGCCGCGGTCTGCAGTGCCATTATGCAGCAGCGGAGGCGGAAACGCGATTGCAGGCGCTCAAGCGAAAATATGAAGAACTAGAATCTCGAAGATCGCCCTATGAGGAGCTTTTCGATATCCTCAAGTCGGTCTCAGAACGTGATGCGCGGGCTATTCTTGGGAAACTCAGGTCGGGAACCGACGTTGAGACCTTGTTGACTCACGTTGTAAATGGAGACCTTCTCCTTCAACTCTCTGTGACCCCCGAGACTCGGTATCGATATGAGTTTCCATACATCTCAACGATGCCTGCGAACCTCCTTGCTGACGACAATCCATACCTCGACTCATTCATCTATGAGTCCGCAGCTGCATTTTCCCCATCTAAACGGCCTGAATTTTCGGGAGAGCCTCTAAGGCGTTCAAATGCGTCTTCCGGATCTAATACAAGACTACCACTGCATGACGCAGAACGTAACATGTACGCGACTGTCTATCTGAAACCGTTCCATGCTGCAGAGGTGGTAGATCCCCTCGTCTCCCGTGTAAAGGTATCTCAATGGACATCCATTTGTAATGATGATGTTCTCATGCGAAAGCTTCTCAATGGATGGCTGCATTGCGAGTACCAGTTCACAGCCGCCTTCCAGAAGGACCTCTTCTTGGAGGACCTGGCAGCCCAACGAGAAGACTTTTGCTCATCGCTACTAGTCAACATAGTACTTGGCTATGCCTGCGTACAGTATCTCAACCGGTCCTGCAGCTCATATACCTAATCCAATGCTAGGTCTGCTATCCACAATTCACGAATCGTGCCCAGTATTGGAATCCTGAAACGCTTGGGTATCGTTTCCTCGCCGAAGCAAAGCGTCTCTGGGAGCTTCATGCTAGCGTTCCGCGTGTCACCACCATACAGGCTGGGATACTGTTCAATGTCTTCTATAATCTCTGCGGTTTAGACGCGGTTGGGCAAGCCTACAGGATTCAAGCTATCGCCTTGGCTCGTGAATTGCGTCTTTTGGACAGCGCCATAGAGGGCCGAAGCCCAAGATATCGCCATGGTGTGGCCTTTGCCGCATGGGCCCTGTTCAATTGGGAGACGTAAGTAAGTATATTTGGGTATGATTAGCCGCTAAACTAGCTAGGCTTGTCGGCTACTCCTTCAATTTCGCTCCGTTGTTGAGCGAGCCTCCCAATTGGCAACTACCAGATCCATTGACAAACGCAGGTTGGTATGGAGAAATACGGAGCAGATATCCCCTTTGCAACATCAATTTCCCATTGTACTTTGGCCTCGTCTTCAAGGCGAGAAGCCAATTCCGAGTCATCATGAACGAGGTCTGTCAAACAACCTATTCACCAGATTCAGAGATGACCCTGAGCAAAGCCAACGTATTTATGCCGCGACTAAAGAGCTGGTACGACAGCTTATCAGGTCCTCTCCAGCCAAAGTCCATCGTACTTCCTGGGCATTTGCAACTTCAGTACGTTTCCTACATTGCGTCACATGCTTAGCCTAGAGACATCTCTGAGCGGCCCCGCGACTTCACCATGCAGCCCGTTGAACGGAATTAATGCTCCGCCGCTAGTATGTACTACCATCACCTCATTCTCGCAATTTTCAAGCCTTTGCTCGGAATAGAGACGAGCCAAATCCCATGTCCGCACCAAATCGTGGCGGACGCCACAAGGTTCCTCCAGACTCTCGTCCGCCTCTACTTCCTCCGCCACGGCTACGAAGCCATGGACCTCTTCATCGTCATACCGCTCGTGCTCGCCGCCTACGACTGCATCGACGCCATCGACAAGCAACCGCCCGCATCCGAGCTCGAAACGCTGCGATCGACCCTCATCCTCGTATCCAAGGGCCTGTACGCCCAGCGTCGCAACCATTATCTGGCTGAGGCGCTGTTCCGCGTCGTCCGGGGGCGCATGCGCCCAGCCGAAGTCGCCCTATTTAGGGGTATACTTGAAATGGACGGCGTGCAGGAAGACGAGGCACCAGATATGGCCCAGGTTGTGCGGAGCCACTGGCCCATCAGTGTCGTGAAGAAGGACCAGGTTGATTCATACATGTTGTCGAATCTTGTAGAACACTACGCGCACCTGAATGTGGAAGAGGAAAGCGCAGGACAAGGGGCTGCAAAGACAAATGATACTTAGATGGATTCGGGTTATTTACAGGGACTCGAGTGGCTTGTGAGAGATCAACTATTTTTGGTAATGTTTCCCATGATCAACTATTATATAGCGTTTGTGTGGTCTTGAGTAATGATGATGGACCTGCAACTTGATTACCTGCTATTGTATATATTGCTTACTAGGGTATTGATTTTACACAAGTTCATCCTGACTTATGCTAGGAATATATATCATCTACACCTTTTTATCACTGCCTTCTACACGATTTTGTGTAGCAGTCTTGAGTGGGACTGAATTTTTGGTTATTCTACTTTTTGTAATGAGTGCTCGATACCTCTGCGCCAAAAAATTCCTACTGGATATCATCCACAGAAATTTTACCCACATTCTCCTTTATTAGGCTTACACAACTCCCGTCATACTAATCGTCTACGGTGAGATCTTCGTTCAAAGGATATTGGCCTTCTAATAGGTTGGGCAGATCAAAAGGTGTCGAAGACGGATTACCGAAAATTGAAGGTATTTGCAGATCTCGTTCCGGCAGAAATTCTGGTTGTGACGAAAAAGTTTCGAACCCCTGCATGGCCGGCTGGCCCCATATAGAGGACGAGTACTGGGAGCCGAAATTTGTGGCCATAGTGTAGGCATAGGAGGACGGTGAGTTCCAGCCAGGTTGCAGAGAGGGCCCTCGAGGGTATGTGGGAGGTGTATTATTGCTCGGGGGCGACTGGTTGCTGTAAATCGACTCGTCTTGGTCAATATCCATGGGCTTTTCTGCAAGAACGTCGGACACATCGACATGGAGCCGTGGTGTGCTGGTCTTGACGATGTCGGCTATCATTTCGTAGGCGCGTCCGGCGACGACGTTGCTGGCTTTCATGAAGCGAAGCCATCGGACAAGTTTCTTGACGCTCTTCAGGATTCTTTCATCAGGATGGGCTACGTGAGATTGGCGGAAAGACAGCTCAAGTAGGAAAACCGCCATTGCCTGCATGATGTTGTGGACGATGCTCCACCATGGACTTTGTTGATAGATGAAGGCTTGATCGGGCTCGTCGGGAAGAAGGTCCGTCAACGATTGAGCAGCCTCAACACAAGCTTTAGCTTTATTCTGGTTGAACTCTGCCGAAGCATTACTCTGGCTCACCATGCGGCGCTCGATGCGACAAAGGCATGGTCTATAGATAAGTACTTTGGCGCTGTAGTACTGAAAGCTGAGTAGTAATCGCTCACGTCGAACACCGGGCTCCTGAATCGATTTCGCTGGTCTTAGGGGTGTAGGTAGCGCCGCTGTAGCCCATTCGTCCAGTTCCTTTGACAGTGAACCAATACCCATCCGTACCTGTTCCCAGGGATCAATTGTTGTTCGTGGCGAGTACAACTTAGAGAGGACTTTCTGCACAATAATACCCATTGTTACACAGGCCCCTAGGAAGGACGTACGTGTCACTACACTTGAATCACCCCTACCTGGCGAATGTGATCTTGAAGTTGTGGTGCTTGACCTCGGCGAATGCATCGGATACGTCGAATCACAGGGGTTCTTGAAGCCAAATTCTCTTTCGAGAGCTACCGAGGGTAACGGTACGGTACACTGATCGTTAGGAATCACGCAAGGTCGACCGATGATAGTGCATAAGAGGCTTTCGATAGAATTTAAACCCCACCACATTCGCACTAGGCTTTCTTTTTTGCTAGGTGAGACAGATGGATCATCGGTTCGAAGGTGGAGGCCAACAGCAAGCGCGAACCGCAAGGACACGCCTATCATCATCCAAGCCCTACGAGATGTCAAAAGGGTGCACCTAGCCACGGTCGAAATTACTCACCTGCTAATTTGACCGGTAGTCAAGTAATACAAGGATAGCAAACCCGTCACCTACTCACATTTAATACATGGTGGTAATTGAAGCTTTCGCGCCAACTTACTTGAATTGATGACAGCGTGTGAGCTGGGAAAGTGGTGGTCATTTCTTCTAATCCAAGAATACGAGTTGCTCGTGTCATATAGATGAGATGCTCCCTTTCGTCAACTTGTCGTTCAGCTTGTTCCAAATGAGAACGCTGCGCCCCTATCGCCAAGATCAAGTTCAGTATTGCTTGCCAGCTCTCAGAGACCTGGTACGTTTGATTGCATTTCACAGATTCGCTATACTTTTGGAACTGCTTCGTGAACTGAGCTGGCATGATGGGAAACGAGTCATGGACCGTGGAAATGTAGTATTCGAACAATTGCTCAGCTCTCTCCATCGAAGGCATTTCATATGGGTCAACCATGACGTGTACGTCGAGGTCGTCGCTATCGAGATAAAAGCTGGAATCAGAGACACGCAGAATGTTGCCCAATGTGGATGCCTTCTGCCGCGCATGCGCAGCATCTGCTCGATGCGCTTCAGCCTCAATACCGCTGGCTGGTGGTTCATAAGGCAGCTGGTTTGCTAGTCTCGCAGGCTCCGAGCTTTGCATTCCCGTCCTTAAGCTCCGGAGCCACTGGACTTCGGAGTTCTGCCCTACGAAACCAGTAGCTCTGGATTTGTAACTCTCGAATATATTTTCGTCTACAAGATCAAGGTCGGCATTAGAGCCAACTGCTCCCGAAACGTTTGCTTCTCCAGGTCCCTGGTCGATCTCAATCAGCGTTGGCGTTTGCTCTCCTACTGTCTCTGTTACTACGCTCGTTGCGGGAGCATTTTCTCCAAGCTGACCACGTTAGAAGCCGCGACTCTGGAACGTCAAAACACATACGGAATCGAGAACATCATCGATCTTTTGCTGTCCCGCACCGTCAACATGGGCGCTCAAGCCCCTCAGCAGGGTGATAAAATGGTTGATGTGCTGAGTAGCACTGTTCAGATTAGTGGCGTAACCCCAAATTTTGGCATACACACTCCTTCAAGCGGTCCTTTCGTGTCTGCGGATAGTCGCAAGATACGCTTTGGTCCAAACAATGCTGACACTGCGGCTGCTCTCCACTGCATTTGACTTTGCGCTTGCGACAGTTCAGGCATGCTTTACGTGCCCTAGGTTCGGCGCGTTTATCCTGTAGAGAGTCGTCTTCGCGACGATGTTTTGCCAGCCTAGGAATCGGTACTTTCGGTGCAAGCGGTTGTACGTCCATTCTGTGTAGTTGTCAGCAGGTAAATGGGAGGATAAGTCATGCCCGTCAAAGTCGATGGTGAGCGAAGCCTGGTAGTTGTTTAGATGACGTAGAGTGGTGATTGGCGGGATTTTTCCCACCCAATCAGGCTGGACGAATCTTGTGTCCAGAAAAGCACTTATCGTCTCATCCCGCTAGTTGCACAGGGACTCGTGAGAAAATGGTCCCTTCTGGAGGCATTTCTTGTGAATCTGCACACCTACTTGTCCGTTAGCAATGTATTGCTCCTGGCTACCTAACGCAGCAATGCATCGCAGAGCCACGCAGATCAAGCAGCTCGACCGTCAGCCATGACATGGCAGGATGTATCGTGCCGCGGACCCGCTACAACAGCGAAGCGATAAGACGCCAAAACGTAGTCTGTCTTGCAGAACTTTACAGGGTTCTTGCAGGCCGCATCGAACGAACTGCTGTCAGTCGCTCGGTGTTTTTCACCGACGTCTCGCTGAAGTGCGCCGAGCGCTAGTGTACCACCACAATGGCGATGGCGATGACGGCCGAGCTACAATTCCCACATGAATTAGACGCCGTGTCTTGACTTGTTCAATGTTACTCTTTGTCCCCGGTGGCAATCCTTCTCAACCCCGTTGCATTCGTTCGTAGACCTTGAGACCTAGATGACGCATCGCTCTAGAATGCTGGTTGATCAATGCCTATACCATACATACCTTTCAATGGATCAGATTACATTCTGGCACCCGTGGGCCCCAGTAGTGACAATCCTCGATCGTAGTTGAATATTCATTATGGATGCGTGGAGGGAGTTATCAGAAGTCTAAAGGCCCTTGGTATTGATCTTGTGGAATGTTTCTCACTGCAATAGCCTGAAGTCTAAAATTCGCATTGCCTTAGCTGTGCTACGTGGCTAGCGGCTGCAAACAGATGAGGCCGGGCATGAAAGAGGACTGAATGCATTTAGAGTCGTGTTTGCCAGACCCCATGCTGTTGTGCAGAAAGGTAGGCCGAGGTTGTGAACGTTAGCTCTGCTATACTTCACGATCAAGGGATACTTGGATTAGCTTGACCGGAAGTAGGAAGAGGTCAAAGTATTGAGGCTGTCGTCATTAGACTTCAGTGTGGTAGGAATACTTCTGTCCGGCGAAGAATGAATCCGCAGGTATGGCGCAAGATTTAATCAGACTTTCTCTTCATCTATGAACCGCTCGCTATGTCCTACCGAAAGCTTCAAATGCAGCGACTCGGGGCCGGGCACAACCGACCGTAGCCGTGCCCAAATATTTTCCGAACAATGTGGCGACGTCCAGCCGTAAAAGTAGATTCGGCAACATACACCAGACACACTTATAATTTCAAACATCTTGTCCACCAGCATTTGCATGCTTTCAGAACCTCCCTGCTCTTCGCCGGCACTCCAACCGTGCTAGTCCATGCGAACTACAAGCACTATGTCAGGGTCAGACCAGTCGTCCTCTCTGCCGTTCGTCCACGTCTCGTAGCGAGCATACCTTCTGATGCCCCCAAATTGAGCCACGAACCAATTGCCTATGCTAACTAGCGCATGCAGACAGGGACCCTGGTCGAACTCGATCGCTCCACAAGTATGACAGCACTTGACCTTGATTTTGTAGAGCGTACGTACTGTTAGGAGATCACTGAGGGAGAAGAATTCGGCAGCGTCCTCCGCAGATTTAGATGTAAAGATGCCAGGTCTGTTGTCGTCTGGCACCAGGAGTCCGTCGCAGTCGATGGCTAATATGAACTTGCCATTGCCCACCATTCGATCAATTGCAGTATCTGGACTAGGGGAATTGGGGCCGTTGTTGTAGCTGTTGTCGTTGCGCGAACGATATGATCCTTTAAGTTCTGGTCAGCAATGTCGAGGCCGAAGGCAGAGAGCAGTCGCCCTTGAAGGATGGCCTACTGGCGTTCTCTCTGGTGGTCGAGCTAGCCGGACCGGACCCGTCAATTTGACCTTCGCCCGGTTGTTCTCTACTCATCTTAAGTTTCCTCGGAGAAGTAAATGAGATTAATCTGTTTTGTGGCAAATAGCAGCAGCAGTACATTGTTTCTTCAGATGGTGGAGATTTGTTGACGGGAATCTAATGTCGATAATTGACAAGATGAGCGTTAGTTTAGACGCTTGTGATATTTACCTAACTACATTCTCTTACTTGTCTCTCGACAAAGAGGCTTACGGTTGGATTGATGATGTGACGCGGTTCAATAACCCTGAGTGGATGGCATTCTTAACCGAGCCCCATTTCAAATCGTAGCCCAGAGGAGTAAGTATTGAGATGCTCTTTGTGTACGCGAACGTGCCGTCCTCTATAGTGGTTGCCTACTCGCAGCGGTACGACAAGTTTCAACATGGTCCCACTCTTTTTTTTTTTTCGAATTTGCTTCACACGAATTCTGTATCTAGAATCTGCTTGACCGGTTCCAGGGTATTCTGGCTCTGAATCTGGCCGTTCGGACCGTTCCAAGCGACGCGACTGAAAAAAAAAAAAAAAAAAATCAATGTGAGCATTTAAAACGGCAACATCTGTCTGATGCCTGCAGATCTACCCATTGATGTTCTCTCATAAAGATGTTGAGCACTATCACCAGGAGCAAGCAGAGGGTTTCAAAGGGTCGGCCGAGTCATCAGAATTGTGCCGGTGCGTGACATATCATTCTTATGGATTGTGTTCTGACTCTCGAGTGGCTCTGTATCTAGGACGTGAGTAAATCTATTCAGGTCAGTCAATCAAACAAGAACGCGGCAGTAGTCTTAGCTAGGAAGTTGACTTATAAAGTAAGACGTTGACAGGTCTTTTTTTGTACCGGCTACAATTACAGGACGTAGTGAGGCAGGTACGACAGCAAAGTGAAGAGACATCAATAGTACGAGCCGCACTTGCCGTGATGCTAGACCAGTGTTGTCTAGAAATCGATGAATGAAATGCAATGATGGCTCACAAAGGTAGAACGATCGACTGCTAGTGGAACGTCACACAGTCTCGCGATGGCTGCGTAAATGGAGTTGAGACATATCGGGGATATTGGCAAGTAATGTATAACTGGAACAGATACTCGATTGGCACGAAGCCTCGCCACTGCTAGCAAGGCTGGCTAGCCCGCTCTGACATTGGTCGCTTCAAGATTTTACGTTATCCTGAGTGGACGAACTAGGGCGTGATGCACTATAAGAAACAAAAACCGGGACGTACAGACGGCCAGGCACGAGGAGATACACCTAGCACGGGGCTACTCAAGGGCTTCCCGTGATTGCATCACGCTGTTCTCAAGGACCGTAAAAGCCATCAGCAGCCTCAGGAACAGAATTACTAGAATATTATAGTAATATTATATTGAAGTATAAAATCATCAATGCCGTAAAGTAGAGAGAAGAAAGTAACATAAAGTATTAGAGAAGGTTAAAAAAGTAAAAACTGTTTATCACTAAGCTAAGTTATAACAACTAGATATTACGCAGGTTTACTTGGTAAGGTAAATTTAGGTCAGGGGTACCAATCCGGCAAAGGCTTCAGTAGACTCGAAAGGCGTAGAAGCATGGTAGAAGCTTCGATTCAACAATAAGACTATTGAACTGACCGTTGCCGTGTATTAGTCTGGGTAAGAGACGAGTTTGACAAGTTGAGTTGACTAAGAAGATAAAAAATCTCAAAAAATCATCCAATTTAAACTTCCTCCGCTAGTTCTTTAGATCCTTTCGCACATGACTGAATCCCTGATTCTCTCGTCTTGTTGGGATCTTTACCACATGAACGTCGCTTAGCTACTCGCTCTAGCTACTCGCTCCAAGGTGTCATTTTATGGGGTCGGGCTTGCCGATCCCTTACCCAATCAATCATTATTACCTTCCTCGCGTGAAACCCTGGAGTATCATGGCAGTACTATAGACCTAAGTAAACTTTATGCTACTAGGATGACTAAGTGAATCTAAATACCGTTTGTATGGGGAAGGGAAATTATGGGAATATGCTTTCTATACTTCCGTTTACGATAGATCATCGAAAGCTGTTTTCATCTGAAATGGAATCGATATGATCTGGCCCAAGAGGTCACGGAAATGACTGACTGCCAGTATTGTATGATTTCACTACGAACACTTTCATCGAAATATACGTCATTCGACGACAGTAAGTGAAATTCAGGTCGAATGGAGCATCCCCACCAAACCCTGTAGTCACGCGATGTCGATGAATTTGACTCAAGACAAGTTACTGTTTGCGACAAATATCGTTTCGTCTCCGCAAATTCTGCGCGAAAGGATTAATTTACCATAGCACTTGTGTAATACCTTGCTGTCGATCCTCAATAGTGTCAGAAAGCGCGAGTGTCTGAGGCAAAACCATTGGCGCAAATTCAGAGCATATCGCAAAAAATCTCATTTGATTTCATTCACTTCGTTCGTATGATTACGTCTGTCTAAGGACAAGGGTGATATCAATACTGTTGGAAAACAGTTTACAGAGAAATTGTGATGATCTTATGCAAGTGAGACAAGAATTCTCGCCTCCTAGTGATCCACAATGTTGTCGCCCTACCATCATCACCTGTAAATCTTTATAGGCCTCCACTGTCAGCTTTGATGTAAAACATCAGTTAAATTAGAGCTTTACAATGCTAGCCTTTGGCTAGCAAATTCCCGCGCATTAAGCGTAGATAAGTCTACTGTAACCTGTCCTTACACAATGCTACTAAATATTCTCTTATTCACGATGATGTTCTGGCCAAAAGTTTTTGGAGGAAAAGCACGAATATAGACGGGCATGAAGGCCAATGAGATGAGACAAAAGCGAGCTCTGGACTGTGATCACGCGTCAGTCCTCGTCTTCCGAGCGATAAGCGTCATGACGTAATTATGCGCAACCAACACAATGTCTCAAGCCTAGACTTTGTCTGTTATGTCTGTGTCAAATCTTCCAAACACGACATCTAGAGAAATGATTGCTCCTCGGAGGACGCGCTAGCATCGTGAATACTAAAGTACTTTAGGAGGCTAGATTAATACCTTCTCTTATAGCCTCTATAACGTAGTGTAAAGGAAATTATATACTAATAGGTCTGATTCACAAGATCTACCTTTTTATAGGGCTAAACCCAAACATCTTTTGATGGATATTGATAGGTATAAAACCAGCATAAAAGTGTCGTGTAGGAGTAAGCCTAGGCTAATAATCTACATGTCTCGTGACTCCGAGACTGTCTGGGCGCATAAGTATTAGGGTGGCTCGATTGGTCACGTACTGCTAAATGAATGTCTATTGATGCCAAGAGTAGTGAGACTTTCTTGCATGTCTTCAGCACTGTTTGGTGCTGCCATTTTGATGAATAGAAAACCGAAATGAACAAATGTGTCGCAGATGTTGTGTGCTCTCTCCTCTGTTAACGCTATGGATTGGAGATGATCCAACCATATGGGACATATCACGCTCTCAGAGAACATTCGAAGGCAAGCTGAATCAGATCAAGTCTTTTATACTGACGTCACCCTGCAGTGTTTTCACATGAATCTAGAAACCTTACATATGACGTGACCACAAGCTGGCAGCCAGAGCCAATTCTACTCTATGGCCTACAATTAGACGATATTCAAACCCTTCTATTCTCGTCACCAGAGCCTCCTGCTCCCATTAAGATGGCTTGCGGAGTTCCAAACAGACAACAGCATTTGGCAATTGAGTTCCTTTGAATTTTTGTATGTAGGAAACCGGGTATCCAATGAATAGAAAAACTCCACGCTAACGTCCTATTGGTCCAAAGAGCAGAACTTCTATCAGCATACCTCTCTGTTAAGTGTTTGTCGGGCTCCTCAATCCTCATTCCGTTCTCCCTTTCTATTCAGGCCTTGCACAAGTTGTCGCCCCATGATCCTTGATATTTCAATAGCATAATCTCGTCTTTGCATTTGCCGTTCTTCCTCGATACTTTTCTTATCGTCGCATTTCTTTTCCCTGTACGTTGACGGCGCATCTGGGTCAAAGACCGTATCGCGTGAGTGCTCCGGTGGAGGTTGAGCACAGTTGGAGACTTCGTCGGAATGTATTGGCTGATATGGTGAGCTTGGCGGTGATGCCTCGTATGAGTGTCGCGCTGATGCAGTCTTTGCCATTGAGTCTGTGGAATGGCTTTTGGAAAGTGAATCTGATATTTCTCGACATTCGTTGTGCATGTTGTGGACTTCTTGCATTGTTATTGTTGATTTCTCTATAGTGTTGAGCGTAGTGTAGTCTGTCTGAATTGTGCAACGATCTGCTCTTCTGGGTGATTTCCAGACAGATGAGGTCGCAATAGTAGCACGAAGCTGAGTATTTTCCTCAACCCCACGGCAAAGACCAACGATTTAAACAAGAACTCGGTCTCACCTCTCGTCCGACGTCATACTAGTGTCCTCTGCCATCCAAGCCTCGACCAGGTTCCGACTAAGCCACAGGTTGGCCCATCAGGCCCACAATTGGTAATGATCATCACCCAATCATTGATCGCTTCCTAATAAAAAGCAGGAGAAGCCACGGAAACCACTTGTCTGAGGCATACAGACTAGCGAGGGGCGGAAAAGCAGGAATTGCAGTGGTGGGGATTTGTGGCAACAAGATGTTGGTAGCCTGGGTAGAGCCTGCGGAGATCCGAGATGGCGCGGCGGTGATGTCATGCATCACCGCTCAAGGTACAACATGAAACAAGCGGCGTGCCTGAACAATGGCGATTTGGAATTTTGGTCACTGTGCTCAGTTTTCGGTATCTGCATCGTAAGAGTATAAAGAGGACCGTAAGCTAGGTTGAAACAAATATGTATCGAGAGCACCTCCAGTGACTCTTACTGATGTCTATAGATGTTTGAACCTCGATAGTTTAGGTATTTTGAGCATACGTGTAATGAGCTATCATAGCACCGTTATTCACACTATTTGATCTAGTCTCATGGACTTCTGCGTGCGTATGATTCAAACCTTCGAAGGTAAGTAAGTCGCTCGATGAGCTCCGTTCAGTATTTGTCCACGAAACCTGGGTGAAGCTGTCGTACTCTGACTAATGTAAAGATGTCTTGAGAGCAACTATGGGCTTCCGGCGGCTACCTTTTGCAAACGGTTGGCGAGCCTAGAGAGAGCGGAGCACGGACGAACGAGCAGGACAAAGGGTCGAGATAGACACGACTGGCATATGAAAGCATACTGGATGATGCATAAAAGACCATTATTCTATGTGGTACAAGAGCCTAGTATATCAGCTGTATATGTGTCCTGGCATTGATGTAGCCTGGTATATCGCCTATTTATCGAATCTACCTAGACCATGGACGAAATAAGTAAATCATCCACTGGTCCGATTCGAATCCCCAAAGCTATTACGCCTACCCCAGTTGCGTGGCTGCCTCTTCAAGAAAGCTCCAACAGCACCCAGGTATCCTTCATGTCTGAGGAAATAAGCCTGCTTTGTCTCTTTAGACCAGAATCGGATGGCATAAGATAGTGTGTGCATCGTTTGCGAGTGGCCGCCAATAAAAGAGCCTCCAAAGTATATATGTGGTAAATTATGTTTCTCGGCGTGGAGATAGGCGATCTGACCAATGTTATTGGATATGGCGTAAAGCAAGGATCTTGAGATATCTTCCGACCGGAACTTGGCGGGCATATGTGGTAGTTCCGAAGAGCCTTGAACAAGCTCTTCCTCTGAGTGATGCTTATAGTCGCCATTGCAGCCGTCTTCTGCTTCTTGCTCAGCGGCTCGCTTCATCTTATAAACCTTGCCGAAGGAGCTCGCAATATGGGTGCTCTTCAAGCCGATTTTGTTATAGCCAGCCCCATAAATATCACCAACGAGCAAGTCTACTGTGCCATTGTCACCCTTTTCGGCTAGCTTTAGCATGTCCTCAAAATTTCGGGCGCCAGTGAGGAGCGACAGCAGACCCCAGAGTGTGCCTCCTCCTAGTGAGGTGCCGCCAATACGCTCATACTGCCTTGGACCTGACACCTTGACCATGGATACCCCGGAGCCGATGTTCACAAGTAGGTAAGGATATATTGAGGGTGGTTGGGGAGGAAAAGGAATAAAATCCATGGGAGAGTCTTCGCGGTAGGTGAAAACTTCATCGGGTATTTCGTTAATGAAGAAGTCAAGTCCTATTGATCATAGCCGTCAGCATTATGGAGCCATATTCCCGTGCCATTGCTTCGTACCTATGATGAGACACTCCATCTCATCCTCCCGTATCACCTCAACACCCAACGCTTCCCTAATTTTGTCATAGAACTTGAAGGCGCCCCCTCCAGTCGCCATGACGCACAATTCCTCCTGTGACGAGCCATTGAGCTTCTTCTGCTCGGCCTGCAGCTTGCGCATAAAGTCGATGCATGTGTCTATCCTGTCTGTCTCAAACTTTACAAAGTTGAGCCGGCCGCCGATGGAGCTTTGGTCGGGTTCGCGCGAGAAGTAGACGACTTTGGCAAGCGAGCCCCCAATCTAGACATAATTGCCCGGTCAGCACAGTGTTTTGGAGTTTGGCAATGGCGCGGAGGGGCACGGGGAGGAGGGGTCGTGGGCCAGCATCCTTGACGTCGTGCGACTTACATCGACAGCAATATGGCTCACCACAGCCGTATGGTTTGGAAGCCGAATGTCTCTCGGATCATGCTCGTAGTCGTCGCTGCGCGGGGTGACGGGCTCGTCATCGACGATAAAGGCGCCCTGGACGTTGATGCGCACCGTCCCCGGGTGCTGAATGGCCTCGTGAATGTCCGACTGCACCGTCTGTCGTCGCGAGCGCACAGCTTCAGCAACGGTACCTGAGTCGACGACAGGCGTAGGCGTAGCGCCCGCTTTGCCGGTCCCAGCCGCCGTGGGGTCCAGATGTGTGCTGGACGGCGACATGGATGCGGACCTGGGCCTTGGCTGCAGCCTCGCCCTCTTCGTTCGGTGCAAGCTGCTCAGTCGCCGGCGTGCTCGATGCGCTTTTGCGGTGAAGATGGATGTGGGATGGAAGGGAGTGGTGAGAGGAGGCCCGGTTAGCGATGTGGACGGCCCTGTCGCTGATAGCCCTTCCATTTGTCCGCTTTGTGACTGGTGTTCGCAAGTCGGGGAAACGTGATGAAGATTTCGGCGCAGAATGAGGCCTGGAGCGCCGCCGGACAAAGACTGCGTTGGACGCGACGCGGAGGCGGGTGGAGCGAATTTATGAAGGCCATGACTTCCGAGGGAGTGCTTCTTCGCGACTCTCGGGGTCCCGATGTATCCGGACAGGAGGGCGTCTTTGTTAAGCTCGGTAACGTGGTGGTGAGGGTGAATGCTGCACCTCGGAAGACAAGACGCGGTGGAGGGGCCGAGGCTGCCCAGAATACAACGCCCCTAATTGATTGTAGGAATACGTTGGGTCTGATGTATGGGAGCAACGGCTGGGCTCTAGGGGAACTACCAGCCTAGAGGCGATGTAGGATGTCTATGACGGACGCATCACTCTCGGAAGGACCTCACGTGCCTGTTTGACTCCAAGCTCCAAGCTGCCTACTCTCTCGTAGTTGGTGAGACTTCACCGAGATGCCGCGCGTTTAATCGGAGCATTGAATGGAAAAAAATCTTCAAACTTTGAGTATAGCCCCAAGGAGCCTGACATTTTTACGGTCCTGAACTCTAGAATGCGTCAATGACGTCGTCTCGCCGTAACATCATACATGCTTGCTTCTTCTCCTTATATCCGTTTCACGTACAGGCATCAGCGCGAGTCTTCCAAGCCTTGGTTCTGATTAAACCTCCTGGATATCGAATCTTCACCTCTACTTCGATAAAAATGTCGTGGATGGATTCATGGTCGCGGCCTTCAAAGTCCCAACCCACCCCGCCGCCCCTATACCTCACGGTCGGAGATTCCGTGCCTTACTGCCGCAGTTGCGGCCGGGTCATAGGGCAGCGTAAATCTCAGGCTTCACAAGAGGTCAAATATTGCTCCGCAAGATGTCGGAATAATAAGCCCGGACCATTGGACAGAAAGATCGAATCCGTCTTCGCATCATTGCTGGAAAGCGCGGTCCCGGAATTATTGAAGGAGAATGGAGAAGAGTCAGGGAGAATGGAGGGAGTAGTTGGCAAGAAAAAGTCCGATGGAAAGAAGAAAATCACAAAAGGTGATGCTCGTGTTACCGTAGAATGTAGCACCGTCGAAGAGATCGTCTTCCCTCGACACCGGGACCCCACCAAGATCTATGGGCGACGTAAAAACAGAGCCGCTCGCGGACTCATTGAGGAACCCCAAGAGCCAGAATCCATCGAACGTAGCTCCTTGGAAGCTGCAACTACCGCCAGCGAAGGGAGTGCCGATGGCGACGTAGAGGCCGGTGGTATCTTGCTGGAGAGCGATACCGGGCCGCCGACAACCTACGGCTATGGCAGCGGCAAAGTACGTCCACCTCAGGCTGTCTCCGATATCAACGGTAGCATAGGTGGAGAGAGAGGCTGGGCGGAGCGCACGTCAGAAACTGATGAGATGAAAGCAAAGCGGCAAGAAGGTCAGCGCAGGGCTGAGGAACGCGAGATGGTGAGACGCGCAGCTAGAAGAGCATGTGCCTTTGGTCTCGACACTCCCGTAGAGAAAAGGAAGTGCGAAGCTATAATGAGAGGCTCAGTCGTGGAATCGAGCTTTGCAAAAGGCGAGTGGGGCATACGCTGGCGTGAGAAGTACTGAGAATCGATGATAGTGTGGATCGGGAAGACACATATAGAAGTACATTACGAGCCTAAAGGGCTCCAGGGGTATCTGATAAGTAAAGCAATGCATCCTCCCAGCCGTTGCGCCGAACGTTTTTAATTAGTACGCCGAGTTCCCTATGTCTCCGTTGGCCACCACTCATCGAATCCATCATTCCTCAACCTCTGTCCGATAGTAGAACCAGGAGTAATGACATATTCAAATCCATCCCGAAAACCAGTTCCGGATCTATCCACATTAGTCCTCTGTGCAAAAGCCGGTATGTACACTTGAACTCACTTGATCATAGTAATGGCCATGTTTCTAACTTTGTCTTTCAAATTGACCTGAGTACGGTCTTGTAGCAACCCGTAGCCTTGGACTTTGTCATGCTGGAGAATTTGCGCGTACTTTTGGGGATAGATGCCCATGTACTCTATCAGAGCACTCTCTGCTTCTGGTGTCCATCCTATGCGCGCTTTACGTGGTTTGGGTCTGATGAGGGCAGATGTGTTGGCCCGTGCAAGTTGTTTCTGGCTGGAGAACGTAGACGAGGCTGGAGCTTTCGATGGAGGGGCTTCTTCAGTCATCTCGGGAGCCTCAAAATCCGACGCGCTCTCCTCTGGTTCGTGCGTCACGAAGAGTGATCCATCGTCTCTGGCAGAATGATGCTGACTGGTAGGCGCACTGGATGAATTTGGTACGATTCGAACGCGTTTTGCCCTTTCCCGTTGCTCTTGAATTCTGGAGGTGCGCGGCTCCCTCTCAAAGGCTTCGTCGTCGTCGCTGTTATCCAAAGGAGGTCGTTTCTTTGGAGGGGGGCGCTTGGGCTGCTTTCCTTTGCCGACGGCAATGACTGGCGCGGGTTGAGTATCACCGAATCCGTCTCCAAACTCGACTCGTTGGGCAGTTTCTTGTCGTTCAAAGAGGGACATTGCACGGTTCTCCTTGTCTAATCTTTTGCCCTCTTTAAGTAGCTTCAATGTCTCGATTGACGACTGAGGGGGGCCTGAAGGGCCTGCTGCTTCACTGGCAACCTCTGCTTCAGGCTCAAGGACCTCTTGCGCTTCATCATCCGGCGGCGATTCCAAGTCATCCTCATCGTGTGCGGCAGCTACTGCCTCCTGCTCTTGTAGTAGTTCTTGGGAAGGCGCCGCGTCGCCCTGAGGACCAGATTCTCGTGTTTTTTCAATGAGCATGTCCACGACTTCATAGTTGATGTCCTCGTTAGGGTCGAATTTGCGGCTGCTGCGCCTTTCGCTCCGCCCAAACGATGTTCGTTTCTTCCGAGGCGACGCCCGTGGGACATCGCTAGCTCGGGCCTGGTCGTTGGTTGGTTGCTGTATCCCGGTCCTGACTCGTGCTCGGCGGCCGGCCATTGTGCAATGTCCAGGCTGTGCTGCGCGCAGACGGTGAGGCGTATGACTTGAGGTGGGTTGAGATCATTGCCCGCGGTTGTTTGTTGTGTTCGCTTACGTAACCACCACCTGCTCCGCTAGTCCGCTCCGGGTCTAGCGCGGCTTCACGATGGCTGGCCGGCGCGGAGAGCGGCGGACAGGCATCGACGAGCATCCTGAACCCCGAGCAGACGCAACGAGCCAGCTGTTTGACGTCGAGACGAAACACGGCGGCGCTGCGAAACGTCTACCCATCCTGTCCCCTCTCCCCTCTTCAGTCCTGCGCACTCGCCTGCTGCTCGCTGCCCGTACGGCCACGCAAGCCCCCCCCTTTCCTGTGTTGGCCCTCTCGCTCTGCCCTGGCCTAAATATACCGCCTGCACCGTCAAGCCCGGGAAGCCCGCGCAAAACCCCCTTGCGCGTCTCCCCGTAATCCACTCCTCCTAAAAAGCACCTCGCCAGCCAGCACCTCGCACTCTTCCAACTCCCCGACGGCCCTCCCTCGCCACTCCCAGGCCCTTCCATCACCGTCGTTGCGCACATTTTCTTCGTCGCCTGTCCATTTGCACAGTCTATGCCCGTTGCACCCCACAGCCAGCGCTGATCCTTTCTCGCCGGGTGCGCTGAAAGAGACCATCACCGCACACCCCTGTCCTTCTTTTCCATCCGCACCGACGCCATGAGACTACGACAACCACGAACTGCGGCGCTTTTGCTGCTCCTCCCCACGCTGGCCATTGCTGCCAAGATCGTCCCCGAAGCCGACGCCGATGACAAGCAGCTTGCACGAGCAGCTGCTCCCGAAATCTCAGACGCCCCCCAGGCCCCGATCAGCGCGCCCAAGGGAACCAAAGATGCCCCCGTTGACGGCTTTGACGGCAAGCCCCACGAGGGTCCCTATATAGATGAAAAGCCCGTCACATCGAAGAAGGGCCCAGGCGGCATCGAGGAGCTGCGGCCAGGATCTCGCGTTGGCCCAACTCACGAGATGACCAAGCAAGAATGGGCAGCCCTAGCCGAGGACGATGACAGCGTCATGAATGATCCAAACCGGGTGTCGCCCAAGGGAAATACGGGAACCGAAGGTGGTGTGTCCGCCAAAGACAAGGAGCGCGTCGCACACGAGGACAGGACAGGCGAGAAGATGGAAAAGGTTCCAGAATCACCCAAAGAGGCCCCCCCGCTACCGCACGGGGAGCAGCAAAATCTAAAGGAAAAGGCCGACGACAAGGAGAAGGAGAAGGAGAAGGAGAAGGCAAAGACGGATCCAGAGTCTCGAGTCCTCGGAGCGCAGGGGCTCGAGGTAAGTTGCGACGCAAGCTAAGGAAAGAGCTTCACGACTGACAAAACCATAGAAACCCACAGACCTCCCCGATACACCCCACGACATTCCGCATCCCGTTCCTCCCTCGTCACCCAAAACCGACCCACTAGATACTACAACGCCCAAAAGCTCTACCGATATGCCACCGGATAGTGACGCGACCGGTGTGATTCAGCCCTTCCACTCTTTCGTGCTCTCCCTGACCATGATAATCTTCTCCGAGATTGGCGACAAGACGTTTCTGGTGGCTGCTCTGATGGCCATGCGACACCCTCGGCTTCTCGTCTTCTCTGCTGCCTTCTCCGCGCTGATTGTCATGACTGTGCTCTCGGCCATTCTCGGTCATGCAGTGCCCACGCTCATTCCCGAACGTTTCACACATCTTGCTGCCGCGGTTTTATTCCTCGTCTTTGGGGCCAAGTTGCTACGTGAGGGTCTAGCTATGAGTCCAGACGAGGGCGTTGGTGAAGAAATGCGAGAGGTGGAGCAAGAATTGGAGGAGAAAGAGTCCCTTGCACGGCGCAAAGGCCGTAGAAAGTCTTCCATCTCGCCTTACGTTCTTGAATCTGGCCGCGCTCGACGTTCACGTTCGAACTCGCGACTCCCCGCTCCGGCTCGCAGCCCGTCCTCCTCTCCCGACCGGGCACCTTCGCCAAGCGGCTCTGCTGTATCCGGCATGCTCGGTGGTCTTAACAACCTCTTCTCTCTTCTGCTCAGTCCTGCCTGGGTCCAGACTTTTGTCATGACGTTCCTCGGCGAATGGGGCGACCGTAGCCAAATTGCTACAGTAGCCATGGCTGCAGGCACGGATTATTGGTGGGTAACAAGCGGCGCCATTTTTGGCCATGGTCTCTGCACTGCTGGAGCCGTCATAGGCGGACGTGCCATTGCCGGCAAGGTTAGCATGCGTGTTGGTAAGCTTGCGTCCCTTGTTCCCTTAAATCATGCGCTGACGTACCCTAGTCACTCTTGGTGGTGCTATTGCATTCGTTGCCTTTGGCATCATCTACCTGTTCGAGGCCATGTATCACGAGTAAATTGTTGACATTGAACGGCACAACTCTAGCATTGCATGGCGCTTCCGGTTACGCAGCTAACACACTGCTACATATCTATTGTAATATTGCTTTCGCGGTTCCTTGTTGATCTTTCACTTTGTAAAATTAATTGTATGGGTGGATCCTACGATACGGTACGGTCGAAAAAGGTCATCTGGAGTTTTGGCGCGCTTGCATCTTGAAAGGATCTGTCAACTATCTACCTAGACAAGAGCTTTTGACACCGAAGGAAGAAGTCGCGAGGACGTAGACCATTTGCACCACCTTTGGTGCCAATAGAGCGTACCTCAAACATAACCATTTTGACCCATGTGCAAAATACCTCTGCTACCTCAAGGTAAGGCTAGATCTACAACGACTGACGGCACGCCGTATTCATGATTATGTGACCTTGGTGAGCCTAAGACTACGGGATCCGCAGAGAAAAGACTGTCCACGACAGGACCCAATCCGTTTGCTTGGACTGAAACCCTAAACGTGCAATTCGTCCTCTCTCGAGCTAACCACATTAACTGCCCGTGTTACTTAAGGATATGAACGAGCAAAGCCTTTACCACCAAGAGGTGTTGCAGGTTCATCAGTCTCGAGTTAGGCAATGGACACTCTGACCAGTCGTCTGCAAGAAGAGAACATCCTCAGTAAGCTCCGGTCATTGTGTCTACGACGTGATGTTCTTTCTGTTGACAGGTTTGTTGCAGGTTCAAGGTACCACGCAATTCCAATTCGCTGGCTCAAAACAGACTGGTCTCTTACTAGCATCTATGAATCATCTTACTTATATTTCCCTTCACTTCGGTTTGGTATGGATTCGATAGACGATTGTCGAGTTCTTGGAACACCCTAGCTATGTCGATGCCCACCAAAAAATGTTCGAGACTATCGACAGATCAAGGGATGTGCAAATAGCGGCACCGTTCACGCCGGTGCTGATAACGTATAATCATCCGGTGGTCCAATGGTGATGTCATGGATGGTGACTCGACAATCGTCGGAACGTTGATTGCTGGAATCATACACGAACAAGACAAAGCGCAAAGTACCGAGTCAGACCATTCTCCACCAAGTCTCGTGGGCTTTGTTAAGTGCAAGGCCGACTATTCTCGTCTCGCTTTTCTTGGGGAATTCCGATCGATGGAACCAGCTCGCTCGAGTGGCCATCCGACTCGGCTTTCGCGATGCAGACACTTGAAGTCAGCCACTTACATATGCAGGTCATAGACTTGGAGGCACTGGTGAAAGTATTGCTCTGTCTGGAAGCTAGATTGACAGACCGGAGAACAAAGGTCTCTGGGAAATCGTCAAGCAAATGTTCGTCTTGCAAAGTCGCTTTGGCGTGGCATGGTCGACCTCATTCAATTCTCAGCAAAGCATGTTGTAGTCAACATGGCTACCCGGTCCTAGCATCAGCACCTTTGTCGGGCACATTGGCAGGAAGAAACCTGTGTCCAATGGCCCCCTTCCCGGCGTCAATGACCCGGTTGTCCGCTTCCCTAGCAACATTGTGGCTCTCCAAGGATCCGCGTATAAGTAATGAGCGAGTATTGTTCTCTGGACCTAGTGAACAATGCCGGACTCACTGGGGCGAAGATTAACCAAATGCCCCAAGGTGATGCCGACGCGCACCTAGCACCGGAGAGCTACTGATTAATCAGTAGGTGCTGTCTTCATGACTGGCAAGTACTTTATTTGCCTCCATTCCGATCTCTTCTCTGATGCTTCTCTTAGTTGGCAATGTTCTAGCGAGTCCTGTGAAGGCGAGTCACGTGAACACGCACAGACCCGTTCCCCGCGGAGGTGACAGCCGGTGACGGCGAACGACTTGCGGGCACTGTACAATAGACGTCTGGCCATAACTTGCCCTATTGCGCAGGCGTCGCGAACGATCTACCTCAACCCTCGATACTCGACATTGTCCTTTCAAGCTCGACTCACACATCGCTCTATCATATCAAGAAGCACCATGGTCTCGACGACCATGGCACGCCGCGAGCCTCCTCGACCGCCGCCACCAGCCGTCGCCGAAGCGGAGCAACAGTGGATTTTTAGCGAGGACGAGCTTCTGCAGGCACCTTCAATCGTCGACGGCATGGCAGCAGAAGAAGAAAGGACGCTACGGAGAAAGGGCGTCAATTTTATCCTTCAAGTGGGCATGATGCTCAAGCTGCCTCAAACAACCCTCAGCACTGCCGCCATTTTCTTCAACCGCTATCTGATGCGGAACAGCTTGAAGCCTAGACCGGGTTATAAGCCCCTCCACCACTACGTAAGTAATCTCACTGCTGCTCACCCATTCGTCCCTGCTGAAAGTCTACAGCAAGTCGCCGCGACTGCTCTCTTCCTCGCTACAAAGGTCGAAGAGAACTGTCGTAAGATGAAGGAACTAGTTGTCGCTTGCGTGCGTGTCGCTCTAAAAGATCCGAACAAGCTCGTTGACGAGCAAACGAAAGATTTCTGGAAGTGGAGGGATACTATACTCTATTCCGAGGATGTCCTTCTGGAATCGTTGTGCTTCGATCTGAGCGTCGAGCCCCCCTACAAGACCATGTACGACATGCTGAAGTACTATGGGGTCGAGCATAACAAGCGCCTACGCAACGCTGCCTGGGCATTTCTATCCGACTCCTGTCTGACACACCTATGTCTACTATTCACTTCTCGCACCATCGCTGCTGCCTCGCTATACGCTGGCGCCAGGCTAGTCGAAATTGAACTTCCGGATGAGCAAGACAGGCCGTGGTGGGCGGTGCAGCATGTAAAGTTGAGTCATATACGACGCGCCTGTAATCTCATGGCAGACATTTACGAACAGTCACCTAGCAAAGACGGTGAGCAAAGCATCTACGTTGGTCTTAGATCACCTGAAGATGCCCTGGATTTTGACACACCGACCCCGAACCAGCCCACCAATGGAACTGGAGGAGGCGAAGAGGTGGTCAGCGAGGAAGGAGAGCTTGATGGATAGACTTCATCGAGCGATATTAGCGACGGGTCCAGTTGGTTCTATGACTCAGATTTCTAACCCGATCACGTTGCCTAGGAAGATTGGTTATTTATATTATGTCTTCTTTCTGCATTGCCGGAGGTTTGGGCGTTCCAGGGCTGGCTTATTTACAAAGATACCCTTGGGTTAGCAGGGTCAAGGGCTCGCTCTATTCATTTGCGATTTGGCGCTATATAATCTTTCCTTGTGGACAACAATGGTGACAAAGCGTCCTGCGGTACTTATCGTAATAGACCCGCACGTTGAAATCTTTGATCGTATCACGATGCTGTATATCACCGTCCACGACTCTTCTTGACCCAACCCGTGCACTCCCTGTGTCATCTCTGAGGGGTTCAAAGACGAAGAGAATCTTTCTAGGTGATAGTCTATCTCAAAACCTGAATTTGTCTTTCGATACATCACAAATGCCATCCCATGCTAAGAAATATGTTGAACTTGAAAAAAGGTAGCAATCCGTAGTCATTGGAATAAAGTGGAAGAGCCCACGTCTAACTCCAGACTCCACTCTACAAACCCAGTGTTTCTCAGTACGCAAAAAAAAAAAATGTGAAGGGAAGAGAAAAACACCTCGCTTTATAGCATCGGCCGCACCTCGCCAACAGCCTCCCCATGCCTCGCAACAATCCTCTCCTGCCCCTTCCTCATCATCTCATCCACCTCGTCATCCATCAACCCAGTAACCTCGTCCAACGAAACATGTCTCCTAACAAGACTCTTCGCCACGACAAACTCCCCCGAGCTCTCGGCAATCTTCCCCTCGACCACGTCCCTGCAGAACTGCGCCGTCTCGGAAAAGTGCAGCGCAGAGCCTTGCTCCAGCATCATGCCGAAGCAGTGCGGCATGGCCTCGAACTCTCGCCACACGACCTTGCTACCCTGGGCGTGCAGGCGCTTGGCTAGCACGGCAACCTCGTCGCGCAGCATTTCCTCGCCGAGGGAGAAGAAGGTGGGCGGTGCGCTGGACCAGTCCTTTGCGGTGAGGGGCGAGACGAGCGGGTGCAGCATGGCCGTGTCCTCGCAGTAGAATTCGCTGCGGGGAGGGGTAGCCGGCCAGGCGGCGCACGGGGGACGCTGCGTGTGAATGTGGTGCGTGTGGGATGGTGGGGGGAGGTAGTCGTTGTGGGCGAGTGCTTCGATGGAGGGGAGGGAGCGCGTTACGTCGAGCCATGGGGAGGTTAGGGCGAGGCCTGCTGGGAGGGGGATTTGGACGTCGTGGCCGTGGAATCTGAGCGTGGGTAGCTTTGACTTGTCGGGATTGCTGCGGTGCATGTGCAGGAGGAATTGGAGCAGTGCGGCGCAGAGCATGCCGCCTGCCGAGTCCCCTGAGAAGACGACTTCGTTTGCTGGGACTGGGGCGTGCGGTGCGCCTTCGGGTGGATGCAGCAGTGACAGGTACGCCGTGAGCGCGTCTAGCAAAGCAGCCGGAAAAGGGTTCTGCGGCGACAATCGGTAGCGTACCGAAAATACCCTGCCTCCAGTCTCTTTTGCAATTCGACTAGTATGCTGGCGGTACGTCGCCGGATCCAGCAGATACATGGCACCACCGTGGAAGTACAAGACGGTAACTCTGCTCTTCACCTCGCCCATCAACTTGTCGAACTTGTCCTTTTCGGTCAGGTCTTGGGGTTCTGGCTCAGCGTCGCTCACCCCGTCTCTATACCCGGTCCACTCAGCCTCCAAAGGCTTTTGCTCGCACCGCTCGTATGCAACATCTTTCAGCCCACACTCTTTGCTCATCTCGTCAATCGCTCCAAACACAGCTTGCCGCACATCATCCTCACCAGGAACCGCAAACTTGACTTTGCTGATCCAAACCTTTCCCTTGACGCCGGGATCCTTGGTCGTGAGCCTCTGCTGGAAGGATATGGACAAGGGTTTTGCATTTGGGCCGATGAGGTCTCTGAAGATTTTGATGATGAGGTCCGTTCGCAAGTCCCATTTTGAGCACGTGGGCGAAAGATTGAGCGAATGTGCCAATGCTGTCTTCAAGATCATGGGTGTCCTGGGGAGTAGGATCTTGAGCATGGCAGAAGGGGAAGATTCCATGATGGTTGACGAAGGACCCGACCGCGTGGTGGTACGTGAATGTAGGATTTGCTGTCGGATGCGGTATGCGTGAGACTGTTCAATCTACCACCGATACGTCCAATGAAGCGCCAAAGTCGCTGGTAACTATGTGCAAAATACAATGAATGGGAATACAACAATGTACATGTGGCAATCGATTTCGCAACGTTAATGTGCAGGGATGTCTCGGTGCAGGTAGTTGGGCCTCGGTCCACGTGAAGTACCGCATTTGATTGGCCAACTATACGTGCACGCTATCAAGACGACGTCCAGTGTTGGTGTCATTGATTTCGCGTTGAGACGCTACCACATATATGCAAGGCCAAGCTATAGAAATATATCCAAATATGTAAGATGGCTGGGAATCATGAGCAATCCGACTATTGTGTCGTTCGCGCCACACGAACAGGTTTAGAGGGCGTCAAAGGTCTATTCATGGGCGTAATCTTCAGGCGATGGAATCAAACTGCACCTGATGATTGAAAAAGTTACTGGGTGGTATCATGTCATCGCTACTTCCAAAATTCCTCAAATTCTGAATCACATGTCTCGCCATACACGTGTCTCACCTTTCCTTCTTCAACCCTCCTCCAGATCTTCTCCTGCTCAATCCAGGGCCTCTCTCGGCACTACTCGCCAAACTCGTCCCAATCCCAGAATCTGTCCCACCATGCGGCAGCGATTCCTCGAGAACAAAATCCGCGCTCTCGTCATCTTCGTCCTCATCGTCTGCCTCTTCCACCCCCTTGACGGGTATATCCTCTAATCTTGGCGTATCCCTTTCCTCCTTGGCCTTCGCGCGCTCCTCGGTGGTGGAGTAGCGGAGAGGATGTTGATGAGTCAATGTTGGAAATGTGCGTGAAGTGTCGCTCATAGGCGTTTGCGGTTCCGAGTCTGCAGGCTCGGTTCTGGGGGTTGCGGATCCGGTAGCAGTTCCAGGTTCAGCTTTAATTTTGCGCTTCTCTGCTTCGTCCTCGGCATTTTCACCGAAACATATCGAGAGCAAGGCCCAGGAGAGCAGCACAACACTCATCTCGACGCCCCAAAATACACTAGTGAACACCACGGCACTGCTCAACCGGTACGTGTACATGATCCACCGCAGGCCCTCCAACTTCGCCACAAATCTCACAGCAACTTTGTAAATTGCCAGTGGTGTTCTTGATCTCAACTCCAACCTTACCGAGGATGGGATATTCCGCCATCCCTTTTCGAACTCGACACTCTCCATCATCCGAAGCTGAATCTTCTCGCTCTCCTGTCCGAATCCAAGGACGTATAATGGTAATCTCAGAAAGCGATAGGCAAGTTCAGTCATCCAGGAGCGATACGTGAGAATAGCAGGCCGTCTACTCCTTGCAAGAACAATAGGTTTCTGGACAGCCGTAGCCTTCTCCGTTTCGGTTGGCGGCTTGCCGGGCACGCCTTCTTGGGAGAAGTCTTCAATTTCCCATTCTTCCTCCCAGCCCAATGCCCCCTTAAGGCCTCCGCCGACCGTACCTGGTGCCCGCATTTCCACACCAACCATCCAATTTCCTGCATCGAGATTCCGCTCGTTGCGCGGTAGGTCAATTTCAGCGATTACATCGTACTTCTGGCGGCTCACGAGACCTAGCACGTTCGCAATGCCATACGGATATGCTGTCCTCCTCTCACTCTTTGCAGTTATTTCCGATACGCAGAGGGGGCTGGTATGATCGTACTGGAGGTAAATTGGGACGGAGATGCCGCGGACGGGAATATAGTTGTAATAAAAGGTCGTGTACGCAATTACCGCCGTACCAAAGAGAATTGAGCTTGTGAGGAAGAGCAGCGCGGTGCGAAGATACGTGCGGAGGAGCGCCGGGGATGTCGCTATGCGAAAGGGTGCTAATACGATATCCTGTAGGCGGTTAGAAGGTACAAGGGCGTGCTCATGCGTGGGGGGCAGTCGTGGGAATTGAATGGCCTCGGAGGAGTATAATTACTTTAACATATTCGTATGCATTTCTCCCTGTCGCGTAGTCATCCTCTACCTCCTCCATTTTCCCGATTCAAGCGAAGAGTGTGTTCAAACGTGGTGTGGAGGTTCGGGAATGGTCCTGCATCTTTCACATGAGAGGATCACTAGCTACCGAGTGACGTCGGTGTCTGAGCGCCGACAGAGCGCTTGGGCCATTCAACACCACGCCAAGCATCCACAGGGTTGTGGCCACGCCGTTGGGTAAAAATAGCCACAGCGCACAGATCACACGACGCAGGTACATTGCATATGCACAGGTCGATACCCACTTGATGCTTTCTTGACCCGATACCAGATTACTTTTCTACAAATCTTACAAGACACATTCACCGTTGATCAAACTGCAGGTGCCTGAATTGGACTTTTATTGAATCATAACTTATAAGACAAAGAAAATGGCGGAATACTTCTACACGCAATCATTGCACAAATCCGCACGGAAACTAGACGCCCTTACAAGGAAGTCGACCCCACGCATAAAGCCAGACCTAGCCGTAGACCTAGAGCGCCAACTCCCGCTAGCCCTCAACCACCTTTTCAGACGGTGAAAACTCCAGAAGAACCCCGCCCATCCGATCATCACCTTAAGTCGCCGGCTACGTGAGAAGCATGGTATCATCCCAATCCCTCTTGATCCTAGTCTAGGAAAAAAAGCTGGACATGATTATGCGTAAGAAGCAATGACAGAATAGACCTGTCGAATGAAACCGTCGTCCAAAGAAAAAGGGAAGCACATACAAAAAAATTACCCGCACGAACCACTTCACGATGCCAGCTTGGAGCTATTGTTCTTCTAGTTATTGCTGTCCTTTTCGTCTTTTGCCGGGCGTCGTGCAACGTCGTCCGAGCTCAAGAACTTTTAGTAGCTATGCAAGTGCATAATCAACTGTATAGTAAAAACAGTGTTGCAGGAAACAAGTCAGAGACGACAAGGCCGTGGGTATCGTAACGTCGTTGAGACCTCCCCAGGAGGTCCAATGTTCTCCGCCGTACTATTGAGATTCCCCGTAATCTCCACGAAAATCCACATTACAAAGGGGGTAATGGTAGTTCGATACTCACGCTCGCTTAAGAGAAAGTGCCCATTCTAGGAGGGCGGCGAGAGTTCATGAGAGTATCATGTAGTCTTGAAGATGCTTTAGCAACTCCGCGAAGAGGTGAGCCGTTGTTGACCAGTGGCGAGCTCGCCTGGTAGGGAGATGGTGCAGCCCGCTTTGGCATGGAGCGTTTGCGGAGAGGAGTCATGACTGCTTCAGCCGACTTTCCTGAACGAATAGGTCGGGAGACAGAGGCCCGAATGGTGGGATCCGAAGGAAGACAGGCGATATCGCGATACCGGTTTTGGTTATTGCGGAAAGCAGTAACCACACCTCGATCGAAATGTTGAAGCATAGCATCCGAGGCGTTCTTCCTTCGATTGGCCGGGGTCTCCCCTAAAGGCGTTGGCTGAGCCGGAGTGGAGCCATTCATAGCAATCATCGAAGTTGCTGGAGTCGCAGGAACATCTGTTTCGTCGTCATCCTGTTCCACGTCGGTGACATCAACATCGTCATCCAAATTCATGAAATCAGCAATGTTTAAATCGTCGTCCTCAAAATCCTCCTCTACAAAATTCTCTTCATCATCCATGATGTTACCGTTCGCTCCGACGCTAATGAAGGGATAGAATGCTTCCGGTGGTCCCACGCTGTCGGCACCAAAGAAGTAATCGTTGGTCGGAGCCGACCCAAAGATACCCGTGAGCATGATATCAGCGGTCCAAGGGTTATTAAGTATCTCGTTACTGACCTCGCTGTCCGAGGGATTGAAGTTTTGCAGGGACGTACGTGGGCTGTTGTTGACAGTGCTCGAAGAGCTACTACGAGGTCCATGGGAAGCGATCCAAGAGACAACTGATGCACGTGGGCGATAGAAGGTGAGCTTCCTGGTGGTGCGATTCGTCACCGCGATGGCCTTGCTCCTGTCATCGTGAATGAATATACCGCGAGTGGGGGCAATGACGCGACCAGAAGGCCTTGCTGAACGCTGAAATGGCCTGGGGCTAGAGACCCTAGAGACGGGGGCTGATGAAGGGCGTTGAAGAACAGACTTCTTTTGTAGTGGTGTCTGGGGATGAGCATCTGACTCCAAGTCGGAGTCGTATTCGTCAGTAGTATCACCCATATCAGCTGAAGTAGGGTGTTAGTAACTTGAAAAAACATATCATAGGACACAAGCGTACTCTCGTAGCCACTAGAGCCTGGACCGGATGACTCGTCAAAGTCATCCGCGCCGTTCAGTGGGATGCTATTTGCCTCCTCTTGGCCAATTTCCCAGAAAGACGCTTCCGAGGTGGGAGAATCCCAATCCTCATTGTCTTCATCGTTATCGTTTTCTAGAAGCTGGGACAGGCTAGGAGGAAGTTTGTCCTGATCCATGAAAAGATCAGGATAGAGTGAGCTATCAAGTTCGGAAGACGAGGAGCTCGAGGAGTCTGACATTTGAACCTCATCATCGAAGCGCACGCGCTTGGTAGAACTATCGGAATACTTCCTCTTGGTGCTCGGGTCGGGTGAAGAGGGAAGAGTGTCTGGCTCGAAAAACTGACCAAACCCGAGATCGGGAAGATCCATTCCATATGCCTCGCCAAGCGGGGCAGTCATGCCGAAGATGTTATCGCTCGCATGGCTATCAAGGCTAAGTCGACGGGCATCATTGTACTGACTAATGAGGGCAGTGGCCTGTTGCTCTTCTTCCTGGATGATGAAGTTCTCCTCTTGATCTTCAACGTCTTCCATGTCGGAATCATCATCTTCAGGCACAAGGTTCACACCGCTATAATCTTCGTCATCAGTCTCGATAGCATTCTCAGAGCCAGTCATGTCCTCGTTGGAATTCTCCTTGTACTTGAGCAACGGCTTGAAGCTGCTGCTGCTGAGCTTACGTGCCATTTTACGGCGAGGGAACGAGTGCTCTTCAGCCTCATCATCCCCAAACAGTACAGAGGTGTTGGAAACGGTGCTAAACGTGCGTTTCTTGTTAGTCATCAGCAGCTGGTTCGCCGGCTGCTTGCCGAGATTGAGCCCCGTCTCATGGGATGCAGTCTCGTGGTCCGCTTCATCTTCCTGAGACTCATCGTCGCCGGCGGGTTGAATGCGAATAGCTGGGCCCTTGCCCTTGCCTTTACCCTTGCCACGACCACGACCACGAGACGGGGCTAGCACTTCTGGGTCTTCATCATCGTCTTGTTCGTCTTCCTGGAGCGAACTGCCGTCTTCATCGTCGTCCTCATTTGCCGCTTCTTCGCTAGAGGATTGCTCACTACCTCGGCCACCATCGTGGTTTGTGCTCGTCGGGGCCGCGTCCGAGGACGTGGCGCGCTGGTCGCTGCTGCGAATGCCAGCCGGCGTGTCATGGATGAGCTTGTGGTCGTGCAGATGTTTGCCGCCCAGCTCGACCATCATGGCTCGCGTGTGTGCAGAATGGGCCATTTGTACGCTCGTGTAAATCGTTATCTTGGGAGGGTGGGGTAGGGGTGAGATTTTGTATGACGGAGACTAATTGAGAAGAGCGGGAGACGGGGGGGGAATTGGAGGGGGCGGTCGGTCGGATTTGGAAAGGACAAGGAAACAGCGTTCGGTGGAATAGATGTATGGTGTACTTGGTGGAAGGCTCTTAACTATGTTGAGCCTGGAGGGGTGTCGATGTTCTCGGAGGTTGAGCCGGTGGGAACTGACAATGCTGGACTTGACAGGGCAGGCCGGACGATAAGATGACTTTGGTATGACGAATGCGAGCAGAGACGCTACTTGCAGTCGTGGATTATCGTTCGTAGAGGTTGAAATTCTCGTGAGCTGGCCGGCTGGGAGTGCCCACAACGTCTGTGGGCCTCCCAGTGGGGGGTTTAGAGCTCAGCGATCGCCTGCGGCATTGTCTCGACGAAGATGGTGGTGAATGCTGTACTGTATGATTCCTTGTTGTGTAATTGCGTGCGACTTCGTTGTCTGGAGTGGAGTGAGGAGCAGGAGCAGCAGCGGCGAGCACGGCGGAATGATAGAATTTTGGGGCGGATGGGAACTCTTGGCGCGCCTTTCCGGATCGGGCGGCGCTAGGGCGACTTTGCATCAGCGGTGAGGGCCGACCGGGGGAGTCATCACACGAGGCAGGCGCGACCAACGGCGACTCGAGCGCAGCAACCACGACCCTCCCCGGCAGGCAGCAGCTGGTAACAGTCACACACGGCACACACGCACGATACACGATACATGACACATCGCTCGCATGTCTCGAGACTCGTCTTCAGCGAGCATCTCGGGGGTCCATGTCCAAGTCCACGTCCAAGTCCATGTCGGCGGTCGTGTGCCCCTCTTGTTGTTGCGGCTACCGCAGCCATGATAATTCCACCCATCTCTGCCCGGGTTCCCCACTAAACTAAACTTTGTCCGGCCGCATCGAGCGTTCAAACACGCAACTCATGAGGCGCCGGGGCTAAAGAGAAGCTTCATCATGGCCTCGCCGCCCGCCCATTGGCTGCATCCTCAAACACGACAGCCTGCCATCCCTGCGGCAGAGAACAGCCTGCATGCACCGTAGATTGCCTCGCCCTATGCCCTCCCATGCCCTCCCATGCCGTGCGTCGTACCGTGTATGCCTTCGACGCCGTGCTGCAGCAACTCTCGACATCTCGTCATGGCGCAATCTCAATGGCAATCGCCTGCCGCCCAGCAGCACGATTGCGGCCTGGCTCAAAGACAGCAAAAACGGGCCGGGCAGCGTCCGCTGTTCATGGGCCCCCCCCTCGGACCCGGCCTGTCCTTTGACGTCGGCCGTGCCCCTCCAGATATTTTTTTGGAGCCTCTGCCGCCCAAGGCCAAAAAGCGGTGAAGCGGTGCAAACGCAGCCGTGCCAGAAGGGTGCTGCCGCGGGCCGTCGCATGTCTCCTCTCTCTGCAGCGCCCTGAGACACGGCCTGCTATAAATATGGCCCGTCTCAAACTCGAGCAGTGGACCTCCCTGTCGCCGTCGGTGATGCTGTGCCCATGGCGTGCCCCTCAACAACGCTTGCCATCGGAGCCGCCATCTGGCTGCGATGCCGTCAGCGCGCCCAAGAGTCGCACCGAAGCTCTGCAGGCCCACACTGTCCAGCCAGGCCCATGCGAGCCGCTGGAGCTCCACTCGAAGCTGGTTGGTTTGCATCCGGCCTTCGCTTGCTGGCCATACGCTGGTAGACGAGCATCTTACCACGTAAATGGCACGAATGCATCCGGCCCCGAGCCCATGTGTCCCATTGGGGAGCTCTCCAAGTGGCCACCTTGACCTTCACCACCGGGCCATGTCTTCCTATTCGCCGCGCCCGCCTCGCCCACCACCGTCTGCACCGTCCCCACTACTTGCACATAGCCGCACACGGAGCCACCACGCCCTTCTCACCATCTTGCATGCTCCGCACTCCACGCTCCCTCGCAGTGCACTCGGTAGCACCGCCTCCACTGCATGCACCCTCACCCGCCCATCCAAGCCCATCTAGGGCAAGCCGACACCTGTCTGCTCAAAAGTGGACGTCTATAGACCATCCAACCCCTTCAAGCCTGGGCCTGCTCTACCACAAAGTCACGTGGAACAGCGGCTTGAAAAAAATGCTGTGACGTTTGAATTTTTTTACCAAATTTTTAGATGCCAAAGTCCGGTAGCCCATGCAAGACGCCGAATCCGGCCCTTACCATGCCGCCTCCTCGTCCCTCTCTGCCTCCCATCTACGTGCGGGTGGAGCCTCAAGCTCGCCCTTTTCTGCCAGACTGCCCAGGTCACGAATGATGTCCTCGTAGTCATATCCTAGGTAGTACAGTAGCCGTGCAGCCCACTTCAGCGTCTCGCCCACCTCGGCGCCCGGCGCCCCCCTGCCCCCTGCCCTCTGCGCTTGCCTCTGCGCCTCTTCCTCCTGCATCTTCCGCAGAATGATCCAGACTGTCTGTCGGTTGGGGTATATGCGCCCTCGCAGTGTCACCTTCGTCCCTGAAGGAGTACCAACCTCAATGTTTTGGGGCCGGTCCTCGTATTCTTTTCCCTGGTCTACCCGATACTTTGCCATCGTTGGTAATCCGCCAGGTGCACGGTACGGCTCAAACATTCTCGACGGCTGGTAGCACCACATGTCGACCAATTCTCGGCCCTTGGAGCTGCCATACACATCCAAAACCCCACCCAGTATTTGGTTGAAATCCCTCGTAGAAAGCTTGATGCCTTGACTAGCAGATGATTTTAGAAATTGTGAACAGTATTGTTTCAACTCGTCATCAATGGTTGAGAGGATGCCAACAACGCAGTAGAATTCGTTCCTTACGTCCGTCAAGATCAAGTTTTCCCATACGAACAAAAAGTCCCTGAATGCATGGAGAGCCTTGTCCTTTTCTGGTTGCTGCGTCTGTGTGGCCGCTGATGAGATGCGCACCAACTCTGCTCCAAAGGTGGCCAGAATCATCGGTGACGGCCGATAACCAGAGGACTCGAGAGCGTACTCCTGCATCCCACGTACCGACTGCCAGCGGTGTAGCGTAATCTGCCCACATAGCAATGCAGTGAAGAACTCGTGCGGCATACGCTGCGTCTCAGAGTCCTTGTCCCATGTCCCTGTCCATTCAATCGTCTTCAGCACCAAGTCATTTTCACCCGCAAGAGTACCAAAACGTATAATGGCGGCGGCAATGGAAAAATGGCCATACACATCAGGATCGATGAGCGGGCCATCAAGGTCTTTTGAAAATAGTAGCCATCGGCCAATGTCGTACTGCTTAGAATCTGTGGCGAGATCCAACAGCTTCGCAAGCAAAGGAAGGGGAAGCTGTGTCTGGAAAGCGGGGAATTCAATCGGTGGTACTCGGCTCGTGAATGGCTCATCACGCGGAAGAGGTACGCTTTTTAGTGTCTCAAAGAACTGCTCTAGGGATCTTTGCATGTTGCTATCCGTGTACGATTGGAGCATTTTCAGGGTTGTCATGGCCCCTGCCATGTCTCCATTGTGTATAAAGGCTCGAATTGTCCGATGTAAAAGGCTCAGGGCCATCGTCGTGGGCTCGAAGAAGTAAGGTGGCTCAGACACATCTGAGATAGCCTTGGGTAGCGCATTCACAGCGCTGACCTCTGTGCCAAATCCAGAAGCAAGATTCAAAATGCTCAGTAGCAGTTCTGGCCGCTTTTCTGGAACTATACCCCCGGATTCCAGGAGACGGGAAATGATGCTATCCCAAGTTGTCGACCCCAAGCTGAGGGAATTGAGGTCGAGAAAATGTTTGAGATTCTTGATTCGCTCGACCAGCACCTCAGGAGCGGTACCTCGACCGCCAACGGCTAGTCGCATATTGTTCACAAGTCCGTCGACAAAGGCGGTCACTACCTCGCTGCTGATGGTCCTCTGCGTCTGCGCACGGTCTTCGGCCTTCGTAAAAGCATCTCTCTCTCGTTGAAACAGGCCCCAGCCACTTGTCCTTGCTTGCTCTTCGTCTTTCGCCTGCAGAAGCTCTGCCCAGCTGATTAGACGCCAGTCATGCTGCCTTGGGTCAGATACGATTTGCTCCAGAATTGAAGAGCCATCCAAAATCCAGCCACCATGGAGGCAAGACCATAGGACAAGCTCCAGCCATAACTCGGGTGCTATTTCGGTAACTTGCACCTTGTAGCGGGAGCCGGGGATCTCGTGGCCAAGAAAATACGACGCATTCAAGCGCTCGGTCGCGACCTTGACAGACGCTTCGTGGGCCCTCCATGTTGCATCCGACAGCGCAGTGAGAATTTTGGAGGAAAGGAGGTGGAGAGTTGGCGGTTGCTGCAAGGCGTGAGCATCTTGATTCGACCTGTACGTATATACAGAGTCCGGTATCAAACCCGTATGGTGCAGGTAGGCGATGATTTCCAAAACACGAGGCATGATAGAGTTGTCAGCGGGCGGGTTGTCGTTTCCAGCAGCAACCAAAATCATGTTTCCCAAGCTGCGCCAAAGCTGTCCCACCCCTCGTTTAATCACCCTGCGGCGTATGTCGAGCGATTCTGGAATAGATGTAAGGTCCTCCAATGTGTACTTGAGCTTCCTCGGCGGACGGGCCCGCTGCGTCAGAAGAGGGCTTTCGGTCAAGTCGTCGAGAGATCGCGGTTCCAGCTCAGGCCACAAGACGTTGGCAGCCGACTCGAGCTGTACGGAGCCTTCAGATGATGATTTCCCATCCTCTACGAGCTTCTTCGCAATCCACACCACTGTGTCCCACCGTTGTTCCACAAGACCAACATAGCTAACAATGTCTAAACCGGCGTGCTGTGCTGCGTCAAGCACAGCAGCCAGGTCAAACGGTGTCACCGAGGTGGATATGTCAGCGTCATTGGAGGGCTGTCGTCGAAGCTGAGGTGGAAGGAAAGGATCAATGGTAGCGAGCCACTCCTGCATATCACGGCTAGCATCTCCATCGGGGAATGTAATGCGAGATCGAAGGGGTTCTTCATGAGGCTTTCCATGATGGTTCAGATGGTAGATTGGCTGTTCCCGTTGTGAATTCAAGATTGGTGCATTCGACTGCGGCGCAGGATGGCCAGCGTGGGCACGGCGACGCTTCGCCGAAGAGAAGGCACGACGGGGGCGCCGGGCGAACGACAGGGAAGGCACGAGGAATTCGGGGACAGACCAGGAAGCGGCGAGTGTGCAAGTCGATGGACGGAATGCCTGTGTCAGCGCGCTGCGGATGCAGATGTGGGAAGCGCTCATGGAGACCTGGTGGACGCCGGCTGTGAGGGTGCAAAGATGGCTGCAGCAATGTCGTCGCACCTTTTTTTTCATCCATTCATGACGTCGCGTTCTTTCCGCAGACGCGACTTGGTCCGAGCGCAAGCTCCGTGGAACTTCTCCCCACAACTGCCCGAACGTCCATAGTCTCCCTCAGTTTCAGGCAAACAACTGAAGGCTCCTTTGGACACAGCGGTGCCGTGGCCGAAATACACTTGTTCGCTGTAATCAAGAGCTAGCTGTCTCTGTTCGTCACTTTCTACTAGCAGGCAACGACACATCCTCTATTTCATCGTCACCCTCCTGCACAGCACAATTCGTCTTGTCGCACACATTCACGAAAATGCCGTACCGCGTAGGTAAGTAAATGTTTCTATATCTACTTCTTATTTGATACCTTTCACCTCTTTCCCATCTGGTATCGATGCTCACTTTGGTCCAGAGGTAGCCAAGCAAGGCCGCGCAGGTTGCAAGAGCAAAGAGTGCAAGGACGCCGGTATCAAGATCGATAAAGGCGAGTTCCGTTTTGGAACGCTCGTTACTATCAAGGAACATACTAGCTGGACCTACAAACACTGGTATGTTCTGCATTCTCAACTCTGCGCTTATGTCGAATCTAACACTCGCAGGGGCTGCGTCACTCCCGCCCAGATTCAGAATCTTAAAGAGGACAGCGGAGATGATGTCGACATGGTTGATGGCTACGATGAGCTTCCCGCTGAACTGCAGGAGAAGGTCCAATTTGCTCTTGCCAACGGGCATGTACCTGACGAAGACTGGAAGGGTGTAAGTGGAAGGATCTCTCCCGGCATTCTCGCCTTATCTAATAACCGTAGGATGTTGAGTGCAATCGCCCAGGCCAGAAAGGTTTCCGTGTGAAGACCAAGGCTCCCTCGAAGAAAGGAAAGAAAGGTGATGAGGTATGCATGCTTACCAATCCCGCAATGGACCTGTCCTCATCACTGATGATCGTAGGATGATACGGAGGCTGAATCACCGAAGCCCAAGAAGAAACGTGGACGTGCTGCTAAAGACATCGATGAAGAAGAGGCTCCCGCTCCCAAGAAGAAACGCGGTCGTGCTGCCAAAGACGTCGATGAAGAAGAGGCTCCTGCCCCCAAGAAATCTCGGGGAAAGGGTAAGAAGGCGGCAGTCAAGGAGGAAGAGAAGGATTCCGAAAGCGAGGCCGAAGCACCGAAACCCAAGCCGAAGCGAGCAACCAAGAACAAGAAAGCTGCCGCTCAAGAAGAACCAAGCGAAGATGAGGCTGAATCTGAGCCTGAACTATCCAAGCCGAAGCGCGGAAAGAAAAAGGCCGCAGCAGCTGACAAAGAAAAACCTGTTGCACAGAAGAGGTAATTCTATCATACAGGGTACCTTCAGTGACGCTAATAAGATCCAGAGGCAGGAAGAAGAAGGCTGCAGCGGACGATGAGTAGGAACTTAGCTCCTATCCAAAGTCTATTGTAGTCGGGGCTACGATATCGGTTTCAGTTCCATTACCAAGTGTCAGATCACGATCAGGTGCTGTTCTTTATGTTGCTACAGTTAAAGATGATTATATCTTCTAGCAATGTCGCGTATAGCATAGATACCCATCAGCATCCAGAAGGTTTACGGATGCGAACTGTGGTCGAATACTCGACTGACATGGTTTATACCATATGAATTACTTGCGTTAGCAGAGGGGGTGTACTGTTTCCTTCTTTCCAATGATCACTTCTTTGGTTGTCCGTAGCGTACTATGTACGTAGTCTAAGGTCTTCCATTCCTGGCTAGTGTCTTGTGTCACTACGTCAACGACTTTTGCGTCAAAGCTTCGCACTACCATTCCATCGGTGCCTTTGATCGGAATCTCCAGTCAGATTAGCGATGCTTGTCAGATCGTGCGCAAATCCCCATAATGTACCTGACGCTAGGTAAAGCTGGGTGTTCATTGACGTCTCGTTCTGAGGGATGAAGAAGACGAATTGAGCCTCAGCGCCTGTACCTTGCATTGCTACACATCCCCTGTTGGAGTGTAGAGTTCGCTTTCCAAGTTGTGTAAAAAGCACCGCGATGATCACCTTTCCTTATGGCGTGTAATCTACTATGCCAGTATATTACCATTGCTCTGTGAAGGGATTCACAGTTGTCATTACATCAGCACCATCAGCTTTCATCGATAATTAGCGCTAAAGCTTACGTTCTTTCGTAGACGTCAAACCTAATTGTGATGCGACCGCTTATCCGACGCAATGACCCTCCAGATCATCATCGACTAGCTCCCGCCGACCGTCAGCGAGTCAATGCTATGGTCAATCTAGGTCTCCTGATCCTTGGAACTGCTACCCATAGCTGGAATAGTGTCTCATGCCACTTCCCCTTCAGCTGAGACTATGTTGTCATGACTATTTGTTCCTCGTGCAGGAGTCTCGATCCGAGAGACTAAGCTTTCAATGCGCGTGAGGTACTTCATACATGCACTGTCTAAGCTTGCAAAGCAGCCTTCGACACCATGACGTACTCTATTGCACCGCATAGCATATAAGGTACCTCTTCTCCCATGATATTCTTCGTCTTACCTTCCACTCTCCACAACTGCCCCGATTCAACATACAATTATAAATCACGGGTCTCTCCCATTAATCAATCCAACTTCCAATACCCGAAATGTCTGCCGACGACCAGTACGAGCAACAGAACGATATCGTTGGCGGTGACGCCCCATCTGGTAACTCCATGGACAACGATTACGCCAGCCGCACTGGCCAGAGCCACATTCCTGTCCAGAAGGATGATGCTCCTGTGGACAGTCCTTATGATGCAGCAACCGCCGACTCCGATGAACAGCTAGGTATGTCATGTCCCTTAACTAAAGGACTTAATTGACCGTGATCTAGCTCGTGATGAGAGTGATGCCATTGATAGAAGCAACATTATGGATAGTCGCACTCGTGGTGCTACTAAGCAAGCCGGAACCTATGCAGAGCCCGGCGACGAGGAGGGATTACCAGGTGCAGAGGATGGGACCTCAGCTATCCGCAAGTGATTGGATAAATTATATAGGTAGTACAATCTGTATGATATGTTTTGGACGTATTAGTGCTTTCTAGTGTTTTCGATAAATGGCTTTCTTTTTTCAAAGTGTTTATTAGGAGATGCCTATAGTCAGCCTATAGTACCTTGAAATAACAAATTTTTGAAACCTTCATGAGTTCTCATAGCAATTTCGAATTACAGTTGTTTCTTCGGTCAAGTCGTAATTATTGGATGACAGTCGAAGACGTTTTACACGCAAGTCTACTAACCATTGGTTTGAATAGGTTGATAGAACTAACCACGATTTCATATGGAAAATATTAGTGCGGTAAAAAATATATAAAATAAAAGCATGTCAGTCTTTTAGTAAATACTATTCAAATACAGAGAAGTGATAAAATAGTCTTTTCCATTCAGATCGGTGCGCCAGAAATTGTATCTAGACGCGTAAGGTTATTGACAGCACCATAGATGCTATCGCAATTAATCCAAACAGCAAACTCCATTGTTGCACTGAAATGGAAGGGAAACCGTTCGGTCTCCTTATAGCGGCTGATTATAATTGTCTTTGATATCGATCAATACATAACACGTCACTGAGTATCTGGAAATGTTTATTGATGCAGAGATGCTTTTGAACCCCGGTCCATGGAACAGTCCAAAGACTGTAAAGATTTTCTCTGGGATATCTCTTCATTTAGAAAGCGTCCAGCGTGACTCAACGCTGCTGCCTGTTTGACCAAATGAAAATTTGCCTTCACCGCGTACTTGTGCGTTTGTCTTTCACTCTCACGTTCCCCTTGTGGTCACGTCACCAAGTATTAAATAGCGCTAATCCCCCCTCCCACAACAACAAAAAATCGGTGCTACCTTTTTCTCCTCTGCCGCTCAGCGATGGAGAATTCCCTCCATCTACGCCTGCGACCAGTGGAACGGCCCGTTGCTCCCTTGTTGGAGCAACTGAACGATCCCCGGTTCCATACCGAAGGTAGGCTTCCCCCAGACTTTGAGTCTTCTGACTCTCCTGCCAATCTACCCCTTTCCCCTCTTCAGCTGCCTCCCCCTGCCTTTGGCCCACTTCTTTGTGAGCCTCGACCAACTCCACAAACAGAGGCGAATATTGAACCAATGACGACCATGGGCCGTGGAGATGTGCCAGCTGCAGTAGCAGCAAAGGGCACTCAGGTCCACATCTCGGGCCTCAAAGGCAAGCATTGCATTCAAAAAGGCATTGCATACTTCTACCGCGGACACTATCTGTACAGCACCAACTTCAACCCCGTTGTCCCCGTCATTCCTTCCAAGAAGGGAATATTCATTGAGAACCACTCCATCGACACAGCTCCCATTTACAACAGGAGGGACAAGAATCTGAAGGATGAGGGCAAAGTCCGTGCTCTTCATAGAAGCATGGTGCACGAGTGGGACAATATGATGAGTGACAATGCCGACTTTGTCCAAGATGCGTTTGCGGCCGGAGGAGCGGGCGTAGAACCAGCCCGGTTGACGAAGTCTGAGCATGGTCTCCAAGGTGAGTCGCAACAGGCTTTTGGGTTGAGAAAGCTTGTCACCAACAGCGGTCGCCTTGTGATTTCTCGTTGCGCATGTACTAACGTTTCATAGGTGACCAAGGTCAGCGTTACGCTATGCATGAGGTGCCGTGGACGCCGTCAACCGGGTTCGCTCCGTCGAATGATGCTCCTGGAGTGGATCAATATTACAACAGCCGTGCGCGATTTCTAGCTGCCTCTGCTCCAGGTTCCGGTCATGCAACACCATTGTCTCCTATACTTGAAGAATACCACTCTCATCGTAGGGCAGCTCGCGGCTTTAACTCTGTCGCCTCATTTCCGCAGATTGCTTGTGACGAGGCAGGGGACTTTGGGGAGATGAGGTCGTCACCTGCAGTTCCACAGACTTTAAGGGTAGGCAATGCTACTCGCTCAGCCTCCGGACCTTCTTCCCGCCTAGCATTCGGCCTTCACCCGTCCAACGCAAGCTTTGCATCTTTGGACAGCGGAACGAACACTAGCAATTTGCCCGATTCTCATCCCGCTTCTCGACCAGCACCTCGCCCGGCATCGCGTATTTCGAGTGTAGGATATATCCAGAACCTAAACTCGTTTGCTGGAGGACATGGCCCTGGCCCTAGTTCACGTGTCTCGAGCACGTCCTCGATGCCGAATGAGAGGCTCTTCCCAGCGCCTTCTACATCTCGTTCACCGTTCCCAGTACCGAGTACGACATCTCTCTCCAATACCAAGAATTTCCCCACTCTGTACCAGTCCAGCCCAGTGTCTCGCTCGTTGACCAGAGAGTCTTTTCCAAGAATGCAGTCTGTCATGACTCCGTCTACTTCCCAACCGTCATTTGGCATTCCGAGCGAGGAGATTCTATCAGGTGACCAGGGTCCCAACGTCCAAGATGAGATGGCTACACCACGCGCCCAGGTCGCTGGACTCGAGCGCGGATACCCATTAAATGCTTCCTACGACAATGCGCGCCACGAGCCGCTATGCGCACAACCAGTTACCGGACGTCCCCGAAAGGACAGCTTCGCTAAGGCATCGAGGGCTCTCAATGAGGCCTACAACATCAACTGGCCGGAGGTAAATTGCCAGCTACATGGCCCCGGCTGTGATGGAGTGACTGTGACGGAGGAGCATCAGACTGAGCAGTGTCGTCTACGTGAAGGATTCGCGGGAGTCTACCCACTTATACATGCGCGTGGCCGGACTATGGTTAACTGGTACATGGTATATCTTGAGGAGGTGAGTAAAGGTCAGAGAGCTTAAGCGGGTCGATCTTGTCCGTCTTGCCAGCTGCCAACTGCCATCTACCGGCCGTTAGGATATGACCTTCGTCTGTTAAAAGCAAGGATAGATGATCTCCGCCATGTTGAAAGCGAGGATGGATGATCTCCGCCATGTCGAAAGCGAGGGTCGATGATCTTCGATCATGGACACCAATAAGCACGAAATTAACGTAGTAATGCTAAGATAACTATATCTGAACGATTGTGAAGCATAGTTTCGTCCTTTGTCGTGATGCGAATGAATATTTCCGAACAGGGTGTAGATTTGGTATCATGCAGCCAGCTCACCACATCCGACCTGAACAGCCACTCCTCGGCTATTCCTACGCCATCGCTATAACATACGAATGAAAGACTTTTATATCCGACAAACGATAGTACACCTTGATAGTTATTGACCTCTAAAGAATGTTGTTGAATCCTGGAAAGACCAGTGTAGGTGTCAAGTTATAGGAATAGCCTGCCAATTCTCCATCTCAAGCCCATTGCGAAAGTGATCAGCGACATGATCCATCCGCGAGGCTGTCGATTCAAGGAACATATAACAGAAACCGCACCACAACGATGCAGGGCTCGACTTGATTACATCTGTATCATGCATCCAAAATTCTGGTACCTGAAAACCCTTCTTGGTGCGATCATCCATATTGTTTAGATGGACTTGCAGCACATGCTGCTTAAGAAGATCCTTACGCCCAAACGTCCGATCCATGAGTCCTCTTGTCAGACAGCTGGAAATATTATGCTGGTCGAAATGATCAGGGTCGTCGATGCCTTCGGTGCAAAAGACGCAGCGGTTTTTATCGAACAACAAGCCATCGAGTATGCATGTCCACTCTTTGACATGGAAGTCGTGGACGCCACTCTCGTGCCTCTTCCAGGCATACACATCCTTGAAAGACTTCGGACACACCGTACAATGGAAGGCTTTGATGCGTTCTCCCGCATGATCGCTAGATGCATCGGATATCGATTGACTCATGGATTGGCCACGGGCACGATACCTTGAAGGGTAGGAACGCTTGCCTTTTCTTTTTGACATCTGCGCTGTTGCTTTAATGAATGCTTGGGGGGAATACTCTGTGGTAGGAGCTTCTAGCGCGCCGAGTACGCATGGGTATGCATTCAAGTCAACACCAGCGGGGATGTTCAAGACAGCCTCGCCCCTAGAAGATGCGATACCTATCATTTCTGAAAGCGAGCTGCCGAAATTGTAAGGGTGTTCACAAGGCTCTCTATACATGGAAAGGGCTGAGGCAAAGTGAGGACTCAGTGGTCGGTCGGTGGCACATAGTGTGTTGCTCGTAGGCGATAATTCGTGGTTTGGGCTAGGTAGTGCCTTGGATTCGTCTGTTTAGAAAAATTAGAATACATTGACAAAAACAAGATTAGTGAGGCCAACCAGAAAGCTTCATACGCGCCCGAAAATTGCTCAAACACACCCTGACTTGACGTTCAGATAGTCCGGTTGTTTCAATAAGCTTATTCAGTTGCTCATCGGTTGCATATGGGGACGAAGCATGATCTTGCAGCCAGTTCTTAATGAGAGAAGTTCGTTGTCTCATAGCATGCCTGCCCGTAGAAGTCACTGAATTAGATGAGCCAGATGATTCTGGGGTCTTCGGCTCAGCAGGGCCTCCATCCGGGGCGGACACACTACTGTTAAACTCGTCGAGGGGCAGCGAGTCCGATGACGTAGGCGAGGCCTCGAATGTATTGCAACTCCCAAAAGGAACTACCTTCTGCTCGACATCGCGTGGACAGACAAAGTAGCTGTCGAGAACACTCCCTCCATATTCAGCATGGCTGCAAGGGAGTAATGAGGGTCGGAGCAGGAAAGGATCATCTGGGTTTTTGTTGCCTAGGAGATTGTTTGAAAGCAAAGGGCCGTTGCTTGTCTCAGACGGCGATGATAATTCGGGGAGAAATATAGCATCAAGGGGATCAAGAAGGCCCGTCTGAATGGCATCGAAGTCAAGCAGGCTAGGTCGACTCGTTAGCTAAAATACTCCCGAACCACCAGAGGTCGCAGTAGCATAAAGTCAATGAGAACAAAGCATATCTGCAAACCTCTTATGACATCCCAGCGGATGCAAAAGATTTCCCAGGACAACAGAGAGGGGTGCTTACCGAGACTCGATGGGGGCCTGAAGGTAAGGCTGCCCCACATGTGTGAGGGACTCCGAGACTTCGCGGTCAGTCTGTCCGTTGCCAAGCATTTCTCGTCCCAATGATGCGCGCAGCTCGAAATTCATAACACAGCAACGCAGCAAACCGGTAAGAAAGAGTGCTAAAAGGAAAGAAGGAACAGTTGTAATTAGACGACAAGATAATAGCCTTCTGAATGAGTTTTAAGGCGCTTTGCTTTAAGGCGCTGTGCATATACCGCTTTCCCGCCAGGTGATAAGCTGCGTGTTCATTGGCCCGCAGCGTGCCAGCTTCTGATTGGCTAGCATGGGGCGGCATTTTGATTGGCCGGTGCGGGGCTCAACCAGGCGATAGGGTTCGTCCAAGCGTTCGGAGGAGGATCTGGTAGCCCATGTCGTGCAAACGCACCCTGCTACAAGTCCAGCAGGATTCCTTCAAGGCAAGATTGGTACTAAATCATAGCAATAGAGGGATTGAATTCTGAATCATCTTGTATGGTTTAGACTCGACCTTGAGACGAGCTATAGCGCGACATTGCTTTCTGATATATGAATTTTAACATCACCGCAACTAGCCACACAAAAGCATAGTAAACTGCGTCAACGCTTAGAACATGCTCTTATCGTTGGTTTATTTAATGTGACAATAGGTATGCGCGATCGCTAAGGAGAAGTACGGAGAAACTACGCACTGCCATGCGTCATCACCTAGCTTGGGGTGTTGAAATCTTTTCTATACCCGTCCATGTTTCATGCAACTTTTTCTCACCTGCTCTTCCAAACGCCGTGTTGAAGCCAGCGTCATGCAGACAGACCCTTACATTCGCACAGGAAATTTACACCAGGGACCAGTTTCCGTCCAGACCAACTGCGGTGCTATGAGCGATACGTCCTGGATGATTACGGCTGTCCCGGCCAGACGGCATCCGCAATACTCCTCACCAGCTGCAACTTTTTCCTCATGTCCTCGTATCCCAACGAATTACCCTCCGCGTGGCTCGCGAATCCACATTGTGGGCTCACACTGATCTGCTGCAGCGCCTCTTCCCTCGTCTGGCCTGTGCCTTTGGCAATGAAGTCGGCGGCTTGGTTGACACGCTCAATCATCTCATCCTTGTTCTCAAGGGCCGGGAACTTGGAGGTGATGACGCCAAGGACGACGTTCTTAGATTTCGGGAGGTGCGCGAGAGGCTCAAAGCCACCAGCTCGTGGGGTGTCGTACTCGAGATAGTAGGTGTCGACATTGAGGTCCTAGCAAAACTTAGCATCCTTGTGATGAAGAAGGAGAGAGATTTTACTTACCTGGAAGAGCTTCTTTGCGATGTTGTCATATGCACCTTCCGAGAAGTGTCGGCTTCCTACGTAATTGCCCCTGCAAAGATGGATGCCCAAGTGCATGTCTGCCGGTCGCTCAAAACACTTATTGTAAAATTTGACATAAGCATCGAACATTTCATCAGCTGTCTTGTCGTTGCCCTTGTCAGCAGCCCACCCCTCCAACATGGACTGCGAGCAGAAGTACGCCAGATTCGGGTCATCGACTTGAATGTTCCTAATGCCTTCCTTGTGCAGAAACTTCAACTCCTCCTGGTATGCTTTGGCTACGTCCTCAAAATATTCTTCGTCATTTGCATACACATCTTTTGGGTAGCTCCGCCCAGCCTTGTACCGGAAGTGATACCATGATGGCGAGATCATGGTGATTTTGATGTTTTTCCACTCATTTTCCGGTAGTAGCTTCTTCATGATGTCAACTTCGCGCTGGTAGCTCGATTTGCCTGGATGAGAAATTTTGTCGACGCAAACAGTAACAGCGTTGGGAATCTCCTTAGACTCCATGAATGATTTGACGTCAGGCGCGTATGGGCGGAACATGTCTGCGTCGTAGCCTTTCAAGATACCGAGCTGGAGCTCCTTCATGCCAACAAGCTCCTCGAAGAAGGTGCCCCAGAACATGTGTCTAATGCAATGATTAGCTTCTCTCCGATCTGGATTGTAAAAAATCTTCACCTCGCATATTCTCCGCTGGAGACGATATGAAACCCTGCATCTTTCTGTAGCTTCACGACGTCTGCAATTGACTTATCCTCCAGAGGGAACAGTTCAGATGCGGGAACCTTCTCCGCAGCGACATCATATCTCTTCTGGACCAATTCCTGTGGGCGGAGCAGGGAACCAACGTGCTCAGCCCTGAAAGGGGGGTTTCTCTTTGCGGTAGACATGACTTAAAAAGCAATTGTTCAAGTGTTAGGTTGAAGGATAGAGGAACAAGGTCGCGAAAAGAAGCTTCAGCGAACGAGGCAAACTGTGGCCCCTCATCTTAGGCTGTGTGCCCCGCCTTTGTGTGGAGCAGTCGCCCTACCTCATATCCACGTGCGCGGTTCGGACGTAAGCGATTTTATCCTGAATTGATGGGGCACAGTCATTTTCGTAGCGGTTTTGCCATAATGCAGGGTCACGTCAAGCTAAGCTGCTCTCTGTTAGTGTGGTGGATGTGGTGGAGGGTGCATGATGCGTGGGAACTTCTCAACTTCACCGAAGCCAAACTCCGAGAGCCGACTACGGCGCATCTATGTTGACGGACTTTGCACAGGATTCGAAATCAAAAATACTGACAGATCCGATTGAAAATATAGCTCCCCTGACAGCATGCGTGGTGGACCCTCTAACTACACAATATGCGCTTCTGGCCTCTATGACGTAAGCTGTGATATTTTCGTGGCTCCTCGAATGTGGAAGTTCCTGACGACAGCATCCGAAGGCTATGCCGATGTAGATATCTTTACGGGTTTAGGAGATATGGGCGGCGAATTCCTAAGCAAGGTCGTTACAAACAAAAAGCCGAAGGTTCATCGGAAGAGGACCCCGCAGTGGGGTGTTTGAAAGTATATATTGCGACATTGCCCGCGGGCTGCGTCAAACACCATCAAAACCCACTTCGAGTCTCCTCAATCCCGACAGCTTTCAAACGCCTGTTCCGAGCACGACCTCCCCAAACATGACACGGGTTCTCCTAACTGGCGGTAGCGGCTTTATTGCTGCGCACACTCTCGATGTGCTACTGAAAAGAGGCCGTAAGTGATCTCTGCGGTCTTGTTGTGCTCGTAGACAAGAGGCAATGGATGCTGGTCTCTCTCTGCGTCGTTTTGCTGACTTGGCTCTCAATATGCAGATTCAGTCGTCACAACAGTGCGTACGCAAGACAAAGCCGACAAGATCAAGGAGGAGCACAAGGAAGCAGTCGATGCCGGCCGACTGGGTTTCTCAATTGTTCCGGATATCGCACAAGAGGGCGCATTTGATAATGCTGTTATTTCTAGCCCGCCGTTCGAGGTCGTTTTGCACACAGCAAGTCCGTTCCACTTCAATGTCACCGACGTGCAGAAGCAGCTTCTCGACCCTGCAGTCATTGGAACAACTGGCATTCTCAAGTCTCTCAAGAAGAGCGCACCTTCTGTCAAGCACGTTGTAATTACATCGTCGTTTGCCGCCCTCATCAACCCGAGCAAAGGAGACTGGCCCGGCCATGTGTACTCTGAGGAGGACTGGAATCCTATGACGCCACAGCAGGCGTTAGAAAACCCATCGGCAGGATACAGGGCAAGCAAAGTTTTCGCTGAAAAGGCTGCATGGGATTTCGTCGAGAAGGAGAAGCCCAACTTTACTCTCTCGACAATCAATCCTCCACTAGTATTTGGGCCCATTGTACGTTTCGTGGTACTCATTCATTAACGCGTCTTGCTAATTCGACTGAAGGTACATGCCCTTGAGAGTCTTGAGAACCTCAACACCTCGAACCAACGCATTCTCGCCGCCGCTCAGGGCAAATGGAAAGACGAAATACCCGCGACCGGCGTATATTTGTGGGTTGATGTACGGGACGTCGCAGAGGCACACGTTGCAGCTTTCGAGAAGCCTGAAGCGGCCAACAAGCGCTTCTTCACAGTAGCTGGATACTTTGCGAATAAAGAGATTGCAGAAATTATCGGGAAAAACTTTTCTGAGATTAAGGACCTACCTAGCTCGTCAACAACAGGTGGTGATTATCCTGGAGGCGGCAAGGAGAAGGCTTTATATTCATACAACAATAAGCGGTCGATTGATGTGCTGGGATTGAGATATAAGTCTTTTGAAGAGAGCATCACGGACAGCGTCAGATCATTCCAAAAGAAGGGCCTGTGAGTATGATACGTCTGGATGTGAGCCGGTCTCTAGAAGAGTCGGTAGTGGTCACTTTCCGACCTCGCAACGCCTTGCATGACCTTGCCTATGGAAGGCAAATGGGACGTGCACAATAGAGCGCGATGACTTTTACTCCTTGATTGTCTGGGTAGACATGCAAAGCAATAGAGATAGAGACGTTCCATCATAGAGTATACATTATTAGAGATTCTATCTGTACTTGGCTGATCAGCAAATGGACCATCATGTGTGGAATCCCAAGGTTGGTTTGAAAGGGGAATCAGATTGTTGAGCTTGAACTTTTAACTTAAGCTTCATCGAAGTGACTCAGCAGCTAATGAAGAGTAGATATCATCATGATAGGGAGGAAGTGAAAGAAAAAGCTAGACTCACAATATGAATTTACGCCAAAAGGGCTGGTCGGGCGCCACTTTGCGTCTATGATGGGAGAGTTTTGCAGTGAAGATTGTGCTACAGCGGCCGAGGCCAGGCGAAGGAGCGGCGCGGAGAAAAAAGGCGCCGAGCGTGGCCGCTGCCCCACCAACGAAGCTCATTGAAGCCAGCACAACCCTCTCTGCCTGTGCCTGTGCCCAATCCAGCCAGAGCAATCATCCTCCCACCGTTACTTGCAATCGCACTACCCCAAAGACTCAACAGGTTCCTTCGGTCGTCAGGAATCCCCTCGAGACGTCAACATGTCAGGTCCGTCTCTCCCACCCCGCACATGTACAAACAAGCAAATGCATTAGACTGACATGGCCTAGGTTACGAAGCCGAAGCAAGCAAGTGCCGCAAGCGCTATGGTAGAATATGAAATTCAACTGACCAAGTCTGCCAGAGAACTTCGTCAAGCAGTACTATGACTGTTTCGATGGAAACCGAGATCAGCTCTATGCCTTCTACGTAGGTTTCCTGAGCTGCCGAGAAGTAGGTTGCCAGGCTGACAATGCACAGGAGCAGAGTTCCATGCTCACCTTCGGAAGAGACCAAGTCGCGGGTCAAGCTGCCATCGCCGAGAAGTTCAAGGTGAACTCTGCCATCATGCCCCCCAAAGCCGGTCGCTGACCCCGCGCAGAATCTTCCCTTCACAGAGCAGGTGAAACACGTGTGGAGCGAAGACCAGGACGTGTCGATACAACCCTCCGCCGAAGACGGAATCTTGATCGTAGTCACCGGCCAGGTGCAGGTACGTGGACGTCCATTGCGCTTGTCTTAGCCGCTGGAAATAACAATGGTGTAGGAGTTTGGACAACCCGCGCCGCTCAACTTTGTGGAAGTGTTCCAGCTCAAGATGGGCGGAAGTACTGGCCGCGGGTTCTACATCTTCAACGACATTTTCAAACTTGTGTAGATCTTGTCGCTCTGCACGATTGCGATGCTCGCCTTGGCTTGTATTGACTCGGCCACTGCTGCACGGCACTGGCGAACAAAATTAGAGGGAGGGATTTGCATGGACTCAGCGCCAAATTCGAGAGCGGAGGATCGAAGCACTCGCTAAGGATTGCCTGGGGTCCTTTGGCGCGCTTTACAGCGGTAGTTTGACCCAATACATTCACGTTTACTTCAACTGTGTGCGACCAACAAACACCAGCCATGTCTGTTTTCCGACCCCAGGTACTTTTCCGGAGCCGGCCTGCTCCGTATCTGCTACCGGTGTCGGCGCATCTCTCGGCACTTCCACCCCGCATCGTGGAATAGCTCTTTTCCGCGCCTCACTGCCGAAGCTCCATGCCTAGAGCTCGCATTTAGCGTCCGTCATGGGGTTCCTTCCCGGAAACAATCCGACTCTTCGCACTTCTTTTTCTTTCAATTTCCCAGCAGTTTCTCGTTCTCTCTTTGCCAGAGCATTTACTTGGTTATTGCTTTCTTGACATTACAATTGATCTCGCGCTACAGCGTTTCTTACCTTCACAATGTCTGGCTTCATACAAAAGGGTGTCAAGAATATCCTGCAAAAGAATCCACACGATGTAGTATTTCTCTCCGCAATTCGAACGCCCATTACAAGAGCTAAGAAAGGCGGACTCCGGGACGCGTACGACCATGAGATGCTTGCGGCGGTGCGAGATCCTCGATTCTAGCTACTCGGTCTCCTAGGCTGATGTCACATACTCTAGGTCCTAAAAGCCACAATCGAGAAGTTCCCGAATTTAGATCCAGCCAGGATTGACGATGTGTGCATCGGCACCGTGCTCTCTGAGCTAGGTGGCTCCAAAGCGGGTCGCATGGCCGCCAACCACGTCGGGATCCCGACAACGACGTCTTTCAGCACCGCAAATCGAGCCTGTGCATCCGGACTCACCGCAATAACACACATTGCGAACGGAATCGCGGTAGGGCAAATCTCCGTGGGCATTGCCGGTGGCATGGAGAGCATGACTCGGAACTATGGCAGTCGGGCTATTCCGACAGAACTTTGGCAAGACCTAAAGAATTCGCCGGTGAAGGAAGCACGGGACTGTATAATGAACATGGGAACAACATCTGAAAATGTTGCGGAGCGGTACGGCGTGTCGCGCGCGGACCAGGATGCTTTCGCAGCAGAATCTCAGAAGCGTGCCGCAAAAGCGCAGGCAAGCGGTTTCTTCGATACAGAGATTGTGCCTGTCACGACAAGATGGGTTGACCCAGAGGTCCCTGAGAATACCAAGGAAATCACAGTCACCAAGGATGATGGCATCAGAGCAAACACAACAGTAGAGAAGCTGGCAACGATGAAACCTGCCTTCAAAGAAAACGGCACCAGTACAGCAGGAAATAGCAGTCAAGTCTCCGACGGTGCTGCTGCAGCCCTTATGATGCGCCGATCAACTGCTGCAGAGCTCGGTCTTACCTCCCATATCATTGGGAAATGGGCCGGTACTCAAGTGGTTGGATGTGCGCCGGATGAAATGGGCGTCGGACCCGCGCTCGCGATTCCTAAACTGCTTGATTATACCGGCATCACGACGGAGGACGTCGGTCTCTGGGAGATTAATGAGGCATTTGCGAGTCAAGCACTTTACTGCATAAGAAAACTAGGACTAGAGAATGATATGGACAGGGTAAATCCGAACGGAGGAGCGATCGCGCTGGGCCATCCTCTGGGAGCGACAAGTGGAAGGATGTTGAGCACACTTTTGCATGAGATGGAGAGGAAGACTCAGCAGTTGGGAGTGCTGAGTAAATGTATCGGGACAGGCATGGGGATGGCGAGCTTGATTGTGAGGGAGTAACACCTCGACTTGGTGATTGTCAAAGTCAACTAGATTTATGGGAAAACAAAGTTCTGAAAATTATAGGGGGGACTGTCGGCTGGTTTGCAAGAACCCACAGCTGGGCTAATGGAAGCTCGTGTGATTATGTCTGGGATAAGCATCAAGATAGAAATTGAAGGTGACCACCTTCGACGCTTGAGAGCAAATAAAAGGACCCCATTCAGTTCTGATAAGATCCAATACTATGCCTTTATTGGGTATATTCATGTTCAACGGACCAGAGAATGCTCTACTATTCGCAAATATCGGGACTTTCAGCTTTCGGGCTTCTACTTATCACGCTTTTTCTGCTTCGTCTTCTTCTTCTTAGATCGTTCCGCGAGAATCTCGTCTAAATAGCTCGTAGATTTGGACTTTTGAGGGCGTGGTGTCGACGTCTTTTCTTCTGTATCGCTGCCATCTCTGCTTCTCCCAATTTGCGTGGAAAGCTCGTCTCCTGCACCACTTTGAAGCTGAGATTCATTTTTTGAACTTCCTCTAGATGGGTTTTCCGCAGTATCCTTAGGAACCTCATCTATGTCTTTGTCGTGATGAAATGCCAGCGGTTGTGACCGTGGCTTTTCAGTCTTTCGTCTCTTTGACTTGAACGCAGATGCTCGCCCTTCTTCTTCTTCATCCTCGCTCTCCTCTTTCGTAGCGTTCGTTTTAGGTTTGCTGAATGTTTGCTGTTTGAGGCTACTTTTGCTAGCTTGTTTTGAGGCCATGTGTGCCTTTGCCGCTTTCTTCCCGATCAGATTCTGTAGAAGATTGCCGTACGATGTTGGTACTCGACGAGTGAAGCTCCCGTCTTCAATCTCTTTGGGCACTTTGGCTCCGACGCCGAACCTTTCACCCTGTTAGCCAGGGGACTTGCGGAGCTCTTCGTGCGGCAACGCACTGCTCGTCATCTCCATTCCCGCCCTTCAGATCATTGTCATCACTCTCTTGGGTCAAATCTCCATTTCGCAGATCCGGTTCAGTCGCCGGTCCTAATAACGACGCTACTAAGCTCGATTCTCCGGCCATGCCAACGGCGACTCTATTAAAGACGACATCTCCTTCACTGGTCCTCTTAGACATGCCTGCGTGAAAGTGAGGAAGCCTCAATAGTTGCAGAGATTAATTTAATATTTGGTCGACCATATCGGGTTGAGACTTTTTTTCACGAACCCGGAAAATCCTCGGCCTGGCTTGGCACCTCCGCGACTCCAGAAAGTTGGCTCCAAAGCTCCGTCTCATCAGCTCCCACCATCGCCTCTGTCCTTCCATTTCTCATTTTCGGTGTTCTGTGATTCGGACGCCATGTACAAGCTCGCCAGCTGCCGGCCGCTAACACGCGCCCTTCGCGCCGCTGCTGTACGTTCCTACCTGCCCTTCGTATACTCCTCAATGACGCGCAGCTGCATCGCAATTGGTTTTGATCGCTAACTCATCACAGGCGAAGCCATTGAAGCAATCGGTTGTCCAGCAGAGCAGAACGCTTTCGATACACGAATATAGATCCGCCAACTTGCTTGCCTCGGTATGGAACGCTCCGAAACAGTTGGCCAACAACGATAGACATGCTGATGAGGGATTTAGTATGGCATTGGCGTTCCCAAGGGAGCTGTCGCTACGAATGCTTCGGAGGCAGAGAAGGTAGCCAAAGAGATCGGTATGTGCACATCGGGAGAAACTCGACCTCGGGCGTTCCTGGGCTAATAAGTGTAGGCGGCGAGGACGCTGTGATAAAGGCTCAGGTGCTCGCTGGAGGCCGTGGCAAGGGCACCTTCGATAATGGCTTCAAAGGTGGTGTGCGGGTTGTCTACTCGCCTCGGGAAGCCTCCATCCTGGCCGACCAGATGATCGGCCATAAGCTCATCACCAAGCAGACGGGCGCCGGCGGCCGACTCTGCAACGCCGTTTACATCGTTGAGCGCAAGTTCGCCCGCCGCGAATTTTACCTCGCCGTTCTCATGGACCGTGGATCGCAGAGCCCCGTCATCGTTGCTTCGTCTCAGGGTGGCATGGACATCGAGACTGTCGCTAAGGAGCACCCTGAAGCCATCATCACTACGCACATTGATATTCACAAGGGTGTCACCGATGACATCGCACGCAATATCGCGACCGAGCTTGGTTTCTCAGAGCAGTGCATTGAGGATGCGAAGGACACGATACAGAAGCTGTACAAGGTCTTCATGGAACGCGATGCGACACAGATCGAGATCAACCCCCTCTCGGAAACCACGGATCACCAAGTGCTCGCCATGGATGCTAAACTAGGCTTTGACGACAATGCCGAGTTCCGTCAGAAGGAGGTTTGGAGCTGGAGAGATATCACCCAGGAGGACCCGGATGAGGTCAAGGCCAGCGAGTCCGGCCTCAACTTCATCAAGCTGGATGGTGATATTGGATGCCTGGTCAACGGCGCAGGTCTTGCCATGGCTACTATGGACATCATCAAGCTGAATGGCGGTAACCCTGCCAATTTCTTGGATGTCGGTGGTGGTGCTACGCCTGAAGCTATCAAGCAAGCTTTCGAGCTCATCACCTCAGATCCCAAGGTTACTGCTATCTTTGTCAACATCTTCGGTGGTATCGTGCGATGCGACGCTATTGCCAAGGGTCTTATTAGCGTTGTCGAGACAATGAACCTGAGGATACCCATCATTGCGAGATTGCAAGGTACCAACATGGAGCAGGCGCATAAGCTGGTGAGTTTTTGTTGCCATTGCATTCCACAATGAAAGCTAATCATTTGCTATAGATTAACGAATCCGGACTCAAGATTTTCTCCATCGATGACCTACAAGCTGCCGCGGAGAAGTCGGTGCAATTTTCCAAAGTCGTCAAGATGGCGCGAGACATTGATGTCGGCGTCGAATTCACCCTTGGTATCTAAAGACCCGGTCCTTCAAGCGTATGCTGCTGACATCCGTTTCCTTTGGTTTGAATGAAGGCTGATTGGCCGCAATAACTCTTGAACTGGTATAGATTGAGTGACGGCTGGATGTCACGTGTATTATTGAGTTAGAGTACCCTCTGCAATTATTTTCCTTTGCTCTCCGGGCATTCTATGCGATTGTATTTAGATGCATGAGGAGCGAAATGTAGACAGCCCTGTACAATTGTCTATGTCTATTTTCTCAAATCCTAATGTCACTCATGTGGAAAAAGACCAGGGCAATATGCTAAGTACCAAAGAAACTTCAGGCTCGAGTTCGATATTTATAGAACTGATCTCTATTGTCCCGCGTCATTCCTGACACTCCTCCCCCTCCTCCTTCCCCTCCTACTAAGCGTCCTACTTAGACTCCGCATCCTTCCCATTCCATGCTCACCCCCTTCGTCCATATATTCTTCCCACCGCCTCCTCCGCTGCTCCTCGGCACTCTGCTGCTTGAACCCACCCTCAGTCCTGTCCTCCTGCTTCTGCGGCCACAGAATCTGATGAATGACAACCGCTCTGACCATCATGGCAAAAACGAAGAACCACGTAATGATCAGCCCAATTGTCATGGCGCACCCAATGTACTGGATGGTCCTATTCCCATTGAGCGCCTTGGCAATGGCAAACGTGGCCGTCGTCAGCGCCGTGTTGGGGAAAATGAACGAATACCACGTCATGGCGAAGTCCATCTTTCCCCTGGTAGCACAACTCCAGTGCGCCCCGACGCTGATGAGGAAGAACCACAATGCCAGTCCCCACAGCCAGAGACCCATCCAGTTTGCACATATTCTTCCCACGTTGCCTGCTAGCACGCCCATGCCTTCGCCCATGAAATCTTTGCCCACGACCTTTGGCAGTTCCTGTCCCATGTTCACGATGCCGGCGATGGTAAAGCCCGACGGACCAACGCTGATGAACATGCCAGGGCGCAGACTCTCCTTTGGCAGTTTCTGCGTCATGAGGCGGTAGATGAAGGCGCTGTAGATCATGAGGGAGACGAGAAAACCAATGCCTTGGATGACGTAGCCGGAGAGAATGATGCAGAGTACCTTGTCCGGGTCGGACACCTTTGGAGCGAGATTGCCGGCGTGTGGGCCGATGATAAGCAGAGGGTAGGCGGGGAAGATCCAGACGGGTGTCATTTGGGAGATTGTGAAAGTTTGGGTGGACCACCTGTGGATCTCGTTAGACGATACAGTCGGTGACAGGGGGCAAGGGAGATGTGTCATACATGGTGAGGTAAATGCCGATGGAGAAACAAATTGCAAGACCGCAATCGCACCAGTATAAGATGCACATGGTCTGCTCAAGCCAATTTCCTGTCCTGTGGACACCGTATTGACTGATGTTGATGAGAATCGTGCCGAAACTGATGATGGCAGCCGGAATGAACAAGCTCTCGGTCGGATGTAGAAACGATGCTTTGAAGGTCCGGGGAAACCAGTAGAAGCGCAGGGTCATCATGGTCGCATTGAAGAGGAAGAGGATGATGTTGAGGATGAAGAAGATGCAGCCCAAGGCGTAGAGTCCACGGAAACGAAAGGGTACTATGTTGCTGTAAGTCTTTGAGAAGTCCAAGTGTAAATGTTGTGAAGAAGGAGGTTGACATACAGGTATACAACACGTTTGCGATCCCTCCCGTGGCCATGGTCATACAAAACCACGTCCAAGTAAAATGCCTAATCCTCTCTCTCCAGCTAAGCCGTCCCCCCTCCATCTCTTCTTTCTCAGCAATCTCCCGCGGCATTCCTAAATCAGCATTCAAATCTCGATCCTGCTCTTCTCCTTCATTACGTCCCGAAGCACTCTTCTCAGCATCACCGCTCTGCCCGCCATTCTCGCTCTTGCCTCTGCTCACACTAGATTCAATCTTCTCAAGGAATAGTCGATGAGGATCTTCGAAGGGATTGTTATCTACTAGCGCTGGGTCCGGCGTTGTTAGCGGTGGGTGATTTCGCCATCGTAAGCGTTCTGCAGCGCTGGAATCCGAATCTGTGGACGTGATCGAGAGGCGTAGTTGTGGAAAACGCTCAAGATGGGAGTTCATGTTTTAACCGTGTATCCATGGATCGTGTGCAAGGTGTCGAGAAGCAGTAGTCATGCGACCCGATGTGGGGTGCTTTTTGGAAACGGGATAGCGAATCCTCGTGATAAGAGTACGTGATCGACGAGCGAGATCCTAAGATGGCATTACGTGCGACGAGCTGCAAGCCTCTACCGCGAGTGCAAGAAGCAGGAGGTACGTCGTAGCGTAACCCAATATACCTGTGCGGCAAGCGGACGTCATAGCGTCCTGAGCACGAGTTGTTCGCAAAATCTTTGATCATCATAAGCCCACAAGCTGTGTGGTCACAGCAGAGTGTGGCTGCAGCGATAGTGCGGAAAACCCTTGTATCCTTGCCGTTATCCGAACAAGGTCGGATACTTCGGCCTTAGTAACGCTTAGCAGCACATCTTGAGCATTCAACTAGATTCCGCTATCGATGCATAGTATGCTCTTATAATTTCGTCAAAGCATACTGATTTTACTAATCGATTCATAGTCCGTAGCTTTGTTGTACACTAAGAGGTCCCTCGGTAAGAACCAAACCAAACCTTTGTTAAAGGCTCCGGGCTCCGCTAAATGCCGCTGAATGCAAGACCCAATTCCTCCCAATTCCAGAATGACTCCCTAACCATCTGCAACCAAATCCATCGATCTCCATACTCCACCATGTGGGAGTCACCATCCGCTCAACTCCAACAAACATTGTAGTAGCTGGACAGCGTAAAGGCCGGGACCGACCTCCTATTACTCCCTTTACCAAAAGCTGCACCATCCAATATAATGCTGGCACAAGTTCTCCAGATTTGTTGCCTCTTTGATTAACCGATCGACCTGCATATAAACATTCAATTCATCTTGCGGCTTAAAGTCCCGACCCGTGAGTTTCTCCTTAACCCTACTAAGCACCTGTAGTGCCCTAGCATTCTGCACCTCCTTGGCCTCCGCTTCGTTGACTGGTGCAGTGGACGAGCGGTGTCTTCCACGTACAAGACTGGATATGTCATGGTTTGGTTCGAGGCCGATGATGGACTGGCGGCGTTCGGAGGGGAAATTAGGCTCGGGCGGGGATTCGCGGTTGCCCAGACGCCAGGTGAGGAGGGGATCATGGATGAACTAGACGTCATTAGTACAGTATTGAGATTTTAGGGACCAAGTGCATTTACCGCTTCGAGGACAGCCATGACGGACTCCTTGTTCGTCCGTAGTACTCTCATGACATGTTCACAAGTTGTTCTGTAGCTTCCTTCAATGTTGCTAACCTCCATAGCATATGTTAACATCCTAGTCAGCCTGAACGGTACCCTCTCAGGATACTTCTCACGGTGCATAGCAACCTCAAAGCAGTCGCCGAAATCTACATGCACAATCTTGCCAGTGACGCGGTCAAGCATGAGATTGGAGGGGTGACGATCGCCAAGGCCGAGTATGTAGCCGACCATGGACATGACAGCCAGAGAGCGTGTGTAATTCGTACGGCGGTCCAGCCAGGCTTCTGATGACTTGCTCTTGAGCCAGAGAACGCGGTAAAGATCTTGACCTGTGGTGTTATCGAGTGCGTACCCAAAGACCTCAACCTTTTGCATCAGCGTGAGGCAGTCGTAATCCGGAGCCATCTGGAGCATGATACGATGCTCGATGTTGAGCAAGATCTTGCGGCTCTCGCGGTACTCTCGAATGAGGACATGCAATGTGTCAGAATTCGGCACGAAACCCAAAAGACCAGACTGTGTCGATAAGGGAACCGCTGCATAGCGTTGGATGTTCAAGTGTCGCTTGCGAGACTCCGTATCGTTCATAAGCAGCGTATTGCAGAGACCGAAAAGCTGCATCACACGCTCGTCTTGACGAATATCTTCGCGACCCTTGAGAATATGCGTGTGGGCTTTCCCGTCGCTGCCCATCATCTCTGACTTCCTCGGTCGCTGTTTAGATTGAATGACAGTAGCCATGGGGTTGAAGGAGGTGATACGAATGACAGGTTTGCCAACCTGGTATGTTCCGGGTACTGCGAGCTCAAGATCCTGGGCTTCCTTGAGTTTGGGCGAGACATATTGAAGCTCAAGTGTCATGAGGGAAGGAAGTTGACGAGAGATCTTCCGGAAGACCTGGTAGTATAGATCCCAAGCCTGATTCAGGTCACCAATTTCGCCTGAAGTGCGGAATGTGTTGCACCAGTCGCGGGCCTCTTGTAACTCTCGCCCGAACGACTGAATGAAAGATATTTCTCTTAAGGTTTCTGGCCCCCGGTCGACCATGGCATGCAGCGGTGCGAGGGTTGCAAACATGCCATCAATATTGTGGTCGCCGAAGTACAGCCTTGATGCCTCCTCAAGACCTTCATGCCACTGCTCATGCCACAAGACTGCAATACGAATGAGTTCGGTGCTGACAAGATCAGCCTGTTCTACAAGTCGTGGCGAATGTTCGCGCATAGCTTCCATAAGCTCCTTGGCTGATCGCTGCCGTCGAGAAACGTCCGACTTCATAGAGACAGTCAATGGGAAGACGAGTGCCTGCGGATGCGCTTTACCTACTTCCACAAGAAGTTGATGAATGGATTGTCGAATGGTCGGATTCGGCTGGTTGATACGTGCAAGCAACTGAGGAATGACCTCTAACCAGGTATCAATGGGCACTTGCTTGGTGCCATCGGAAACAGTGCGATTGACATCCGGTATACCGCCGTGACTGAACCAGAGAGTGAGAAGACGGAGAGTGTCCTGAAGCGAGCTGGAAGATGACAAGGCGATAGACTTGAAGAAACCAGTAATAGCTGGGACAATATGCTCGTGGACAACGCTCGGGGGGAGCTCGGTGCCACTACCGTCCGCCTGCGACGTAATCGAGTTGACGACTTCAAAGTTGGCCAAGGCCCACGAGTGCCATGCTTTGTACCAATCCTTATTGTACCGAGTCGCTGCAGAGTAAGCCGATAGAATGTCGTGAACTTGGTCATGGTCCCATTCTCCATGATGAAGTTCAGATTGCCATTCTCCCACCTTGTGATAGCACTTAGCTAGCAATCGTTGGCAATCGGCCAGTTCCGTCTGCGAGAAGCCCAGACCAGATCCGTTCATCGTGCTAGAGCCATTGATGCCATTTACGCCATTGATACCATTTGCAGCCGCGAAGGGGTTCATTGAGGGAGTGATATGACCGTTCGTCATCCCGTTCATGCCGTTCGTGGGAGCCATGTTTGACGTCTGAGCGTGTCTAGCTCTCATAGCGACGTCTTCTGATAGTCTTCCAGTGAACTCCTTCAACGAGTCTAACGCTTCCCTTTGATGATTTGGAGTTGCCCACATGAACTTGAATGAAGCATACGATACTGGGTACGGGATTTTGCTCGCGTTCTCGTGCACGTAGGTGAACACGTTGCCGTTGTCGATCTCTAGTAGCTTCTGTAGACCTTTCTCGGCCAGTCCATGGCGCTCATTCTTGCGGCATAGGTTGGTATATTTGATCCACATGTCCATGCTCTGCGTAGGAGTAATGACGAGTTGGCGAACCTTCATCATTCGTTGCCAGACATCAGGATTTGGCTCAAGTCCCTTGAGACGCTTCATCCAAGTCCTACGCATACTAGCTTGCTTTTCGGGATTACTGTCGTTCTGCTTATATTGCATGATTTCTTCCAGTTCAGCCAACATCTGGACGCGGATCATTGGCAAGTAGGCGCGCTGGTACGATTCACCTAGTAGCGAGCTCAGCTCTGTGTCGAGTCCTTTTCTGGCCTTGGCAATTTCTTCTGTCGCGATCTGGAATCGGTTGTTGTGGATGTTGACAATAGATGCGAAGAAAGCTCTATCCGGTGACTGCTCCTTCATGACGCTAAGATACGAGTCCATATCTGCGAATTTGCCCAAGCCCCAGGCGGCTGCCGCGGCCAGCGGAGCAATGGCCTTGCGATATTCTTGAGATGCATTTGCCCACTTCTCTTTCGACAAGCTTGAAAGCAGATCCCATTCACCTAGCGCGTGTAAGCATCGCATTTTACCCATAGTAATCTCAAATGAGTCTGGTTCTTCACGCTCGCGTCTTTGATATGATGTCAGCGCCTCTTCCCACTTCTGCAACTTTTCGAACCATGTCTCCTTCAGCTCCACGTCTTGGTAGCCTTGCGCCTTACGCAAAATACCGAAGGCAGCATCAGTCTGCTGGAGTTGATTGTTGATGCTAATGAGTGCTTCGACAGCGCTAGCATTCTGTTCTGCATTGAACTCAAGTTCCTTGTAATGAAGAGCTTTCGCAAAGGCGTGACACTTTCCAGCGTACATTCCAAGTATCCGGACGTCAATGGGCAGAGCTTTGTCGTCATGCTCCATGAATTCTGCCAAGTTCAACAAGATTTGCAGAATCTCCGGCGGGATGTTTGGAGACGTGAGAGCAGTCTCGATCGAGCGCACGAGTTCCTCCTGGTATTGGTCGTATAGCTCAGTCCAGCAGGATACGAATGCCGAGTTGAACAGACTCCTCGCAATCGGGTTATAAATACTAGCTAAAGGTGTGCATGCGCGCAAAGCCTGCTGGGGCGACTCTCGCAGTAGCTCAACGCTAAATCGTCGCATCCACTCGACCCAGTCTTCTCTCGTAGTCTTCGAAGAAGCCTCCCAAGCCTGTTTCAGATGCTGCTGGTTCACAGCGAGCTTCTTGGTGAGGATTTCAGCAGGATTGAGATCTTCATCATCCTCCCCGTAGCGCTCATCCGGACTAAGATCCTGGGGTAAAGGCTCTCCTTTCTGAAGTTTGGAAACAATACGTCCATAATTCTCATGAGGTACCTTGTGTGTAATGAGAATTTTATTGACTGTGGGCACGAAGTGGACATAATCTGGACCCAGCTGGAAGATGAGAGCGCAGAGGGTCTCGAGGGCAGTCTGCTTGAGAGACTGATCGTTTCCGGAGAGCACACGACATATAGGATGAATAATCCGGGCTGCAAACTCAGAAACGTTGACTTGTTTAGAGAGACGGCCTAACGTCTCCATGGCTAGTTTGCGAAGGTGTGTAGGCTGACCAGGCTTATCGAACATCTTGACCATGATCGGGATGATCAGATGCATGTACTCTTCCGCACTAGAGCCGAAGATGAGAAATGCGTGCAACACACGTGTAGATGGCGCACGTTGAGGAGTCGAGTCCGACTCCATGACACCTAGCATGAGAGGCAGTACATCAGCTAGGTAGATCTTGAACTCTCCTTCGAGTGAACGCGCGATCGATTCGATAAGTGAGAGTATTGTTGCTTGGAGCTGAGGAGTGCTGCCCCAGAAGTCTTGGATAGTTGTCAAGATGCTAGGTAAATAAGGCCGGATATGTTGACGCACAATCCGGACGAGCTGGCTGAGCTGATTGAAGTAGCCTTCTGTACGTCCGACAGGTGCAGCTCGAATGACTTGCAAGAATCCTGGGACAACTTGAGTCAAAAATGGCACGCACTTGAGACCCATGGTAGCATAAATATTCATGACAGCATCCACAACCGCAGAATGGAATTGCACCAATGATGTGTCCTTGAGAAGACCCATAAGAGTGTTGATCACGATGGTGGGATAATACTCTTCATTGGAGGGAATGACGCCTTGCATGATCAAGGAGACGTCGGTGACTGCTTGGGCTTCGAGAATCAGATGCTTGTCCGGAGATTGTTCCATAATCTTCTGGTACTCGTCCGGATCCAGGGCTCCAAGAGTACCCATGAGCTTGACAGTTTCGCGGCGTAGATCGCCTTCTGGCTCAGCTTTCACTATGTTCATGAGAATGTTCATAAGCTCTGGGTAATCTCGGTATGGCTGCATGACGTAGCCAGCGTTCGTAGCAAACTGAGCGAGTGCCCGCAATGAAGCGAATCGCTTCGAATCTGAACCAAGGTCTTGCATGAAATCCAGAATGACAGGCATGAGTTCCGGAATATATTTGAGCATACTCTCGCCGCCGACTGTTGCGAGGTCACCAATTGCCTTGAGAGTAGTTGAAGCCACCTCCGGATTAGGATCCTTGGCTTTAGGGAGCAAGACAGCAACAATAGGATCTACAAGAGGCTTAATCAAGTGATCGGCAGCTCCAACAAGGTTACTGATGAGTTTGGCGCTCTCTTCTTTGCTGCGTGGGTTGTTCGAATAATTGACCTCGGTCAAAAGCTGCAGAAGAACCTTACGCAGGGACGGAAAGACGTATGCTGGATTGACAGCTGTAAGTCTGCCGATAATGGACATCGCGGCTTCTCGAATGGCAAATATTTCGTCATTGAGGGCCAGGAATAGAGTGCGAATATTGTCAGCTTTCCCAAGATGACGGTCGAAGCGGCGGTCGAGAGCTTCGAGCACCTCCCATCGAATCTCAGGATCGACATCGCCTACACCGACTGTGAGGAGTTTTTCGATGATGTCTCCCACCACTTTAGTAGCTTGTACACTAGTCTGGTGCACAATAGGGTCCTTGACGAAGAGCTGGCAACACGTGAGAGCAGCGCGCTTTCGAATTTCGGGGCTGTCAGCCTCGACATAGCGAATAGCCACGTCGCGAACGAATTCGTTCAAGACATGGCCTGAGAAGTCGAAGCTACCTAGAGTGTGCAGAGCCAAGGCAATTTCAGCCTCCCTTGGTCCTATGCTCTGAGGATCTTTATGGTCGCGAGTCCAGATCTGAGCCGGCTGAGATACTTGGTAGGGACTACCTAGCGGCAAGTAATGTCTTCCCGCAAGAATCTGGCTAAGGAGGTCAAGAAGCTTCTCTTGAATGATGTTCCGGCACGGGGGAACATAGTGGGCGAGGTCAACTAGAGCCTGGAAAAGGGAATCGCTGAGTCCACAGGAGAAAATAGGGTCCAGCAGCCTCTCGACATTCTTGCTGAGCGCCTGTCCGACGGCGGCAGCGATCATGCTGAGACATTGAAAAATCGGAGCTTCGTTGATGGCTTTGTTACGCGATTTTGCGGCAAGACCGTCCTGGATGAAGCCAAGTATACCATCAAGGTACGGCGCAATTGCGACACCGACAGCATTCGCAATCTGGCCAATCGCAACAAAGGCCTTGTCTCGATCGCGGTCTTTCCGAATAAGACCTTGAAGGTGTAGCATACACTGATGAAGGTACTTGCTAGCGAACTCGGTCGGAGAGTAACTGGCGAGTATGGGAATGATCAACACAACCTCCCTCCGAACAAGCGCATCGCGATGCTCTCTATATTTCAACACTGTCTCAACAGTTTCTTTGTATTTCTGCTCGTTCATAAACATAGCGCTCTTGTCGAGGAGCTCCTTCATGGTCAGGAGTGATCCATGGATCGCTTCGTTTGTATTGAGGTTGAAGCCTTTCAATATCTCGTCGTAGACCCTGCCGAACCATAACTGGCGCATGTGCGAATCACGCGGCGAGATGATCTCGAAGCACGCGCTGATAGCCTCGGCAGCAGACTCTCGTATTAAAACCTTGGGATCTCGGAGCGCAACCCAAATGACTTCGAAGATTTGCGCAATCCACTGGTACATTAGCGTGGGCGAGTTCTTAGCTAGCTCACGAAGAATGAGGACAGCAGCGAAGCGACGGTTCTCCGAGCGCTCCATCTGCAGCCATTCCAGCGCCACCTTGACCTCTGCTTCAACGAGCTCTGCGGTGAGTGTGCCGCCTGGTTTGGCCAAACGTCCCAAAGCCTTTGCCGCAACCACCATAGATGTATTGTCTGATCCGCGCATAACTGTGCGGAGGTAGCTCGCAAAGCGCGTCGTCTTCTGGCCGGCGTCATCGCCTCGGAAGTTGATGAGGGAGTCTAGTGCGTATATGCCACCGATTCGTTCCGAAGAGTCATTGCTTGCTATTATGAGCTGCGATATGCGCATATTTACGTCATTGTAGAAGTGTTGGAAGAGTTGTGGTGCAAGTTCTAAGCTCAATCAGCATGTGCAGAGCTTCGGCGAGGGGGAGCGCTGCTGGGTGGCTCACCGCGATGAGCATTCTCGACCGTCTGGCGTATGAGGTGCGCCCCCTTCTGGCGCTGGTCATCACTTCTACTATCTGTCAGCCTAAAGCCATATTCGCATAGGTCGGAGGAACTCCAGACTTGGATCGCAGCTCATGGACGATGCGGTCCAGAGTAGACGCCAGCGGGACGGGTTGCTGTTGCATCGCCATGTCGACTTCACCAGTGTCGCGCGGCAGCTACAAGAGAAAGAATGGCGTCTTCCATGAAAAGGAAGGCCGAGGAGGTCAAAGAGAGCGAAGGGGGGAGGATGATTAGTGAAACCAAAGCTACTGCTGTTGTCGCTGCGGCTCTATATCACGAGCGTCGGCGCGCCGCACGGGCCGAAAGCCTAATCCTCACCGCTTGCCCAATCGGGACAGCTCTATTGTCACCTTGCTAAGTGCCATATGGTAAGCTGCATGATAGCATGATGTATTGATACAGTCTAAAAGCGTTCGGTGAGCCATTCTAGCGATGCCCATTCGTACAAGTTGCTTCTCCCTGCAAAGGAATCAACTCGATCACACCCCTTACGCATCTCTTCACAGGCCGTGCAAGACACCCCCGCCCACATCTCCATCTAAGCTAGAACCCATCCAGTGACCGCTGCACACATGCCAACACCTCTATCCGATGACTCCCTGTGCCATACGCCCCACCAATCCGGCGGCTTCGCTGAAGAAGATACCTTTCAGCACTGTCTCCCCCTCTTCAACAGCCCACATCCCAGCATCGACAAGCTTCTGCTTCCACTTTTTCTGTTCAGCCTTAGAGAGTTCCTCCCACCGCTTAGCCTCCGTGTGGGTCTTGACCACGTCTTCATCGGCGGGGTGGACTTCTGTGCTGAGTACTCCGTCCGTTTCTGGGTCGTGATGGACAACTACTGCTTTTTGCTGCGGCGCCTCCGCGTGCGAGGGGCGATGTAGATGCAGAAGGTCGCGCAGACGTTGAGAAGAGCCCAATACGGGCGAGTCGAGATTATTGAGATGTGCCGCACTGCGAGCATCATCTGCAACAGCGCCCATTGGTTTGACTTGACTTGCTGCATTCTGCAGACTCTGAGGCACAATGGCTCTGGTAAGGTTACCTTCAGGATCAATGAACCCTTGTAGTATGAGTGCGATTGCGCCCACAATCATAGCAATGACAAGATACTTCGCTCCGTTCACCATGGCTCGAGAACTCGCGCTCTGTAGAATATAGCGCGATTTTGGCTTGTTCGAGACGGGCTGCAGTTCGAACGTCTCAACATCAACAGTATTTCCTAGGGATATTGACGCAAGTCGGAGATATTGAGGCCCGGGTTTCTTGCGTGGAGCAACTTCAGGCTTCATGAAGGGCGAGAAAACAACCTTCGTCATAGCCAACGGGTGAACCTATTCGTATTAGTACTACTGTATCCCGACGACTCCTGTAGTCTTACCTCATGGTACGTCGCGACTGGATGGAAGCGACTCAGCGAGTTCTGCACGTGTCCCGAGTAGTCTATCGTCATCACTGCGAGCGACACATCAATCGCTGCCACGGCGATCACGATCTGGTACGCTCCGTCCGAGTCAGCATCCAGCCATGCGACATCCATGTCCACAGCGGCTTTTGCGTGCTTTGGTAATGTCTTGCGCATAATGATGGATCCCGGGCCCTCCTCATAAAGCCTTAAGACTAGAAGCTCCACACCTGTCCTTCCCGATTTGTTCGCTAACAGCAATATATGCGATGACGAAAGCCAACGTAGACACCGAATCTTTGGGCGACCCTTTTTTTCGAACACATCAGGAAATGGTACTGAGTATAACTTCCTGCGTGTATCTCCCTTAGCCACGCTTTTCTTCTTGCCAAAGTCATAGTGCACATTCTGAACGAAGATATCGTAGTCGAGACAGTACGCGACCTGAAACTGTCCTTCTCCTTGATCTAGAATATCCAGATCATTCGCTTCCTGGGCCTTGTGGAGCGCTATCCTCTGAATGATGTCCTTGGAAGTATCTGGTCGATTAGACGTTGCACTGAAAACGACAATCTCGTTTTCGTCTCCAGCCAAGCTCGATGCAATAGCCCCAATGCGCTTATTAGGCGCACTCGACACAGTGCGTGCTGGTGGTGACAAACGTACTATCCGTTGGTATATCTCTTTCTTTGCATTCACCGTCGTTGGAGGTGTGAACAGAGCCGTCTTGCTCAGGAACGAGATCTTGCCCTGCGGGGTCTTATCCTGTTGTGCTATGCTCGCTCGTCTATTCGTCTTGGGAAATTGAACCTCAAAAGATTTGAAATGCTCATTTTTATCCTTTAAGCGCTCCTCCTCGCCGCTATTGATGCCAGCATAGAGTATCAATCCGTCCTTTGTTGCGAGGTTCGCCAGACAGGTCACCGAGTCGTCCTCCGAGGCTTCGATTTCGGCGCTGACTTCAACGGTCGGAGCTCGTGAGCTGAAGTCAAATACTACCGCGCATTAGTCTCGTTTCATTAACAACGATCGCATTCTGTACCTGAGATCTTGTTTTTGACGCCATGACGCCCAGCTCCCCCTCCACCGCCGACAACGAAGACGGAAGGCTTATTGCTCGCAAAAGTCGCGGCGTAAAGTGGATACGAAGCTACAAAGCTCAATTAGTCGCGCTACTCGGGCATTGGTGTAAACGATGACATGCTCTTCGCTTTTGACACGCTAGGTCGTGACATGAGTGTCAATTTTCGGGATGCGCTCGCCGCTCCGGAGAAAAAAGCTCTCCTAGGGGATGCGTGCCTGGCCTTGTTGAGCTCGAGGTGTGCTGGAGTGAGACAGGAGAGACGTGCACGAGTGATGTCTAATGCAAGATTTGACAGTTGGGGTCCACTACTTGCTTTTGTCGGCGTCTCCTGCGCTTTAACACGTTGCGCGGGATATGACAGCAAGCGTCATCCCGAGCTGAAGTTACCTTGTGCGAACAGGGTTAAGCTGCTTTCTTTATCGATAAGAACCCACCGCAGACCTCGCTCCACAGTAACAAAGAAGCCGGACGTAGAATACCCTTAGCATTGAATTTATCTAGAGATTTTAGGTCTGGTAGACATTCAAAGGCGTCTTAGACACCTTTCTATCGAATGAGTCCAATATTCTTCTGGCGCGCGAAGAACATTCACGGTCAAGGCCGGAAATCTTTTCACTCAGCATTTTTATTGCTGCAAGAGCCCAGGTAGAACAAAACAATACATCAGCCCAATCTGCTCAGCGCTTCTGACTTCTTGGGGTAGTAACAATAGCAAGGCCATCTGCCAACAATTCTACTCGCTTCATAAGGGTTTCATAAACGTCCTTCCTCTTGCTACAGCAGGGAAAACTATCTACCAGAGCTGACATACTTCGCCTTCGCTAATCCATCTAGTTCCTCCTCGTCCCCAATCTGTGGGGATGCTGCTTGTGGTCGCCCACTGCTTATCTTTCTCATTCAAGTCTTGCTGTAACGTTTTCGTCATTCACACTCGTGAAAGACCGCCGACCTCACAGATACGCCGTGCAAATCAACTGGGCCTCCAAGTCACCGCTTAAACCAACGCCGGGGGCTCTTAATTGGACATGACTGCGGACAATGCTCGCTAAACTAGGGCAACACGTTAAGGGGGGATCCAACAGCAGTACCGCTATCTATATTTTGATGGGATTGGGAGAATGATGTGCGGCACTAGGGACGTTATTGTGACGCCGGCACCGCATTGCCATTTGGATGAACCCCTTGCACTGCACCCTGCACCTGCGCGGCAGCTTGCGCAGTTGATTGAGCGATGACATCGGCTTCGTGCACGGCGGCTTCAACAACTTGCCGTTCCTCGGGGTTGAGATTCTTTGTGAGATTCTCGTACAGAGCAGGCTGTTCTTGCTGAAGGCCTGCGTATTGTTAGACTAAACAACGTATTGAACATTTCTTGCGTATTCTTACGGATTAGGGCATGCTTGAACATGCCATAAGGCTCGACTTTGTCGAGCGGTGTTTCGAGGAGGCTTTCCTCTTCCAATTCCTCGTCGTCATCATCGCTGACAGAGGTAAATTTTTGAGCCTGCATAGTATTAGTCTCGCACATGATTGGCAATTGATTGTTTACTTACCTCTTCGTTGAGAAAAGCGAGATAGGCTGCACTCTCATCCTTGACATCTTCCGCTTCATCGGCCTCGTTGTTCCAGTCGTTCCCTTCCTCCCATTCTTCGTCCTCTTCGTCGTCGTAGTCATTCGCGAAGTCAAAGTTGTCCTCTTTCTTCGCTTCTTCGCGGTCTGTTCATGTACGTAAGCGACAATTTCAATCAGTTTTGATCACTTGGACTTACTTTTCATAGCGGCAGGGAGCGTCTGGAAGAGGCGCACGATGCCCTGGAGTAAGCGTGGCCAGCCTTGCTGGACGCTGATAGGTACATCCTGACCCTTTAGAGTAAGGAGCGAGCAGATCGCCGAGATACACAGCTTCTTGTCATGTACCCTTGTGAAGCTATCAATGTTCGAGAACCAGAGACTGAAGAACTTATTTGTCCAGCCGTTGGTTTCGAGTACATGCAGAGCCAAGACCGGGTTGTAGTAGATTGAGTTGATAACGACTTCCATAAGATGTATCCGCAAAGACTTGACCTTTGGCTCATCGTTGGTAAGAACACTCATAGTAAGCGAGATGAATTCGGGGACGTATTCATCAACGTGACCTCGTAAGTTCAGCATAATAATTTCGGACAACTTGCAGCCGCAGATCCGGTCGACACCGCCGACTTTGTCGTCCTTGAAGATAGTCCGAACCATGTCGACGATAGCATCAAGGTATGGGCGGTTTTGTATCAGAGTCTCGGTACCGTAATTCACGAAATTCTCTAGGGCTGGTAGCATGTCTGCACATGATTAATACAGAGTACCGGAGCAGAAGAATTGTGACATTTACCTTCAAGATACAGCTCAGCACCAGCTTTGAAAGTGCGATGGATCAACTCAAAAGCTTGCCACATTGTCGCAGAGATGCTCTTCGCAGCAAATGTGCAACTGTCGATGATCTCGAACACTTCGTTATATAAATCTGCAATAGTCAACATGTATTAGAAATAGGGTGATCAGATGATGCCACATACCGTAGAGTTTGTTCTCAAGCGTTATGGTGATTACTGGCATGAGAATAGTCTCCAAATGCAAGAGGACGTCAGGTGTACTCTCCAGCGTCAAGATAAGAGTACCGATGGTTTGCAGGACGCCCAACGCTGTAATGCTCTTCTCGTCTAGGAAATCGCCGAATTCACTGTCATCGCCCTTCTCTTGGTTGCGCGATAGAAGCTCTCTGACGATCCGCAGATATGTGTCCCGTAGCTGTTCACTAAGTGCCACAGCGAACGGAGTTAGTTCTGGCGCGAAAACCTCCACAAAATCTTCCATAACGTTGGCCAGAGCATCCACGTCGACTTCATTTGCTAGCTTCAGGAGTTGCTGCATGACCTGAGGAATGTTCTGCTTCATATTGGTTCGTATGACATCGTGTCGAATGAGCGGTTGCAGCGCCAAAGCGGCTGCAACACGAACAGGGAGAGTCGGGTCCGCCATTGACTCCAAGATATTACGGTAAATAATGATCAGGTTATTAGGGTCCTTGAAGTCGAGCTGCTCAAATTTCTCGAGCGTATCGCATGCCCGTGCTCGCAGGAACCCATGTGGACTACGGAACTCCGGGAAAACATGACGGACGAAAAAGTACTCCACCTGGTCGGCAATGGGACTCTTCTTCGAAAGTATAACGCCAGACAGAGTACCAATCATGCGCAATGCACCCTCTTTTTCTCTTGGATTCTTTTCATTGTCCGGAGCCGCTTCGTACCGGTTGACGATTTCGTTGACGAAATTGAGGACGCTGAATGTCTGTTTTCGCCGGCTTTTGGTGAGCGTAACCAGGAAGTTGGTGGCGGCGACATCAGGGGCGGTAACTTCTTCGTAGAAATTCAGTTTCCGGTGCAGGTATTCCTGCGGCTCTTCCTCGAATAGTTCAATGTCCTCGTCCGACTGGCACAGAACGGGGAATATCAGATGCGAGATGAGATTTTCCGTGTGCGGCTTGAGTAGATTCCACATCGACTTGGGTTTGATGCACTCATCCAGAAAGTTAAGCGTGTAGAACAAGCTGGCCTTGGATAGCCACAACTGTTTTCCAACCCACTTCTCCACCTGCTGCAGGTATATCTTGAGGATTTCAGGCGCAAAGTTAGCGATGAAATACTTTGCAACTTCCGAATAGTCGACATCATTGTTCTTAGTCAGCGCTGACGGATTGCCATATCTAGACAAGTATTAGCAGGCTAGCATATGCGCGATACAGCAGTAGAGACCTACCTAACATAGAGACGGTTCAAGTTCGCATAAGACCACTTTTTTGCCTTCCACCAGTGATTTGTTTCGCGTTCGTCGACATCTTCGTTAAGAGAGCACTCCGGAGGCTCTTTGCTCACGACATTGAGAAACAGCGTACACCATCCGATCATAGTACTCTGTTCGCGCAGCGAGACGGGGAGATCGAACTGTGTCTTAGTCAGCCCCCATAGCCAAGAAGTCTCGAGGGTCGTCATACGTATATGGCGTGCTTGTACACCTTTAGCACGGTTCGAAGTATTTCGCCAGCCTCCACACTTGTCTCATTGACTAGTTGGTTGCCAAGGTTGAGCAGCTGTGGGAACGACATGGTCACGATCCTGTCGAAGTCGGCGCGGTTCTCGCCCGACTTGAACCGGTAGATCTTGCATATTGCTAGCAAGCATTGCACACCGGCGAAGACGGATGCAATGTCGCCAGCGTTTAAGAGTTGTATGGTAATGTCAAGGAAATTGGGCCATTTCTGGGGGAAGTCGTAGGCGAGGATCTTTTGCAGGGTAGGAATGAGTTGAGCGCGCACCGAGGGCTGCGAGGCGACAAGCACGGGCACGAGGCGGTTCCTGAAGGACTCCTTCTCGTCTTCTGGTATAGGCTTTGCCTGGCTATACTCTTCGGCAGGACACCAGCCCTTAGAGACGCGGTTTTTCAGGTATACAACAGCTAGAATGGGTGGTTAGTGTCCCGGGCGGGCGCGCGTAGCGGGAAGCGTGTGCTTACTCGAGAGGCGAATGGCAGCTTCCTGCTCGCTCTCTAGAATGTTTAGGAGCGCATCGGTGAAGCCGGCTTGCTCTTCGGCCTGGTGTGGTCAGTATGCTGAGGCAGCGAGTTGGGGTAGCAACATGCGGCCTACATGTCTGAGATCGAGCTCGGCGGCCTGGCGGATAGCCGCATTGGCATCCAGCGTGTTCTTCACGCGCTCCCGCAAAGCCGCGACATCCATGGCGGGTGCTGGGAGGGCCGTCCTGTGTCGGGGTAGGCGGGCTACGGCAGCTCGAGTCGGTGCGGTGAGAGCTCGCGGGGCGGCGGGCACGATTAACACGTGCTCTGCGCCTCTACGCAGCGTTGAGGGGCGGGTTCGCGGAGGGGATGCTGGGACCACGTACAGGCCTTGTATTTCGAGTTCGTCGGGGCCCCTCCAGGCTGGTGCTCAGGGCATATGGGCGAGGGAAGACGGCATACAGGAGGGGTATAGTTTTTATCGCACACACTATCCCAAAAACGCTCTAATCCAGAAGCGGCTAGCCGTGCACGTGGCAACTCGGCCAGAGGAGCTGCCAGCCTGCACATCACGCCCGCCCGGCGACAAGTTGCATCTTTGTATTCTTCCTGTCGTATATGCTGCCGCCCGCATCACGACGACCTGCATCTGCTCTCCAGGCGGCCACCGGAACCACCCAGCGCGTGGTTCGCACGCAGTTGGCCTCTCTTCTCGGCAGGCACCGTCCAATGGCAGAGCGACACCTTCCTCCCCGCATTGTATGCGAGCTCAGGCAGGGTCCTGTCCAGATCCAACTCCGCCGTCTCCGGTCCTTGCAAAAGGCAGTGCGGAGAGTATAGCTATGTGCGTTCAAGTTGGCATGTCGGACAGCCTTACCTCGCTGTGCGTTTGCCGAGCCATTGCGCGACTTTGCCACGGACGACATTGCCCTGCATTGCCCAATCTGGACAGCTGCTGTGCGATAATCCTACCGTGCAAGCTGCATACGCAGCCTTACAGTCCTGCACGTCTCTGCCGTTTCATGTTTTCAAATCCACGGAACATCTGCCGGGGCCGAGTGGTCGCCTACTTTTCGCCGCGCGAGCACTGCGTACATCCGCTTTCCACCAGCTTACATTTCGTCAGAATCTAACGCTGTTCACTTCTTGACTGTACGACTCCGTTTGCTATTCGGGTCGCGTTATGCACGCAGTCACTGCGAATTAGCGTGCTCTTTCACACTGCACATGACCGCAGACACTCCACAACATCTGGTATACATTTCCTATTCATGCTGCGACGGCTGTCTATCAATAACGTCTATAATGTGCCGTCATAAGGCCCGCGCGTCGGCCGCGCCGCATCCTGCAATGTTCCACTTTGTAACAGTACGTAGGAAACGTCCATTGGAGCGATAATAAACTCCGCCCTCCAGGGCAGTCTTCGCTCAGCAGATAATCTACCTAATATAGCCTTACTTCTCAACCCCTGAAACTCTCACTTCGTTATGCGGGGATGGAACATTCTACAGGTACAGACTTGCGCAATTGCAAATGTCACTATTCTGTCTGTCAGCATCATCCTATACCATTGCAACAGGGGACGGGTGTTGGTAGCGTGGGGAAAAGGTGAAACCCACCGTTTGATTAGTTCCTGACACGTCCCCATCTTCTGGAAAAGCGTGGGATCGCCGATGATTCTCGCTGCATTCTTCACTTCTCTGCATGTCTCGTCTAGTCTTGTAATGACTCGGACGATGGTACCCTCCATGACGTCTGTTAAATCTGTGATGCGGTTGAAAGACATGCCACGCGCCCACTCATAGACTACCTCTACCATGCCAAAACGAGGCTTGCTGACGAAGTCATTGGAGTCGTCGGCAGAAAGGATAACCTGGTGCATCGTTTGCAACTGGTTCACCTTCTCCGAGATTTCGACGATCCTGGCGACACCGCGTTCTAAGCTTGCGGTCAAGGTCGGCTCTACGTCCGTTTTCTCCTGGAAGACAAATGCAGATAAAAGTGCGACGATCTCTTCAGGCTCGAATTCTGCTAAGACGTTCTCCAGAATGAGTTCGGTCAGGACTAACTCGTCGGCGGAATGAATCTGACATAATGTCAGTAGAAACTTCGTCGTTCTTCTATACAACAAAATACCTCGCATGCTACTTTGCCCTTCAGTTCAACACGGGAATCCTCATCAACAAACCCAAGATCTCTTAGCACGGATATTCTCTGCTCATAGTCGGGCAAGAGTTGAAGATTTTGGTCAGACATGAGCTGTCGCAGCTGAAGTATGTTCTCCTTGATGAGCCACTCGTCGTGTTCCATAGCAAACTACATTGATTAGCGAATGGAGGCATGGTGAGTTTACAATACGCACGTGCTTGAGGAAATTAGGACAATTCAGGCAAACCTTGTGGGAAGCCTCTTGTCCTACCTTCCTTCTAGCCATCTCGATCTCCTTGAAGTTGAGGTTTTTAATCCTTTCGTAATCGTACTCGTCCCAATCTTCGTAATCCCACGACTGACACAGTGGCACAAACTGGTCCTGTGCTAGCTTGAGCGTATCTGATTAAACATTAGCGCTAATCCTGCGTAACATGGATTCTTTACCTTTCTTTCGATTGAGATTCTCCACGGAATCGGGGATATCAATCACGGTTCGTGTAAAGCATTCAATATCGTTCAAAGGAATGAGTGCGCGCTTGAGAATGAGGGTTTTCGGGCTCTTAGGTAGTGGTCTGAAGAATTTGGCGAACAGTGAGAGATATGGCAGCAAGTCATCAGACTTGCGTTGTTCATTGGCTGCGATCTCGAGGACTTGGACCGTTGGCTCAGTGCCCTTGCTGGTGCCTTCTCGGAGCAGCATACCGACCGTGCGAACATCATTCTGTGATTTCCAGTCTCAATTTGGGGCAAATGTCCTGATCTGGAGGCCACACGTACCTTCTTATAAACGATCAATCGATGGGGACCTAGTATTCGCCGACCTACAGGGTTGATAAGCAGAGCCAGGTGCAGCTCATTTGTCAAACGTTGATAGTCCATGCAGGCCTGGTGGCACGCTTCAAGATCAACATCGCAAATGTCGCAAGACTCCCTCTTCACTTTCTCAAGATCTGCCTCGGATAGCTTCACCTTCTTCTCATGCTCGGGTAACAGAGCTTGAGTTGCGTTCTCACTGAAACTACGCTTGATCATTTCTTCGATTTTCAATGCCTCCACTCGGAGTAGGTTCAATATCATGTTATAAGTAAGCCGGAACTGAGATCGGAGCTTTGTGGGATCTCCAAGCATCATCTGCCTCAGTCGTATGACTGGAGGAGCTTCGTCGGCGCCTGGAGCACATATGATAACTGTGCCCACAGAATCTAGCCCTCTACGACCGGCTCGTCCAGCCATCTGGGTATATTCACCCGGTAGGAGATCTCTAAATTGGCGACCATCGTGCTTGCGGAAGCCGGAGAAAACCACCGTTCTAGTCGGGAGGTTGAGTCCCATTGCAAATGTCTCTGTGGCGAAAAGAATCTTGACTAGGGTGCGTGCAAATAATATTTCGACCATCTCCTTGACAATTGGCAACATCCCACCATGGTGTACTGCAATACCTCGGCTCAACAGTTCTCTCAGCCTCGTGATCTGAGGAAGTCCACGGTCCTCTGGACTTAGTCTAGCTAGCGACTTTTCTATGGTCATGTGAATCGCGCTCTTCTCTGCGGCGGTGCAGTAATCAAGGTTCGAAAGTGCATCTGCATTCTCTTCACAACGTTTCTTTGAGAAGACGAAGATGCAAGCAGGTAGCAAATCCTTGTTCCGAAGGTGTTGTATGAGATGGACCCAAATGTTTCGATCTTGTGCAGCTGTGGTTCGACCTCCACCGCGTCCCGTTCTCGCAATGTTACCACGTCCTCGCTGGGCCGGGGCACCACCTCGCTGACCTCCACCTCTCTGTCCTTGCTGCTGGCCTTTGCCACGCTGGTTCTGTCCTCCCCTGCCAGAACTACCACGGCCACCGCCCCCTCTTCCCTGGGTATCGTTAGTTGGCGGCGCTTTGACCTTGTCTTTGCCAGACAGAATGTCATTAGCGTCTTTCCATCCATTTTCGAGGAATTTTTTATCCGCCGTGACAATTTTGTACATTCCTTTGTTGGCCCAGAGGTAGTGTTCCAGAGGTACTGGTCGTTTTGGCGTTGAAATGACATAGATATTCTTCTTTTTAGTTCTTCCAACCCAAGAGGCGAATTCGTAAGTGTTCGGAACTGTCGCTGAAAGAAGAATGAGCGTGACATGCTCTGGAAGCATGATGATGACTTCCTCCCAGACAACACCACGCTCTAGATCGTTGACATAGTGTACTTCATCAAAGATTACAAATTCAACGTCGCGAATGAGATCTGCACCACGATAAAGCATGCTCCGCAAAATTTCCGTCGTCATAATCAAGCAGCTTGCTTCAGGTCGGATTTGGACGTCTCCAGTGAGAATGCCAACATCGTCGAAGGTGAGCCGGAAATCGCGAAATTTTTGATTGCTAAGCGCTTTGATGGGCGAGGTGTAGATAGCCTTTGTCATGTGTCTCGCCGCTAGAGCTATCGCATATTCAGCAACTACTGTCTTCCCGGCAGAAGTATGAGCCGCGACAAATACGGAATCACCATGCTCGAGATGATAAACGGCTTCTTTTTGAAATGTATCAAGCTCAAAAGGATATTCACGCGCCATTTCCGGAACCAGGTCTCGGAAGTTAGTGATATCGCGGTTGACATCGACCATGTGAGCCCATTCTTTTCCGCCTTTTTTAGCACTAGTCATTGCAAGAGGCGAATGAGGAGCCAGAGCTGGGAACTCGACAGGGAGCAGAGAGTCAATCTCTTCATCACCAAGTGTCTGCGTCTCATCTCCGGCGCCACCATCGTTAACTATTGGGACATCACCTACATCTTCCTCGCCAGCGTCCTCTTCATTGACCGGCACGGGTTCCTCTCCAAGCGTTTCTTCAATATCTTTGGCGGTCTTGATATCAGCAACAGGTTTTTTCTGGAAATCTAATCCACGTGTGAAGCCTGGTGGAATTTCTAGGAGGCCACCTTCTGCGCTGAAGTTGATCACCCGGTCGAGACCGCCAGCCTTCCTTGCATTTGCCATTTCTTGCCGCTTGATAGCCTCATCTTCGATAGCTGCAATAGCTTCGACACCATCTAGACCACCTGGAGCAAATGGGAAGAAGCCAGAGGCGCCTCGAACAAACTCGGCACGGTTCGCAGGCTTCCTCAGTAGGGACGTTGAATTTTTTGCTGTAGCCGAATTCGCTGGCACAGTGACTTCTTTGTATCCTGTAACTCGGCCCTCAAGCCCCTCTCTTGTAAACCGGATAATAGTGCGAGTTTGTGTGGGGGCAATCTCAAAGAGACTGTGGTAGTTGGTAGGTGACTCCCACCTCTGTTGTAATTGATTGAGCCATCGGGGATTGAATGAACGTGAGGGAGTAAGGAATTCGTGCTCTAGCCGCTTCTTGATGTCTTCCTTGGTCTTACGCTGTCGTTTTGGCGGGCGCTGCTCGCTCGCGAAAGCGTCGATGCCGCCTGGCAACTTCGTACTCGCAGCACTACAATTTAGTCGAATTCGCTCAAGCTCATCCGCTAGGCCCTCCATGTTGTGCTGTCGACAGAAGCGTTCTGCGTGTTGTAGAAGATGGCGAATCACGAGGTTGACGTATGAGTGTGCCTGCCAAGACCGGCGAAAGAGGAAGCGACCGCGGGGCGAAGTTAGTGAGCTAGTCCGCAAAATAAGTAGCACATTACATCCGTTCTGGTGGGCGACTTTCATTTAATGACCGCTATCTCATAATGTAAAATCTTGAACTGCCTCGCTATGCAAAAATTCAATGGCCTCTGTATGGCACGCTCAAAAAAGGACATTACCCGTTATATCCTTGCCGTTGGCGCATCGCTCAGTATCATAAGCGCATATGACCTCCAAACCTCATTTCACATTGCTTCCTTCATCGCCTCCATAGCCTCCATTTCTGCTATTACCTCCATTTCATCTGCAAAGAGGTCATCATCATTTTCTTCCATTGCGGCTCTTAGAGGAATATTTCTAGACGTCGTTGAAGTAGGGAGCACTCCACTTTCAGCAAGCAATGCATCTAGATCATCTTCGTCGTCTGGTACATCCCCGTCCGTACGGGTACTGTTTGGTAGCGATTGCTGTGACCTACCCTCCTCTTCTTGCTCTTCTTGCTCATTCTTAGGCACCATCCCTTCAGTTGTGCCTTGCGCGCTTTGCTGAGGCTCTATAGAGTCTGCGAAATCACGGTCGTGGTCCGTAGTATGTCGTGGCTTCCCCTCATCTATCCATGTCTTCCTCATCAATTGTATCCGCTTCGAGTGACCTAATTTCTCAATCATGGTAAGACCGTCTGCAAACTTAGCGCGGGGATAGAGGTCATCAAGCCACAGTTGGTACATATTGAGCATTCGTGCAATGTCTCGATACTAGGCCAAAGTCAGTAATTATGGCTAAAGCAATCGAAGCGAAGCATACCTCGTAGCCCTTTCCTTTAAATTTTAGTCGATCCTTTGATATCTTGCGTAATCTTGGAATGCCTGGTTCAGAGAGAAGTCGTCCTTCATCGAGTTTAGGGATCGGTCGTCGTTTCTTTTCAATCTTGACTTCCTCATCCACTCCTAGCTCCACCACGTTGCCGGCCAGCCTCTGGTTCTTGGCTTCCTCTGTCTCCGTGCGGAGATTACTCGTGTCAAAAATGTCTACCCCATCCTGGGTGGGGTTGAGAAGCTCCTCGATCTCGCGATCAGACAATATGTCTTGTATGGATGTGTCGACTGGAGCCATTGTGCAGATTGGTCCTTTCCCCGCTGCGGCTTCGTGCTTTGGGTACCGCACGACGAGATCGTGGATCGCGGTACCGAGATATCTAGTTAGCTGAATCGGGTAATAGGACTGGGAAGCTAGAGTGCATGTTCAAAAGCTGGAATGAACACTCTCGTTATAAATCACACAAGTCTTGTCGCATCAACTTCACGCCAACGCGTCGCGAAGCTACGAAGACGCGTCGGTCGTGCCAAGGCTCGATGACATAATGTGCGCTAGAGCTAGCCTCAGCGCCACTACTGCAACCTTAATTGTAGCTTCAGACAGGCCTTTTTATCACCATCTAGCCAAATTCACCGCACCGAGAGTAACCACAACACTGTCCATTATTAAGGACATGCTATACGCCTAAATAATGAGTCTTCTCTAGCAGGATTGGATCCGTCCGCAACGCGAACCTTTTGCCCGACCGTAACCGGTGCATCTCGAAGCTTCCGAGCATCAACAAACATCACTCACTATCTTCTCCAGAGATTGCCGTTGCGCAAAGACGAGCGCTCCTACTATGGCTGCCTCTAAGATATCCCCAGAGAATGCCCTTGCCTCTAGGTTGAACTATTTGCTGCGCCGTGCACGTGCAATCAAGTCGACCGTTCCTGAAGGCTCCTCAATCGAACCTCCTCTTCAGGTGTCAGCACTTGTTGATGACAATGAAGCCGTACTGGATCCCATAAAAGACAAAGAGGTGCATAACCTAGCAATCGAGAGTGCAGCAAAGAACATCTTCTATGAATGCCTCGTAAGTCCATAGCACGCTCGAAATATATCCAGGCTGACGTTCCCAGGGCTCAACGAAAATTACCGACGCATCCTTCGTAACAGTATGGAACTTATTAGACATTCTTCAGTATTGCGGAGACAGAGGTATAATCCGCTTTAACCTAAACAAAGTACCGACTAATTCATATCAGATATGTGTCCCCAGCAGCTAGTCTTGCTTCTCGTCGAGGAACTACTTGATAGTTTATCGATTGCTGCTTGTCGGATCGCCTTTAAGTTTCTCGAATCGCGGAGAGAAGTACTCATTGCGGTAGGTCAGTCCGCTCTGTCGTGGTACCCCTACTAAGTTTGCCTAGGCAAGATCCCAGAACAAAGACTTGGTCATTCTGCGACTATGCAATGAATTACTTCGCCGCCTTTCCCGAGCAGAGGATCCGGTATTTTGTGGGCGTGTGTACATCTTTCTTTTCCAGAGTTTCCCGTTAGGTGACAAAAGCTCGGTGAACCTTCGCGGCAACTTTCATATTGAGAACGTTACAACATTCGAGGATTTCTTGAAGACATCGACACCGACCGAAGATGAGATGCAAATTGAAGCGAGCAACCCTAAGGACAGTGTTAAAGAGGAGTCGATGACAGAGGGGACGGAGACCAAACCAACAGAGTCTGACGAGGCTGCGATAGACAAACCCCCCACCATGGACATTGATACGCTCTATCCAATCTTCTGGTCACTACAATATTCGTTTTCTAACCCTCCACGACTTTTCGAAGAAGAAAACTTCAAGCAATTTCAGCGGGGCCTGGAGGCCACGCTCTCCAAATTCAAGGAAGTGCCCAAGGTTATCCAGGCCGCAGACTCCGCCCGCAAGACAGGAGCCCAGACACGGTCGGATGACAACTATGACGAATTTTCAAGCGCTTTCAATCCGAAATATCTCACAAGCCGTGATCTATTCAAGCTTGAGGTATGCGGTATTGCCTTTTACATTGTTGAGGAGCTATGACTGATTACCCGCAGCTGAGCGACCTCGCATTTCAACGCCACATCCTAGTCCAAGCACTGATCTTGATCGACTTCATTTTAACGCTCACGGACAAGTCAAAGAAGAAGTCATACTATCAAAATGCGCAGAAGGCAATGCAGTACAGCTTTACCCTTCGCGAGGAAGATGTGAGTTCCTGTCCACCCCCCTACCCTCGCCCCTCCTCGCTTGAAGCGGTTCTCGCCCTCATTGTGCCACCATGATCATCGTTCTTTCGGCTGACCGCAAAGCACAGACCGAGTGGGCGTTGGGCATCAAGAACTCGATTGCAAATTACCTGCAGGATGGTCCAGATGGCAAATTCTACTATCGAATGGTGGATACCGTGCTAAGCCGCGATAAGAATTGGGTGAGGTGGAAGATGGAGAATTGCCAGTCATTCACACGCAATAGGGTCCCCGCAAGAGACTTTGTGGAGTCAAAATCTGGGGCACAGAGCGCTGCAAGGCTTAGGAGAGTTCCTAAACCCACGACAGCTCCCCGAACCTTGCAGTTTCTATCTAACACTGAGCCGGAAAAGGGGCTGTCGCAGTTGAAGCAGCATGACAGGTAGGTTCCGCTCGTCCGATCAGCATCCCATTCCCCCCCATTGAATGCTCACGGATGGTCAGGTTCCCAGAGCCAAGCCCGCAGTCATATACGACGCGGCTTCAAACGATCCAGCTTGACCTTGACATGGCTGATACAGAAGAGGAAAAGCGCCAACTGGAGGAGAAGAAAACCAGCGTCACATGGCGGGGGCTCCGCCTAGCGTCCAATGACCAGCTAAGCTCATTCGATAGGCTCGAACATGGCAAAGGTCTGGAGAGGCTCTTTCAGCCGGTCACGTCGATTGAGGCGACTGGCGATAGCAATGCACCCACTGCCCCGGAAGACAGGGATTCGGTTCCGCAAGAAGAGCATCCAAGCGTTGAGGAGCAGCGGCCCGGCCAACAAAGTCAAGTGACGACGGACATGGCGGCGGAGTAGCAACAGGGGATCGTACTCCCTACGAGATAGGTATCAATTGTCGAGGCCTGTGCGAAACATGCAGCTGCGATGGAGCTTTTCTCTTTATGATGATGTGCAGGACGACTAGGTCGTGGCGCTTCCAGCTGGACTTGACGTGCAAAGAAAGCATGGGCCGTGCTTGAGGCAGACGGCATGCATGTCTCCGAACGATGCTCAGCGATACAATCGTGATTCCCCGTTCCCTGACCTCGACCGTCGACTGTGCCACTCAAGACGCAACCGCCACAGCTCGCGGCTAAGAAGAGTGGATGCGGCACAGGTGTTGGACATTAAGACCACGCCGCGCCTTGATGAATACTAACTTGGACGATATGCTCACACCTGGGAGAAGATGAGTGTACGCCAGGCTCGCGTTCTGCAGCAGCGCGGCAGCAGCAGAATTCCGAGAAGACCGACGAGCTGTTCCTGGCTAGCTTCGTGCTTGCTTCCCGGCACTCTCGCACCGCAGCGAGTGGCCGTCGCGGGCCGGGGTGGAAGCAGACGGGCGCAATGGATGGGGGCGCGTCACAGGTATTGGCCGAACTTCAGGCTCATTGAGTATGCGTTGTCAGCATATCGATCCACCAAGGTGGGCGATGCTGCAGTGTCCCGAAATGAAAGGGACTGCTGTGTATCGTCGCCTGCTCAGGCCCGCTCCTGTAGCCGTATCCGGCCGGGCGCCGTTGTGCGAGAGGAGTGCTGCTTTGATCTGACATCTGGTGGGACTGTCATGCCGCCAAGAGACACACTTCTAACAGCATCTTTTAATGTGTTTCTATGATGGGAATGCTGTGGGCGCGCTATGATGCGTTGGGCGTAGCTGGATGCTGCCGGTGGAAGCAGCTTGTACCGACCTCAGTCCTAGCCATCCATGGCGTCTATCAAACCTCCGCGACTATGACAGCGCTCCGTCCAATGATCCGTTGAAATATCCGCGGCGGACACACTACGGAGCTGTCGGGTTGGCCATCGCAGACCCGGCCGCTGTGCTCCTTGCTCATTTCCTGCCCGCCCTGCGCATGGTCGCGATTGGGGGTGCACCGGTTCAACCACACGCCCGTCTGCTTGGCGGCGTTTGGAGAGGACGCCCCCCTCGGCATTGATCTCAGCAGATTGCGTACGCCAGCGAGCGTGTTTCTGGCGCCTGCGAAACGTCGGTCTGCTTCACAGCGCTCTCGCAGGCCATGCCTCGACGTTCCGGCGCGCGAAGCTGGCCGTGCCGTCCCTCGCGAGCCCGACGGCGCCCACGGCCGCTCCAGCATCGTCGGCGGCGGCGGCGGCGGCGTCGGCTGGACGTCTGCTTCTGGCACGGGCGGCGAGGGTGTGGTGTTAGGCGCGCTGGAATGCTGGCTGCTGATCCCCACGGGCTCGTCGGTGGCTTGCCTCAGCGATCAAGGCGAGAGCGGATCTCCCCTGCAGCGAGGACTGATGGAAATTGTAGCCGTCTGAGCCAGCCAACAACGACGCCGCTCTGAATGCCGGCTGTCAGAGCAACAGTCGCATTTCGCTCGCCCGCGGGGGCCCAGGCCACGGTCGCGGGCGCGTTACGCCGACGGCACCGCTGTCAAGCAGCGTTTGGCACCCACAGCGCTGCGCTAGGCGTCGACACCGCAGGCTTCGAGAAACAGAGCGAGAGCATTTTCCCGGGGCGGGCCGAGCTTTTCGCCGTTGGATCTCATCGTTCATCGTCCCTCGTCCAGCCCGATCTGTCGCTCGCGTCGAGAAGCGGCGAAATCGGTTAGGCGCTCACTAGGACCGATGGCGCAGGTGCAGCAAGCAGCAGCAAGCAGCAGCACACGGCGGCAGGCCCTCGATGCGCTGCTTGACGCCCAAGGCCGTCTTGTTCATGCAGCAGCTCGACGGGGCGCCATGGGCGGCTCAAAGGTGTGCAAGGCTGACGATGCAGCATGTTCCTGACGCAATCTCGCCAGCCATGGCCGTTACAAAACGCCTGCACCTGAGCCCATGGTCAGCCACACACCACCTGGGCTGCCGTCTGATAGGCACGCTCGCGCGGATGAGGGCAGCGTTGCAGCCAGGCGTCGTTACTCAACACCAGCATGGAAGGCATGGAGGCATGGAGGCCAGCATGCTGCACCACACGCGGCCTGCGAGTCCGACCAAGTCCCAGTCCGACCTCACCAAGCTCACCACCACCTCCACCACCACCACCAGCTAAAAGCAGCGAGACCCCGCAACAGGCGTTGCCGAGCCCTGTACCATCCCTGCCCGCTGGCCCTGCAGTCCCCTGGACCTCCCGCTGTGTGTTATGGCCGTGCATCTGCCAATAATGGCGCCCCCATCTGCGTCGACGCTCGATGGCTCTACGCCACGGACGGACCTTGTTCGTCGGCGGTTTTCTCCACGCCCCCCTGGTCCTCTGCAAGCAGAGCAGAGGCCCTCCATGTTAACACCTTTCTCACATGCTCTTTCGAGAAGGACACCCTGGTGCTCGCCAGCACACCTGATCCCAGCGCCCTTCGATTCGCCAGTCCGTTCCGTCTGCCCCCCCCCTCGTCTGAAAGGGTCACGTCCCGAGGTACCGTACCCCTGTGCCCTCGATCTTGCCTTGGGGGCCTGCTAGCCCTCGAGGTCAGTCACGCCTCTCGTGGTGTAACAAACCGCTTCCAGATCCTCGAAGGATATCATGTTTCCCTAAGAAGCGCCTCTGCCCTGGCGGTGGTCTGACCCCCGTCTTTGGACCTCTCTTAACCTCGATTTATCCGGATCGCCCACTGTAAAGTGCCGTCAAGCCTTTCCACTCTGAATGATCTGTTCGCCTCCCCTGCCGCCATCGCAGATATAGCCTCCGCCGTGTTCCTGAGCGCTTCTACAAAGGGCACCCCCATCGTCAACCTTCACCAGACGCTTTCACACTTCTGGAGCCGCTAGCCGCCTCAACAAACGCCTGTCAAGTGTCAACCCGCCTCGGTCGCCGTCATTCTTTATTTGGCCGTCGGTATCACCCTCTCACCAGCTGCTATTTCGAGCAAGCGTTACACCAAAACTCCGCGCCCCATTCCTGTCTTGGGTGCGACATCAGCCATTCAGCCTTGGTCCTGCATATCAGCCATCCCAAACCTCTCCGACGCGGCACCCCCATACCTGTTTCTTTGTAACAAACCTGCGACCTTAACGCATTGAGCAGTCTATATTCTCGATCCAGCTCTTAAAGCATCGCAAACACCTTCTCTGTCCTTCGCCGATCACCCGCATTCAACCCCGCACTGGGTTTGGAGACCGATCAAGACTGTTTACTGCAAGCTTCATCGGATCCCTTTCCCTCTGCAGCCAGTTCGTGGGCCGTTCGCGTCGTCTTCCGACAAGTTTCGCACGGCAAGTCTACTCGCTCGTTTCAACTTTTGAGCCGAGTCGTAACTTGAACTTGTCCGACGAGTACGGAGGATCACTGAAGGGCAGTGCGTTTAGGTGAGCGCACTCCTCTCATCAGCGCCGGCCTTGCTGACTGTGAAGCTTGTTAGGAGCCGATTCAGCCACATAGCCAACACTATCTCAACTTCCCAGGACGCTGTCCTTGAAGGTGCCAATGGTGGACGGAAACCTTTTCATTCCGCTCTCTCCGCCTAGCTCGCCTCGTATGTCTGCATACAGCACAACCCCCGCAGATAACGACTGGCATACATCGGACCTCAAGGCGTTAGACACCACTTCGGCACACTCTGACGGCGACATGGCGTTACTCCAAGCGGAAGTGAACGGGCACAGCTTCGATCTGAAGCGACCTCTTCTGCGAACGCACAAAAGCTTCCCTTATGCCCTCGACGGTAAACATCATAGCAACGGGGCCGACTCTCCTTCAAGGGAGCGAATCAGCATGAGCAACATCGATGAAGTCGAGTCCAGTGATCTCCCCCACGTAACCTTTGGTGGATCAGCCCCGGCCTCTCCGGTCTCTAGACTAACACCTCCATCGCCACATGATGCCCTTGGCGCAGACGAGGTCAAGGTTCAGGGTGACGAGATTATTACCGAAGAAAAGGACGACGATATCGATGATGCCATCAAGGACGAGGAGAAGCCTCCGATGACGGCTGCCGAAATTCGCGCTCAGAAGCGCAAGATGAAGCGGTTTAGGTTGACGCACAACCAAACCCGCTTTCTCATGAGCGAATTTGCTCGCCAGGCCCATCCCGATGCTGCCCACAGAGAGCGACTGGCTCGTGAGATCCCGGGCCTCAGCCCAAGACAAGTGCAGGTCTGGTTCCAAAACAGGTAGGCAATAAAGGCATTCTCGCCATACGCTAGCAACTGACCTTCCAACAGGAGAGCCAAGTTAAAGCGACTTACTAGCGACGACCGCGAACGCATGATGCGATCGAGGGCGCTACCCGACGACTTCGACATGGCTCAGGCTCTCCACTCACCCTTTGGTAACTCTCACGGGCTCGGTACCCCTCTAGCGTCACCTGGATCGTACACGCCGACCTTCCCTGAAGGCAACATGATGCGACCACTAAGCATCGACACTCTACGGCGCGGACCCGTCGACTCTCACATTTCTCCTACCGGAATCAGCCCTGCCTTCGGGGGCTTTACCTTTACACCGCCACAATCAGCAACGGATACTCTTTCGCCAGTCTCCACCCACGAGGGATCTCCATTTGGCTTTCCCTCCGCGCCGTTGGACACGAGCCCAAGAACATCCAACCCCTTCTCCTCATCAGTGAGCGCTTCACCAGGGTACGCTGCGCATCACAGTATTCCACGGCTTTCCCTGCATGCCGACCGTATTGCGAGGTCTCGTGCCGAGTCCTTATCATCACCTCTCCGAGCTAGCATGAGCTATACCAACGGCCATGACAGCCTCAACGGCACCAGTGATTCTGGCAGCCATATGCCTTATGGTATTGGATACAACTGTAAGATTCTGGGCGTTGTCCTTGTCTAAACAATCTAACGATCACAGATTCTCCCGTGCCCGGCTTCCAGGCCTCGAGCTCCTCAAGAATGCGATCATTCTCCAGCAGTGTCCCGCGACGAATCGAGCTAAGCACACATTACACGCCAAACCGTAGTGCAACAACACCACAAACGGCCACCTTCCCCACCTACACGAGTTCTCCGCTTGTAACACCGCAGAGCTTTGCTATGCCTCAGCTGAGCGCACCACACCACATGACCACCTTTCCCAACTCGTATTTACGGAACGACTCAGCGCAGTCCGACACGTACCCAGGAGCCGGTGCCATCCTGGGCGAAGTGATTGAGAGCTCCGCTCAGGACAACGACGATCACGACAACCAGATATCATCATCATACTAAGAAAGCTTGAGGTTTTTTTTTGCCAGCGGCGTTTACACAACATGTCTGCCCTACGAATGCAATGGGGGGGAACGGAGAAAGTGGCTTGGACTTTGGGGAAAATTAAAAAAAGTTTCTACGATGAGAGAATTACATGAGACGCGCGAAATGGGATATGGATTTCGGGGGGCGGGAAACACGGAATTATCGGGAGACTTGAACGAACGAACTGGAATGTGGGGAGGAGTTTTGGCTCCCGCTGTTGCTTTTTTGATTGCACACCCCTGGGTGGCTGTTTCATATGCTTCGCAAACCATCCCCCTTCTCGGCGTCAAGCGTTTCGAAGGTTGAACCCCGGGTGGGTTCCTCGAAGTTTTCCCTTTCTTTCCCCCTCCTCCAATACTTTGTTGTTCGGAGTTTGACACACACACAATTTTCTCTCTCAATGCGCAAAGCGTGTTTTATTCTCTGGGCTGTCGAAACACCAAATCTTATTTTTTTCTGGAGTGTAGCTTAATGGGCTCTTCTAGCTGGTATACCCTTCTTGTACGTACTTTATTTGTTCCGATCCACTTTTTAACCCTTTATGTTTTCTTTCCCTTATCCCTTCTTCATTTCCATCTTCTTCAGAACCCTTTCTATCTAAGTGGTGGAATGTTTTCCTTTTCTGAGCTGTGTTGGGGGGAAAGGGAGGGGGGGGAATAGCCCAGCAGCCATCTCACGCCCACCGAACCCACCCACTCAGCCATCCACATCTCTCTTCACTGTAGAAAATTTCGCAAACGAAAATACGAAGTAATGATACCCAATCGAAATCACACGCTCCTCTCTCCGAACCACCGCTCTGCTCTGCTCTGCTCACCCCCCATTTCTAGCTGCGTGCATGACATAGATGCGCGCGTAGCCAAACAAGACTCCCTTGGCAATAGTGCCCAGGGCTATTGCGCTCCACAGGGCCACTGCTGCTTTTGCCAGCGGAAAATAGGAACTTCGGTACGTGAACGTCTGTACCTTAATATCCAAGCGACGGCGGGTACGAGAGAGACGGTGCGACTTGAAGGGCGCGGGGGGCGACATCGGAGGGATCACGAGGGCGGGATGTGGAGGTCGATCTGGGCATGCTTGCGCGAAGGTCGCTTCTCCGCTTCTCGAAGCTTGGGCAAGCTCCTTTCCCAAGGCATGACTTAGCTTGTCTCTTGCCTTAGACTTGCGTCGCAGCGACCTTCTAGCGCGGTTCGGAAGAATAGCTCCACGGCAGAGTCACCTCAAGATGCGGTTTGCTTGTTGCCTCTACCCCAGCGAAACACCCACCCAGTGAGCTCCACGCTGTGCCTGGACAAGGAAAAGGAAAGGCTACTGCGATACTCCCGGCAGACCCTTCATGTTCCGAACATTCCATACAGACATGCAGTCAAGCATGCTCTTGCAGGGCACGGCTCCAGATCGACCCTTTGCTGCACCAATTCAATCTATCTATTCTCTCCGCATGATCACTTTACGTCCCTCAATCTATCTCCACAACGCACCCCAGACGCCTCATTGCTTGCCCCCTCCTCTCGCAGCGTCCTCGTACGGCTCCTGCAAGCGCAGGAACCATCTTCCGTGCAGACTTCGATGGGGTATGGATAAATGGGCTCATCCATGGTTGCGCAGGGCGTCGTGAAGTCCCTTTCGCTGATTTTTCCATCTTTTGCGGGGAAAAGGATGGGAGGCTGGAGTATCCTTGCTACGTGGTGCATGAGCAGCTGGAACGCTGCCAGGTGCTAGATGCGAAAGACGAGGGGAGTGGTCCAACCGCAACAGCGTGTACTGAATGTGGCTGCAGGCACATGACAGCTAGGGTGACGGGGGGGAATAGAGATGGGGAGAGTGAATTTTAGGTTTATTAGAGTTATTGAGGTGCATAGATTAAACGGCGGCTAGTGCTGGGCTCGTCTGCTTGCTTGCTTGCTCGAAGTGCTTGGATGCTTGCCTGCTTTCCGGGCGGCTCGGCTGGGCGAGATGCAGGACCCGCGAGATTGATGATCTGATAGATTGGAATGGTGGGAAATTGAGGCGCTCGCTCGTGGACGTATAGGCAAGGGCAGCTTTGCTAGAGCCGCGGATGATATCCTCCAAGGCCTTGCTGCAGATCTTAGGCTTAATTACGGGCTGGGCACTTGCGTGCTTAGGGGGTGCGCTCTGCTGCCGCACGAATTGGATGATTTGTGCTGCAGTCGCACTTGCTCTGGCTGGCTCTTCTTCCTTGCGGCTTCGAGAAGGCTCTGGAAGATTGCTATGGGCTGGGATGGAGCTGGTTGAAGGTCCTGGTGAATGTGCGCGTGATCTAGTGATCTATCTTGCGGGCTGCGCGACAGCGATAAGGTTTGCGACGTGGCGGTGTGCGCAGCGTTCGATGCGTTGTTCTAGTGTCTTTTGCTCGTACCCTCGCATAGATGGGATATTATGTAAGGTGGGCTAGGGGAGTGCCAAAGCGAGCAAACGGAATGGTCAGCCACAAGGGGACAGCGCGAGCGGAAGAGGTAAGCTGAGCGATGAGGTCAATTACGGAAATAGACTCTTGTTCGAGCGACTGGGCCGGCCTCGCGCCGGCTTCACGAGCAGACACCGTGCTCTTTTCTGACGATGTGGAGTGCATGTTCCGCTGCTTTTGCGCACACGATGAGTTCACATCGAGCATTGCGGAGGGCTGCGGAGGGCTGCGGAGACTGTGGGAGACTGCTGACCGGGAGATAGGCTAAGGCGCTCGCTGACGCAAATGTCCGTCTGTACGGTGCAGGTACGGGACAGGTACAGGCATACTGGAGAGGCTGATCGGCTCGTCGTTCCTATGAAAAGGTGGAGTACAGCGGCAATCTCCCACCACGGTACCTGAGTGAGACGGAAGACTCTACGCCGTGCGAAGCGCTCGCATCAGCGGACATTGCCTCCTCTACGGCTGTGCTCCTTTGCAGAGAGGAGTGGAAGGATCTTGCGGACAGAGACCTTGAGTTTCGAGGGAGCCCCGAGTAGCATCGCGTTCGTTCGCTCGCTCTGGGTGAGTACCGCCTTGCTGCTCCTTCCGGCGGTGCGATTGGACGAGAGGCGTGCTTTCCGCTGGGGGATGGTACTTGCCTCTTTGGGAGCGGAGTGAATACTCAAAACGGCGTCATTGGTGGGATAAATACGAGGTCACGTGTGAACGTCCTTCACATGTCAAGTCAGCCATCTTGCCTGTTTAGGCAGTCTCTCTTATGCGCAGAGGGGAACATGTCAAGCGACGTAGCAGCAAGCAGCAAGCAGCAAGTAGCAAGCAGCAGCAGCAGCAGCAGCAGGGCAGGCAGAAGCGAGCGACCCGTGGTGCAGTCAAGCTTCGATACTCTTCATAAGCGACGGGCTGATGGCAGCGCCGACATGCCTTTTTGGCCGCATGAAACAAAAGCAAATCCGTCGACCTTGCTCATGCCTTGTTGGACTGGACATGGTCCTGCCTCTGCCTTTGCGAACGGCTCGTATCGCCGGTCGATAGAGGATCAAAAGGCTGCGCGAGGCGTTCTTAGTGCCCGAAGTGTGTCCTGCAGGCGCTCCAAGTTGCAGGTAGTTGATTCCCGAAGCTCACGCCAACAATGCAGTAGTTGGGGGATCGCCAGCCTTTTTGCTCCTCTTGACGACCAGACGCTAACTGCGCACGAGAAGAACATGACGGCACTTGTTGCGATCCAAGCGAACCATGGGCAAGAGTGGGTGTGGAAGGGAGCTATCGGCTTCCCTTTGGGGCGGTTGCGAAGTCGAGAGTTGGATACCAACGGCTTGCGTCCGACAGCAGCCCAAGGAAAGATGGTGGCCCCAAGCCTCTCGGGTCGTGCCGTCAGAGAAGTGTTGTATGCTTCGGAGACGAGCGAGAGTGGAAACATCAAGCGAGTAATGCGGTCGCCGATGGAAAAGCGGCGAGCCATGATGATGCACGAGCAGGCCGTCGTCTTCCAGTCACAGTTACATGCTCACAGCGACGGAACTAGCGGACTAGGGTCGACTCACAAATAGAAATACAGGCTCCCCCGTTGCTTTTCTCAGCCGTCGAGTTTCGGGTGGGTAGCCAGACGACAGCCAGACCAAGAGGCCATGGGCCGGAGTCACACCAAGCGGCGCACAGCCATCCGCGTTCCGGGTGTGATGGGACGATTCGCTGCACTCGACGGCGGCAGCGTGGATCCGTGGCATGTTTCGAGATTCGACTCCAGCACTGAGGGTGAGAGGGTGGGAAGGGCTGTGTCGCAGGCTCCACGCCAGGTGCCCGGCGCAGGGCCAATGGGCATGCCACGGCAGGTCTTGTGCGCTTCGGGCTGTGAGCCAGCCGTCGCGGCACTGTTTCCTGCGGAGAGCAGCCGCTGTGCAACGTTGAAAGTGAGTCATCCACGCACAGCGAGGAGGGACTGACAGACTGGTAATGGCTAGAGGGAGGGCCGGAGGGAGGGGGCAGAATGACACAGCACAGCGCAGCACAGCACAGCACAGCACAGCACAGCCCAGGGCAGGACTCGCAGCGGAAGGGCAGGCGCATCGGCTCGCCGTTGCAGGCCGTGTCGAAGAGCATACTTGTTACTTGTATGTACGGTGTATGTGTAGTGTGGCAGATTCGCGCCGGGCCTTGTCTGATGGTCTGACTTGCCTGGCCACGGCACCAGTATGGACTGTCGTGATGTTTTGACGTCGTCGATCTGCGCCACAGCCTGGCCGTCGTGCGGTCTTCTAGAAAGAATTAGTGAGCCGGTAAGGCAGAGGCGATATTATTGCTGTGGCGACGGCGTGCTTATCGATTGCTCAGAATAGGGGCGCCGTGCTCTCTCTCGCGCCGCTGCGCCCGCCTGATTGGCGGAGTTAAGCGGATTAGGAGCCCAAGAACAAGGGCACGGGCAAGGGCAAGATGAGTTCTCATCAAAAGAAGCCTTCGTCATTATGCATTTGATTGCAGGAGCCCGTCCACGCTGCCTTCGTTGGCCGCACCGGCGAGGGCAACAGTGTCGACAGAGGGTGTACTGTGCGCGCGCACGACTTCGAAGGCTGGATGCGCCGCAGCATCGACGAGTCGCAAGAGCCCTGGAGACTGCAGGCGTTCCGAGACGGTGCGACCGAGGGAGACACGGCGAGACTGCAGCGCGTCGTGTATCTATAAGTGTCTGAGATATCTTTTCCGCCGACCTGGTACGGCTGCTCGAAGGGCATGCCGACTGTATTGCACAGGGCAGATATAGATCTCTGCAACGACCACGCGTGTTTGCTCGCAGGCCATCGCCCTGGGCACGAGCCGTTGGCTAGAGAGAGTGCTTTGTTTGATATGAGCGGCCGCCCCCTTTGCTAGCCACCACCAGGCCGCTTCTGTCCGCGGGCCCGCATCAACGGCCGTGGCGCGTGAGGGCTAGAGTTGAGTTGCTGTGGTAGTGGTGACGCATACAAGGAGCCATGCGTGGCCAGGCAGACAGCAGCAGCCAGCAGAGCGAGCGTCCCCGCCGGCGCAAAAGGGCCACGCCCAGCAGCCGTGACGGCGCACTCCAAAAGCAATCAAGCAGAGAGAGAGAGGCAAACCCGCCGCCCCTCTGAGTCGTAGCATAAGCAGCTGAGGGCGCCGGTTGGGTCGTCTCCTGAGGCCGTCCTGTCCTGAGGTGCAGGGATCCTGGCCCAAGCGAGGCGTGCAGGCCGCCCCAGAGAAAAAACCCGTCGGCCGCTTCATTTCAAACCTCTCCACCTACCCTTCGTCACGAAGACAACCACTTTCATCCTGCAGCGGCCTCAGTGAGAATTCACACGAGCCGCTTGCCGATTTCGCACAGGTCTCTGTCGAAATCCGTCCCCAGAGGCACCTGTCGCGGTCCAGCTCGCTCTCGCAGTGAAAGGCACCCGACAGCCCAGCGCCCTTTTTCTTTCGAGGAGCGCCGACTCCCTTCCCCTCCCTCCTCCTCGACACTCTTTTTGCGGTTCGAGTCGCTACACCCAGCAGACTCCTAATTCCACGCCGCCCTCTCCTGCGCTCGACGCTCGTGGATCTGCGATTCAGCGACCGTCACCACCCCCGTCCGCGCCTTAACCCCGACTGCAACTTTGCATCTCGCTCCCACCATTCCGGCTTTCTAATGAGTGCATCCATCTCGAACCCGCCAAACCCGCCCATTGCCGCCTCCACGCCTGCCGCCGCCGCGAACTCGCCCTCTCCGGGACCGTCCGCCAACGTGGCCGCTGGTTCGGCACCCACTGCCCGCAGCTCGTACGCCAACGCGACCAAGAAGATTTCGTCTCCGCCCATCGCGTCCAGTGCAGCGCCGCCCGTGGCAGTGGGAGGACCGCAGACCGCACAGCATGGCAAGAGCTCGTCAGTCTCGCCGGTAAACGGCAGCAACCCTATCAAGCCCGCCGTGCCCGCCATGGGGCCGACCATTGTGAACAGCAGCGGCGCCAACGGCTCCCCTTCACACGGCGACCACAGCCGCAAGTCGTCCGTCACAATTAGCGCAGCCGGTACCAGTGGATACATAAACGGTGGACCAGTTGCGAGCAGCCGCGCACCCTCCAACCTCACCTTTGGCTCGCTTGCTGGTTCACCTGCGCCTTCACACGCCGCGCCGCATCACCCTCAAGGCCCGAACCTGAATCCTCAGGCGCCGAACCCGCGAGTGACTTCGCCCGCCGCTTCACCGTCGCCAATTCCCACGCCCATCTCCAGCGGTGGAAAGCCCGACACGCTGCCCACGCGCCCTGGTCTTGTGTTTGGCGGTGGCAGTGACAGCGCTGAACCAAGTGTAAGTGTTGCACGAGCGCCCACCTTGGGCCCAAATAATTTTTATTTTTTTCCCCTCGAAAATAATAATTTTCTAACCCACAATATGCAGGGTCGCCCAATTTCCATGCCCCCGCAGCCAAATTCACTTCCCCAGGCCCAGCACCTCCGCCGCGAGTCCTCGCAGTCGGCGCACAGTGACATGAGCAACCAGAACATGAATCGAGGCTTCCCTCCGAACGGCGGCCGCGGACGAGGCAGTTTCAACAATTATCCCCAAATGTACCCTTCGCCACAGCCTCACCGCGCAATGCCAAACCAACCGCGCGGTCCGAACATGCCTCCGGCTTTCCAGCCACAGAATGCGATGCACCCTAATTCTCCCTATCGTACAAATCGTTCTCCCGCTATCACGCCTGCGACCATGCATCAGCAAGCCCACATGGCGAATCCACAGATGCAATATTATCCTGGCCAGTACCCGCAACAAGTTCGTATACCTTCCACTATCTCTGTTCCTGCTCTATTGTCCGAGTACAGCATACCGGCTTTGCCTCCGTCTGCTGCTTGGTTTTCATCCTCTCTCCAGTCTTGTTCTGTAACCTCGGCAGGTCCGCAGCAGCTCGATTGTCGGCTGCATCGTGACTCGTCGATGGCTTTCCTTGATTCTGTCGAACCCCCTTTCTACAAAAGCTCCAGCAACGAACATTATCTAACCACGGTGCAACATCAGGGCATGTATGGCATGGCTGGACCTGGTCTCGATCCATACAGTGGCTATTATGGTCAGAACTATGGTGGCCAGAACTACGGTCTGCAGCAGAGCATGCACTTCCCCGGCGCTGTCCCAGCTTCGCCCGGTCGAGGTCACAGCTTCCCCCACCCGGGACCTTACCCTGGCATGCCGGGTTCTTACGGGCCACCTCCACAGGCTCAGGCACAGGGCATGGCACGCACTCCCTCGAACATGTCGGAGCGCCCGCCATCAGCCACTGCGCAGCCTTCTACACCAGCAATGACCAATGTGAGCCAGGTGTCCCACACGCACACTCCTAGTGCTGCTTCAGGCAGCCCAGCTCCGAACTCGTCGACCTTCACAATTCCGCCAAAGACCAAAAGCAAGGCAATCATTGTAAGTTAGCTGGTTCTGCTTTTGACTCGATGATGTGCTAACACCGCCATAGATCAAGCGTCCAGATGGAGAAGTGCTCGACTTCAAGAGTGAGAAGCCCGCTTCGCCAGCACCGGCGTCTGTACAGTCCGTACAGCCAAAGTCGCCCGCCATCGTCGCCACTCCGACGCCTCCACCTCGGCCAGAGTCAACTCATAGCCGCACCGAAAGCGTAGCGACGAAGTCTGCCTCGGAAACGCGTGAAGAATTCATCAAGCAATTCCAGGAGCAGATCAACGCTGACAAGAAGAGGGAGGCTGAGGAGAAGGTCAAGGCCGACACCGAGGCGAAAGCCAAGGCTGGTGCCGACGCCAAGGCCCAGAAAGAGAAAGAAGAGGCCGAAGCGAAAGCTGCGAAGGAGAAAGAAGAGGCAGAGACGGCCGCTAAAGAAAAGGCCGAAGCAGAGAGGATCGCGAAAGAAAATGAGGATGCTGCTGCGGCCGCAAAGGCCAAGGAAGATGAAGAAATGGAGCGCATGAGTACGTATAGCCTTTTTAGATTGTTTCGACGGAATATGCTAACGCAAGACTAGTCGCGGAAATGGAAGCAGCAGAGAAGGAAGAGGAAGAGCGCGAACGCAAGTTTGCTGAGAAGAAGAAGCTCGAGATGGAGGCGAACAAGGCCCGTGAAGCTGAGCGTGTTAAAGAACAAGAGGAGAAGTTGCGCCAGCAAGAGCGTGAGGCGGAGGCTGCCGAAGCCGCTCGGGCTCAGGAAACGCCTGAACAGAAAGCTGAGCGCGAGGCTCTGTTCGCTTCTTTGAAGAAGAACACCCAGTTCGGTCCGGGCGCTGGTCAGGGCCAGACCGAGAGCGGTGCCTCAACACCCTCTGCTGAACCGGCTCTTCCTTCTCCAGCTCAGCCTAAAGCGACAAGCGCCGGCAAACCCAAGCCAGCTGCTCTCAAGCTTGAGACGAACAAGCATGTGGAGCCTCCTCAACCCACCGCTGGCATGCAGAGCCTGAAGAGCTCTCGATTCCTCCAAGTCAAGAATGAGCTCGTCAATTACCCTGAAGGCATCAGCTCTCCTAATCCGGCTCTAAACATGGGCAGCAAACCCGGCAAGGGACGCCAGTATGACAAGGAGTTCTTGCTGCAATTCCAAGACGTGTTCAAGGAGAAACCCAGCCTCGACTGGGATGTTAAGTTGAAGGAGACCGTCGGCGATTCGACCGACTCTGCCCGTCCGCAGTCAGCTCGTGCCCAATCAATGGGTATGGGCGGCCGACAACCCTCACGTTCAAGCCTTGGCGTTGGTCCGATGGGCAACTTCCAGAACAACTTCGGCACCGGTAGGACACTGCCCCCGGGCACCACGTCCGAGCAACGTTTCCAGAACGCATCGGCGCGACCAATGACCAACCCACTTGCTCAATTCGTTGCAGCACCCACTGGCCGCCCCGGTGGTTTCCCCGTAGGCATGGCCCGCTCCTCGTCCTTCCAGAATATGGCACAGGGTGCTCCCAGCTCTCCCCGTGTCGGCAGTTCCCGTGGCAGGGGCAGCCGCCGCGGTGACAAGGGCCCGAGCAAGAGGGAGGAGGAACAGCAAGCTAAAGCTATGCCGTTGACTGCTGGACAAGAGGTCAAGAGTCTTGAACGATCGTCGACCGGTTGGACACCTCATAGTCGGAACCAGGGCCCGGCAGCTCCTCCAGTTGCAGGACACATGGCACCCGACCTGGTCCAGCGTAAGGTGAAGTCAAATCTCAACAAGATGACGCCCGAGAAGTTCGACAAGATCTCGGATCAGATTCTCGAAATTGCCGCTCAGTCCAAGGACGAACAAGACGGCCGCACTTTGAGGCAGGTCATTCAATTGACTTTCGAGAAGGCCTGCGACGAGCAGCACTGGAGTTCCATGTACGCCAAGTTCTGCGCTCGCATGCTGTCGACTATGAGTCCAGACATCAAGGACGAGAACGTGCGCGACAAGCATGGCAACCTTGTGTCTGGCGGGGCTCTCTTCCGCAAGTACCTGCTCAACCGTACGTATAATCTCCTACGTGTACCACTGCTTGCGCTAACTTGAATCAGGCTGTCAAGAGGAGTTTGAAAAGGGCTGGGAAGTTAATCTACCCGAGAAGCCCGAGGGAGATAAGGAATCTCAGGAGGCTGTAAGTCACACAGTTTCGAACCTTTCAGGGCAACTACTAACTGTGATTCAGGCTATGCTTTCCGATGAATATTACATTGCCGCTGCCGCCAAGAGAAAGGGACTCGGTTTGATCCAGTAAGCTGCACTCGAGGTGTAACGGAGTCGAAGACATGTGCTAATTGCTCCTTCAGGTTTATCGGTGAGCTTTACAAGCTTGGCATGTTGACGCTTCGAATCATGCACGAGTGTGTCATGAAGCTCCTTGATTTTGAAGGATTGCCCGACGAGTCGGCCATCGAGTCTCTCGTGAAATTGCTCAACACGTACGTATTCATACCTTCCCGCTCAAACCTATTCGGTCGGTAGTTGACAAGTCGCAGGGTTGGTGCCACCATGGCAGAATCAGACGCTGGTCCCAAGATGATCGCTGTATATTTCGAGCGGATAGAGAAGATCATGAACAGTACGTATCATTCGGTTCAGTATTAATGGACGATGTACTGACTTAGATGCCCAGTGGAAGGACTTCCTTCGCGACTGAAGTTCATGTTGCTAGACTTGTGCGACTTGCGAAGAGCAGGCTGGCGATCCAGAGGAGGAGACAAGGGACCAAAGACGCTCGCAGAGATCCATCAAGAGGCTGCTGCTGCTCAACAAGCCGCCGAGATGGAGCGAACCCGCTCCAACCAGCGTGGCGGTGGTCGACCTCCTATCGGTCGGGGCGATGCTCGCTCCTTCTCCGGAGCTGGTATGCTACCTCCGCAAGACTTGCCCACTGGCCGTGTGCAGATGGACGACCTCCGCAAGCTTTCCAAGGGTGCCTCTGGTCGCAACTTGAACAGCGGCGGTCAACAGCTTGGTCCCTCCATGCTTGGTAGCCGTAGCGGCAGCGGACGTCGTGGTCTTGGCCCTGGCGGTGGCTTGATGGGCCGTGGTGACGAATCTGGTGCCTCTTCTCGAACTGCCACTCCTCCAGTGCAGAAAGAGAAGGAGTCTACTACCCATGCGAATTCTTTCAGGTAAGTTGGGCCTATAACGATGACTTGGAGCCCCTGGATTAAGCTAACCATATTCTAGTGCGCTCATGAACCTGGACAGCGAAGGCGCTGGTGAGGTCGGTTCCCCTCCTTCGACGGCATCATCTCCTCCGCAGGTGAAATCGATCCCTTCACAATCGAAGTCGCCAGCCGTCGAGGCCAAAGACACCAAGCCTTCCGAGTGATAACCGTCCTTTATACCTTGTAATGGTTTTTCGAGCGTGTGCGATCATACCCATAGACGACATCGCGCACGGTAATCATTTAATCTGTGTTGCATAGACGGGGTATCTTTTGCGCGCATTGTATTGCATTTCGTGGGGTTTTTTCCAGATCGATACAAAAGTTTTGTTGTGTGTCAGCGGGCCACCAAAAGAATGGGAGATCGGGGGATACCTACCATTGTTTTCCGACCTGCATCTTTCGGCACTGCAACTCTAGCATGCGCTTTTCTCAGCGGCTTCTCCTTTGGCGTTCCGGACCAGTCGATTTGCATGGGGTACTTACGTCGCAGGCTTTCCTACGGCCTACCGCACACAATGCCGGAAGCATCTTACTCCGCGCGAATTCGTCTCCTGCCCCCACCAGTCCCCTTCATTGGGCGCTCTAGTGGCATTTTGGCCATACTTTATTACCTTTTTGTTCCTTCTTTCTGTACTGTGTGTTTCTAGCAGCGAGTATTAGAGCGGGGTCGGCTTTCTAGTTCTGGGGGATCCCCACGAAGGAAAGCAGTGTGTTTTCTCAAATCATTTCTGATTTCACTTACCACTTGAACTTTGCGATTTCAAAGATTGGTCGGGGGGCAAGTAGATGAGCGGACAGGACCGAGAGGTGCAATGAATGAGATGAAGGCTTGCTTCGGCATGCTTTCATTCTGTGGAGGTACTTTATGAGTGGTCCAGTGTAGACAATTGTGTGCATAGTTTGTTTTAATTTAGAATCAAGTGGTCACTTCACATAATGTCTTCCAAGTATTGCGAACTTACGTGCACATATGAATGCGTCCGCCATAAATAGAAATAGCCCTCCACGAAAGACACGGCCTTGAACAATGACGTCTAACCGTTGAAACAATACGATACCGAGAGGCATACAAAGCGCCTCTAGATGCCACATTTGCCCCTGTCTCAACGCGCGCGATCGCGAAGCAGCCCTATCTCACCTCCCAGATCTGACTTGATCCGTCAACCAATGCAAACCATCCGATTCGCGCCCCATGCAAAATCGTGAACAACAACCCTCTTCCCTGTAGATGATGCGATGGCTGGTCAGCATCGAAAGCGGATTCGTCGAGGCTGTGACGGAATGGTGAGGGGTTGTCGGACAAGCTACGTCATGGAGGGGCGATTAAAGGTTTGGTATGAACGCGTCTACGAGGATATAGATGGAGGCACGCACCAGCTATTTAAGGCTGAACATCTAACATTGACAGTCATCATTCAGACAACTTTTTTTGGGAATATATTTTTACATTTTGAAATCTGCCCTGAAGCTTTTGAAAATATACAACAATCATGTCTGATCAAAATCCTGAGCAGAAGAAAGGTATGCAGTTGGATGGCTTTTTGTTTTCTTTCTACACAACAAACTCCGCACGGAGGATGTAACTTGATGGGAATATGCATTGTTTATGATTGCTTTTTCAAGAGAAGTAATCGTTTGGGGAAACTGACCATTGAAAAATAGGCTTCTTCGGCACCGCAGCTGGCGGTCTCGGTAACGCTCTCCCAAATCTACTTCCAATCCTCCACTCCAAAACCGTACTTTCAAAAACCAAACCCCCGTTTCTAACTCTTTACAAAAAAGGCAACACCCTAGGCTCAGCCACCGACACAGTCGGAAAAGGCGTCGGCGGAGTAACCAACACGCTCGGTAACACCGTCTCGGGGCTCGGAAAGGGCGTTGGAGATACCGTGACAGGCGTCACGAGTGGCTTGGGCGACACGACCAAAGGTATGGCTTTTCCTGGCAAAATATGTCCATCAAAGTTGGAACATGGGTTGCTGACGGAAAGGGTTTTTCGTTGAAAAGCGGCGGGGAATACCGTTGCTGATACTACCAAGAAGGGTGGGGAGACGGTTGGCATGAAGAAGGATGAGCCTGGGAAGCAGTAGGTGGCGGTATTTGACCTATTTGTCAAATGATTGAATAGGAGAAAGAGATGGGAAAGAAGAAAAAAAAAGGGCCGTTTACTCGGATGTAACAAGATTACCATTTTTACGAATCCATTTTTTTGGAAAAGGGAATTTCTCAATCGCGGAATCATTGGCCTAGGGTAACACAAGGGTACAAAAGCAACGATAATGACGGCATCCTTGCCTATAATTGTCTGCAATGCACGTGTTTGTTGTATACATATTCTTCTGCGCTGTACTCTGCTTACGCGAAAATCTGTAATACGATACGAGGGTGACCCCCCTCCCCTCACCCCACCCCCTGTGCGAGCGCGCCGTGCAACGTTGCCAAAGCATATATTGAACCCACATAATGCCTTGCATACGATGAAACCAAGATTTATTGCCCAAAAAAATGCAAGTTTCTAAAAAATGACAGGCCCGTGTGCCCTGTAAAACGCCCGCGTGGGGAGCAGCGATCTAATCTGAATCTTGCCGCTTGTGAACCCAAGGGGACGTACATATGCAATGCTGCTCTAACGCTCCAACTCAAAATTGACGTCGTCCCTTTGGCAGGCCTGGGGCCCAGCCATGGCCCGCCTACGTCCGTGTTTGTTGTAGTTTTGGACGGTGGTTCATGTTTTTACCATCCGAACTTTTCTACTTGGACTGTTACGTTTATGCCTTGTCTTATCATGTCTGCACTTGTGTTTCGCACCTCTCTTACGAGGCCGTCGGGTCCGCTGACGACAATTGCAGTTCTCTCGGGGCCAGTCCACTTCTCTATCGTCGAGCGCACGTCTGGACGGCCTGCTACTGCCGTTGGTGGTGGCATGAGCAGGTCCAGGCCCCACTCCTCAAGCTCTTTCAGCTTGTCTTCAGGTACCCATGAGCGATGCGATGCGGAATGCGTTATCCACAACAGCTTCACCTTTCTGGTATTCTTGGTTTGGCTTTCGGGGTCGCTGGATGTAGGCTGGAGAAGAGCGTATAAGAGTGGGTATGCAACGGCTATGCCTGAGCCTCCTGCAACTACAACGGCAGTGTCGGAAGAAGAGAGGGTGTCTAGTGCATGGGAAGATCCGTATGGCCCATCGAGTCGAATTCGGGTTCGCGAATGAGTCCGAGCATAGTCGAGCAATGTGCGCGTGAAGCCAGCGTCACTCTGTGCACGGATGAGGAGCGAGAACCACGCATGCTGCCGTTCGTCATCAATTGACACGGTAGGAGCAGCAGAGAAGATTGTGAAGGGGTGAGCTTGTAGAATATGACTACGCGAAAGTGCAGGGATGGTAATGAAGATGTGATCATTTGGTTTCCAGCCATTCTTCATGTTCTTCGGTGCGAGAGTGGATCTGCGGTCTGACACTTCCCAATTAGCGGATAGAAGCAGCGTCTCTTCGTCCTCCAAGACTGTCAGAGTAGCCGGATGCGAGGTCGTCTTCAACCAAAACCTAAATGCGAGGCGGTCGATTAAGAATATGGCAAGCGAAATTCCCACGTAAGGCCTGGAAGTGTGGTGATGCAACCAGAGAAACACGAGCCCCGCGATCTGAAGGAAAATATGTGTCGCAAGGAATATCTCGTACATCCGTTGCCGAAAACTTCCCAATGACGTGAAGTAAAGCACCTCATACGCGACGAAAGCGCCGAGACCTAATAGGACCAGCTTGTTGAAAATGAATCGTGCGAGCGTGAATCCAAGACGACGTAGTACTCCATACCATGTGAGGAACATCCCTAGGAAATGGAGAAACGCTTCGAAGCACATAAGCTCACCAACTCTTCGATGAAAAATGTTCAAACTCTCATAGGAATAGCCAGTGAGGAACTTCACAGGTTGGTTCTTCGCAGCTAGAAGGTATAGGAGTGGCAGGTTGGCAGAGAATAGGCTACCACAGCGGTCGGCAAAGACAAAGATGTATTGAAGGTCGAGTTCCATGGCGTAGAAATTGTAAAATATGTTGAGCGCAATGAATGCAAGGACGAACAATGAAACCGCATTTGTTGGAAGGGTCTTGTTTACAATAGGTATCGGTTGTGGCTGATGCTGTATCCAGGACTTGAATGTGAAGAATGGTCTCCATATAGTACTGGGTTTATGCCGATTTGGGTTCGTGGCGAGCAGAGGACTTGTCTCATCTGCTTCATCGATCTTCTTCTGCAATGCATCTGGAGGCGTCGTAGTACCTTCAATAGTGCTACTCGAGCTTGACCAGGCTTCATCGTTCGTCTCATCTATTTTGGCCGTAATTCCAATCTTTGTTCTTATCCTCCGTCTTAATGCCAGTCTCTCGCCCCAGTGCCATGCTGTGAACACCAATAAAACACCTAATAATACTATGTTGTATGATGTTGTGAATCTTCTTGAAAATCGTATGGCTTCAAGAAGTTTTCGGAACCGAGGATCTTTCCCTGGATCATCCGGCTCAGCCAACTTGCGTCCCCCACTCGTTCTCACGCTCTCCTGATATCCCGACGATGTTGCTGCCAGCACCGTGAGCTGGTAGGCGTCCCGCGCCCACGAAATTACAGTCGAGGTCATATCTACGATGAAAGGGAACTACGAAAAACGACGAAGGATAGTGCCAGTCTGAGGGTGCGGTTCATGGTCATGTTTCCCACGTCAGAGACAACCTCGGAAGGTTTAGTGTACAAGCTAGGGTAAGCCGATACATGGAGTGTATGGCCCGTGCGCCTCTAACCGGATGTTCGACGACTGCTCTGGATCTAAAGCACCTTCCACCTGCATCTTTCAAAGTTAATTGTTTTGATATATTCGCTACACAATTTCCCCTAACTTTGATCTATATTCGGTACGACCTCGGATCACTGGGACTAAATTGAGTAACAGTCCGTCGTGCTTTAGCGGGGTAAGAATTGATGGCGCGTCCAAAAAGCATCTGAATGCATATTATTTGACGCCTCTACAGACTGGCTGCCGCGAAATTCCCTACTTCATACAGACTAAGTCACTCTGCCCGAGCTTTGCATCTCGAGACTATTCCTTTCCCGAGGAACACACATTCCCGCCTCTGGCAGGACGAAGACTCTCGCGAAAGTATTCCTTAAGAAAATTAGTCACAGAATCTGAACGCCCCCCGCGAGATTGGTGGCGATGCCATCGTCATATCAATAAGCGCGCGCGATCGTAGAACTAGATATGCGAGCATCAGGGGGGTTATCTTAGCAAGTTTGCATCGACTCGCAAGGCTGAGACAGACACGCGGTATGAAAAGCCATGAATCCTTCCTCGCTTTGTTGGTGAGTCGAAGCAAAAAAGAAAATATGGGCGCTTACGAAAACCTAAAAAATGCTTCGCCTATGAAGTGCTCGCATTTCCGCCCAATCTACGAGGCTGAGATATTCCAACCCCATCCCCCACGGAGATTCTGACCGCCCTGGGGCTATCATCAGGCCAAATACGACGATGAACTGCCTTAGGGAGGAAAGGAGGAAAAGAGTAAAAGTTTCTCTCGACATGCATCTGAAAAGAATAATTGATGTAGGTTATACACCACCTTTGACATTGAATGAACCTCTTTAGACGTATTATCCTTCCAAAACTTGATCGAATTATAATCAAATCTCAAGATAGTCATGTCCTTTCTCCATCCTTCCATCTGTAGTGGAGGACGTCTTTGTCATCCCTTTCGGAAACTTGACCAAATTTGTTCGTGTCCGTGTAGAACTGATCACGACCGGAAAGGTTACACCACTAAGCAAATGCAATCGTGTGGGGAAATGGTAACAGCGAAACCTTCTAGAAAAGCAGTCCTAGGTAACAACATGAGGTAATGGGAAAATTCAGAATTGAGTGCAAAGTTCCATTGGCCACGTACTGAAGCGTGAGACTGGAAGTCTCTGCGTTCGTAATCACTTGCCTAAAAAGGCTGACATCCATCAACAACTTGGCAACCGCTGCGCCGCACAGTATCTTAACTTAGATCACTAGACACGCTTACTCGTGGAAGCAACGAATCTTTCGTTTTCTTGAATCCTTCCATCGACCTAGTTGCCATCATCAAACAGCGAATATAGATCATGTTTCTCGTACTTGACGCATGCCCAACCTCGTGTAACTCCAACAAATCCCCCCACTCCCCAAATTTCAAGAAAATGGCGAAACCGAACGTGTGAAACAGTTGAGACTCTGCCACCACCGGTCAAAACGCTCGGACAAAGAAGCATGGTCGTCCATACGGCTCTCTACATCGCACTAACACCCCTTGGCAATAACGCCAATTCTCCCACAAACAGCCACATGTGGAACATCTCGCCGTAGACGAATCCATTCGTTTCTGTCCCACGGAGATTGGCTGATCTAGCAGAAAATAAGTGGCCTCGTTCAAGGCGGTGTACATGTCATCTTGAAGAGGTTGGCCCCCGCTAGCTGATGCGGGCCGTGAGACGACATGAACGCCCGGGGGACTAGATTGCGGCCCGTGGTGGTCGTACGCGCGGATCAGCGAAGACAGCCGTGGAGGCTTGGAATCGGAGGTCGAACGGAGGTCGAACGGAGGTGCGTGCGTGCGTGCGTGTTGTGCCTTGAGGGAGCATATGTAAAGGTCGCCTGCACCGTAAGCTAGCGTGGTTGATCAACTTAGGTCATTCTTCCTTCTCTTTCTTCTTTCCACCCTCGCTCTTACAAGGCTGATAATGCTAGTGTCTTTCGCTGTGACTGTTTAATACATACTACCATCTTATCAACATTTCTTACCTACTTAGTCCTTCGCTAGTCCATCCACGATCTACATACACCAAATACCATGTCTCTCATCGACCATCTCTTACCGCGCGATATTCCCTTCTTCTCTCCATCCTGCCCTAAAGGCGGGAAGTGGTACGCCTGTGACTCGACCACAAAATCGAAATTCATTGGTTGCTGCGGCGCAAATCCTTGCGACACCGGCTGCGCAGCCGGAAACCTTCAACCAGCATCTTTCAACGCCTCTGTTTATGGCACCATTCCAGATGTTACCTGTGGAGCTGGCGCCAAATTCTACACCTGTAATTTTACCACACCGGTGTTCTGGGGATGCTGTAGTAACGGTGAGAAAGCGGCATGTGCGTATAATGATGGATGCCCCCAAGATGGATTGGCGCCTGCATTCATGAATCTGCCAAACCAATTTGAGGCATATGCTACCGGGACTATCGATGCGACGTCGAGTGCAACTGGGTCGACGAGTGCGACTGGGATGTCGAGTGCAACTGGAATCTCGAGTGCAACTGGAATCTCGAGTGCAACTGGAATCTCGAGTGCAACTGGAACGTCGAGTGCAATTGAGACGCCGAACTCGAACGCGGGGAGCGAGAAGAACACTTCACATACAGCCGTCATTGTTGGTGGAGTTGTCGGAGGCGTCGTGCTCATTGCGGCCGTCATTGCGCTCTTGATATTCTGTTTACGAAAGCGAAAGCGACTACCCGGAGACGAGGCAAAACCCCTTGGCGTCGAAGTTGCTTCTCTTGGGATGCCCATGGGAGTCGTAGACTCCAAATACGAACATAGGAGCTCTCCACATATTGGGACTAAGTCACGTAAGTTTGCTTCCCTTGTACAACTATTACTTGCCTATATCCTGCAGTCTAGACCCGTGTCTGACAAAAGCTTTTTACAGCTCCACCAATGTACTCATCACCAAATCCAAACACCTACGAACAGGTGCCCCAGACACCGCAAGAGTTACCCGGAGATGGTTTCTCTGAACTTCCTGTCGATAATGAGATGATAAGAGTAGAGCTCGAGAGCCCACGTCCCTCGCCTAGGCTAGACCAAAGGAAGTCCTCAAGGAGATAGGACCCATAGTTCTTGTCGGAGTTTGAGCCCATTCATGGGAGAGCGGGGGTAGTCTTGGTTCCTTCGGGGATAAGGCAGTTTCGTTTCATGCTTATACCTTCGATTTCTTTTGCAAATTTTGCTGTTTCCGAGATTCCCCAAGTGCAGATTTGTTTTCTTTTCACGAATTACACCTATATATAGGTGCTTATTAATAAATCACCAATAACGATCCATTAGTTACTACGTTCGACATGAAGAATTGAATTTCTACCTCTCATCATCTCTAGAGTTAAAATACGTACGAGTTCTCTCACTCTTAGTAGTTACGTGTACATTTTGATCTTCGTACACCATGCATGCTAATCCAACCATGTCAACCGGCGCATTCCGGTCTCTCCCTAAAGCGGACGAAGGCCGCTGGTACGAAGGAACAACAAGTCTATGATTTACAGAGTACTTGTGTCAAAATTGTGTGGGGCGAATGTCATTTTCGCGGCGATCCATCCTTTCGGTAGGTTCCAAATTAGAGGGTAAGCGAAAGGTTGCTTATTTGGCGGCACCGGGATATCGGGTCTTGCCAACGGTGAAGGGAACGTAGCGGTACTTGATCATGTGTTGGATTTGTCGGCGCACTGCACCAGATTAGCTCCTCGTACAATCTTTTGCCTTACAAACATGGGGACTTACTCGTCAGTCCGAATAGAATCAACCAGTAAACCACCAAGACAGGCCAGAACACAGGCAGATTGAACACTTCGAACCAACTGCACAAGAAGCCAATGCCGATGGCCTTGGTCGTCGAGTACCAGAACTTGAATTCTGGAAGGCGGCGCACAAAGGGCCTGAACTCTTCCTCCTCTTTTGTGGGCAATGCACCAGCTGTACCATCTTCCATGCCTTCATCCTGTTCAAGGGAGGGGTCGAATTTGGGAGAAATGAATGCGAGGAAGAGATTTAGGAGGTAGATGCCGAGCGAATATGCCACTGGGAGGAATTGTCAGCCAAGGGGCTCCACTGATCATTACTGTTGCCTTGCGCTGCACCGGATAGTGTGGAACGTGGAGAATGCTCGGAAGAAGGGAAAAAGTGCGTACCGATGTACCATCCCTGGGCAACGAATATCCGGAGCACGAAGAGAAGGAAGAGCACGCCAGTGCCTCCCCACCGGTAGGCTGTAAAAGGTGTCGACTTGTCAAGGTAGGTTTGGAATATCTGCGCCCTGTCAGCCTCGATAGTCTGGTGCCATTGAAGACAATTGTGCTGCATCTCAGCGCGACCGCAACAATGCGAATGAGCTTCCAAAGGCACAACGTACCCTTCCATATTTAGTCGTCTGCGCAGTCACAGCCGCGAAAGGGGTATCCGGTTCCGGAGCGTCCATATTTGCGCGAAGAGGTGATCAAGCGTTCCCGTGCTATTCGCCCTTCGAGCTTAGAGAGAGTGAAAGAAGAAAAGTAAGGAAGGACGACTGGGGTGAAAGAGGGGAGCGTTGAGGCGTCGTGTCAAAAAAGTGATGCGTGTCGCGAGGCTACCGTCGCCCCCAACGCTTGTCGAGTCCAGCCCCATCACTAGCCGCAGCATCCGTGCGCAAGGGGATTGTGGCGCAGGGCCGCATCGGGAATAGTGCACCTACCGGGAGAGCTTTATCGCTTTACCGAGGTCTGCCGATGCTATCCATCACAGCTCCGCCTGAGCGTTCGAGCTTCATATGTAGACTTCCCTTTCTCTGTTTTTCACAGTTCGAAGCCGTCCGAGTGAAGTTGAAGGCTCCGTTGAATACAGTCAGAATGCAGGCATTCCGAACATCATGGAGGGCGGCGCAACAAGTCCGGCCCGCGGGGTTCCAATTCGCCAGAGGGTATTCATCGGGGACGTCGTATGAGCATTTGCTCGTCTCTACGCCAAAACCTGGTGTTGGGTTCAGTAAGTGTCTATACTAGTCCTCGAATTTTAAAGCTCCTTTTTCATTTCATTTTCCTTGACCACTATCCTCATCACACAAATCAATCCTACTAAGACCACCACAGTCCAACTCAACCGTCCGAAAGCCCTCAATGCTCTTTGCACACCCCTCATCCTCGAGCTCAACCAAGCTCTCCGCGCATACCAAGCAGACCCCTCCATCGGAGCCGTCGTCCTGACCGGCTCCGAACGCGCCTTCGCCGCCGGCGCCGACATCAAAGAAATGAAGGACCTCACATTCTCCGCCGCCTACGGCAACGACTTCATAGAATCCTGGTCCGATCTCGTTACGTTCCTCAAGAAACCGCTCATTACGGCCGTGAACGGTTATGCGCTGGGCGGTGGCTGCGAGCTGTCCATGATGGGAGACATTATGTACTGCTCATCGAAAGCTGTCTTTGGCCAGCCAGAAATCAAGCTGGGCGTTATTCCCGGCGCGGGTGGATCACAGAGACTGACTAAAGCGATTGGAAAGTCGCGTGCTATGGAGTGCATTCTCACGGGTGACAACATTACTGCGAAGCAGGCTGGCGAATGGGGGCTCGTCGCAAAGGTGTTCGAGACACCGCAAGAGTGCGTGGATGGCGCTCTTGCAACGGCAGAGAAGATTGCTGGATACAGTCAGATTGCTGTGAAGGCATGCAAGGAGGTTGTCAACAAGAGTCAGGATCTGGGCATTCGGGAAGGCGTTGAGTTCGAGAGGCGAGTCTTCCATGGCCTGTTTGGATCCAAGGACCAGAAGATCGGCATGACGGCGTTTGCAGAAAAGAAGAAGGCCGAGTGGTCGCACGAGTGAAATAGCATAACCAACTAGAAAAGGAAGAATGTACGATTTGTTACGAATAAGATATCAACATCAAGAGTTCATCTCAACCGTCTAAGTACGGACCAAAGAAAAAGGTATCATCCACGATCTAACAAAAACCCTCTCCAAAGATACACACAAGCATGATTTATTTCAGATCTCCAACTCCACCATCGAGCTCTTCCTCAGATTGATTTTCGCGTCCTCCTGCTCAATGCTCTTCTCCTTCGTACAGATCCATGTGGAAGCATACATGTTCACCCTATGACAGTATCAGCACAAAGTTGAGCGTAGCTCATCGTAGAGCAATGACTTACCGATCAATACAAGACCCAGGAACCCTCACAGCGACCCTCTTACAATTGAAACCGCAATCCTCGAACACGTTTAGATACCACGGCTCGAGCCCCGCGCTTCGAAGCATCACTCTACCCTTGACCTTGAGTGCGCGATTCAAAGACCGAATCTGTTTCATGGCCTGTGTTCCACTCGGAGGGAACCAGTCCATGCTATCCATTACCACGACGATGGTCAAGGTGCCGGGGCGCATGCGCGCGATGACCTCACTAATCTCATCTGTATGAATGCGCAGACCGTTGAACGCGTTGTTCTTGCTGAGTTTAATGTGCGACTTTGGAGAGAGGTAGGTTGGGTGACTGAAGGGCGTATAGTGGCCGAGAAGCGTGAGAAGATAGTAGTGGTTCGATGTAGAGAGGAGAGTGGTGTTGACAACAGGCTCGAAGGTATTTAGGACATATTCGTAGATAGCGTTGCCGCTGTTGCTCTTCTCGCCAGTAGCCGTGTCGAACTCGGCAGAGCTCTTCTTAAAATCGGTCTCGATTACATTCCTCTGCGCTGGCGGCACGCCTAGCGCTTTCCAGAGCCACCTCTCGTTGTTGAACACAGTCCATGTGAGGAGCTTCGAGTGTAGTACCGATTTGATCGAGCGGTTCCAGATTTCGCGTTGTTCATTGAGGGTTTTAGCGGCACAGAGGGCTTGGATTTCGGATGAGAGTCCCAGGATGCGGAAGAGCCAACCGGCTAGCATGAGAGCATTTCCTGATCCACCACTGTAGTATAGACCCTTGCTCTTTGGATCGGAGAAAACGCTAGGTCCATTCTGTAGCCAGTACTGAAATGCTGCGCTACTCATATGGGGACTCAGCGTCTTCACAAGCAGCTCTCTGAAGTTGGTAAGTTTGCCTTCACCAAACATCTTCCAGACATCAGAATACGGTAGGGCGGTAAATGCCGCGACCTTTAGCTCAAGCAGATGGTTTTGTGCAGGGTTGAGGTCAACGGCATGCACACGACGGGGGGATTCAAGACAGAAGCTGAGGATATTGTCGCCAGCAGAGGTTATAGCAAGGACAACATCGTTGGAGGTCACCTTCAGTAGGCGGGCATCTGCGCGGTCGTCTTCCCAGGTGAAGGCGTAAATGTAAGAATTGTTGAAACGGGTGTGTTTCGGGAGAGATTCATCATAATGAATGCGCCAATGATGATTTTGGTACCTGTTTGCATATCAGTATGTTGTGCCTTCGCAGAACAGAGGATGCAATACGTACCATGTCGCGGGCAGAGGGAGACTCGACTGGAGATTGACAATTGCAGATTCATAGGCTTTGGAGCGGACTTCCATGTCGGATGGGATGGATCCAGTCTGAAGATCCAAAGCAGAGAGATACGGAGATTCAGTTGCAGCGGCATCAATCTGTGCGAGCTTGGCCGTTGAAGCACCGTCATCCTTTGAGCAGCCCACCCAAATATAGTAGGGGAGTCGAACTCCGAAGAAGTTGTTGCGAGCGTTGACGCTGAGAACAGTACCAAAGCGATATTCAAGGTAGTCCTGCATGCCATCAGTGAGAGTACTTTGGCTGAAGTAATAGGATAACTCACTCTTCGAGCAGCTTCAAGATTGACCCTGTCGATCTCGAACCAGGTTCTCCAAAAGACCCTCGAAATCCACATACAATGCCTATTAATCATGCCACCAGTGTAGTTCCTGCTGTTAAATTCGATTTTACTTTGAACATAGAAGTCGATCACGCCAACGACACCATTTGGGCTCAGTAACGATGAGATCGAGTCGATGACAGGATAGAACTCGGGAATCATGGAGAGTGCATAACTCATGGTAACTAGTTCGGCACCACCTGCATCAGCGTTCTCATCGAGATCTTGAACGGTGTGGCCTTGGGTGCTGAGTTGCTTCTGAGCATGAGCATGCGGTTCATGCTCGTGAAGGCGAAAAGCACGAGCATCTTGACACACTACTTTGACGTTCTTCCAGCCGAGGCGAGCGAACCTCTTGCGAGCCATCTCGCAAAGGCTCGGGGATAGGTCGACAACATCTGGCATGTGTGAGGTTGATTCAACATTCTCATGAATTATGTGACATACAGACAGCGCGGAAGAACTCGGGGACGGTGACAAATGCACCCATTTGTTCAACACTGATGGCTGTTAGCCTCCTCAGACACGGTCATCGTATCCAGGTCTTTACTTGTGCCCGGTACCACCGCCAATCTGTAGTTGTCAGTAACTTTTCAGGACTCGAAGGCAGATTGTAGGTAACAAAGTCCGACTTCTCTCGCTAGACAACGAAAAAGAGGCGACCCTTGTTCTCCTATTACTTGTGCAAGCGCGAAGTCCAAGACAGTTGCTCCCAGAACCACAAACATTGGTACTCACATCTACCCAGACAGGCCGCTGAGAAACTAGTCCCTCCCCGCAGCGAAGTTTTAGTTGCGCGGCTACTAGACCTAGCATATCCTCTCGGCCTCTCAAAAGCTTTGTACGAGTGGCATCATATACATCCGCCTGTGCTCTGTAGAAGCTTTCCTGCTACCTCTTAGTCACTTGCTCCGGATTATATTGCGAGCACTTACCAACGCGTCTTGTTGGCTTCCACCTCCATCGCCAGTGTGAGGCTTCACAAAGCAGGCATAGAAGAACTTCAAGTATGCCTGGAATGGATTTACCTTGCCTTTTGGCTGATAAGCTATGGCGAAGATGAGCACAATGAAGACCCAAATGAGGCCCAGCGCTAAAAGCACCAAGTTGTGTGGATCACGAGGGAGATATGTTGTGATTCTGAGCATGGCTACAATACAGGAAGATTGAAAGATGTACAGAGAAGACCCGAAAGCGTAGAGTGGTGCAAAGAAATGTCAAAGGGCTTAATAGTCGACCAGTTCCGACCAGCGTTCCGACTTCGCCTCGTCACAATGATAGCCCACATGATACTAAACAAACCGCATGCACTCCCTACTGCCGTGAAACATGCCAGCCAATTGAACCGAGCACATGCCCACCTCGCCTGAAAACGGCAGAGTGCTTCTGGTTTGGAAACGACGACACGGCGGTTTCTAGCTCGCTACCGGCGGTAATGCAGGGTGTAGAGGCGCCGAGAATTTCTCCAGATTCCACTGTCTATGGGGGAGATCTACTAATAGTCTAGGCCTATCATGAAGAGATGCCCTTCCTCGTGGGTGCGGAATTTGGTGTTGAAGTTGTGAGCTTGGCCCGGAAAGTTGCTCGTTGTTTGGTCTGTAGCCAATCAGCTGCGTCGACGGTAGGGCGTGCAAGAACAACTCAACCACAATGCAGGGTCTACTACATAATTTCAGATAGGGTACGGCCTGTGACGTGCATCGGACCCTTGACCCGAGCCTCGCGAACCTTTCGCTTTTTGCAATGAAAACTGTCAGTCCTACGCTCCGGCCGGTTCAGGACACAGGTCGCCGCATCGCCTGTCAACATAAAAACAACATTCACTTAATCCCACATTGTAGAGGCAAAGATAGAGATTGGCAAAGTCTTGCGTTGACGTGCTTAATGTCTATTTATTATTACAGGCGCGGCGAAATAGCGCGCACATGCAACCAACTCCTTCTCCACTCGTTGCCCCGCTATGCGTAGAAGTTGACGGTATCCTTCTTCTTGGCCTATGAAAGCGTCAGTAAATGTCAGTGAACATTGCAGTGCCTCAGCTTACCTGTACTTCCGCTATGGCGTCGACGTAATGCTCATGGCTGATCTTTTGCTGTCCTGAACGGAGTGCAATCATGCCCGCCTCAACGCATACTGCCTTGAGCTGCGCACCACCAAACTCATCGGTGCTGCGGGCTAGTTCAGGCCAGTTGACGCCATCATCTACTGTCATTTTCCGTGAGTGGATGCGTAGGATTTGAGCTCGCGCCTCCTCATTTGGTAGAGGAAACTCGATCTTCCTGTCTAGACGACCGGATCGTAGAAGAGCGGGATCTAGGACGTCGACTCGATTGGTAGCAGCAAGGACCTTGACGCGGTCATCAGAAGCGAAACCGTCAAGCTGGTTGAGAAGCTCCAACATGGTCCGCTGCACCTCGCGGTCACCAGACTTTTCGGAATCGAAACGCTTGGTGCCCACAGCGTCCAACTCATCGATGAAGATGATTGAAGGCGCTTTCTCCTTTGCCAATGCAAAACAGTCTCGAACCAGCTTCGCACCGTCTCCTATGAACATCTGAACCAGCTGAGGACCGGCGAGCTTAAGGAAGGTGGCGTCTGTTTGGGCCGCACAGGCTCGAGCGAGGAGGGTTTTGCCAGTACCTGGTGGTCCGTACATAAGAGCACCTGTGACTTGTTAGCGAGACTTCGAGCGTAATGAGCAGCATTACCTACCCTTTGGCGCCTTGATGCCAATCTTCTTGAACCGCTCAGCTTCCTTCATGGGCCACACGACCGCCTCAACCAGCTCCTCAATCTGCTTGTCTAGACCGCCGACATCTGTGTACTTCTCTGTTGGCTTCTCGTCAACTTCCATGGCCTTCACCCTGCTGTCGTACTCGGCTGGCAATGTGTCAAGTACCAGATATGAATCCTTATTCACTCCGATAAGATCACCTGGCTTGAGCTTTTCGTGATCGACGAGGCCGATGAGGGGAAGGAAAATAGTTTGCCGCGTTGAGGTCTTGATGACTGCCGACTTGCCGACGCGGGTAGCGTCCAGATCGATGTTTGCGCCCTCTTCCGCCGCCTCTGCAGTCACGTCGAGGTCTAGGATTTCTACGACATTGCCGACGAGGTATGGAAGTTGTCTGTACATAGTTAGCATGCTCTCTGATCTACGATCGTCACGCCCGAAAAGTGCAGTGGGTGTTAGTGAATGCCCCACCTGTTGTTTTCTATCTTATCCAGGTTGTCCTTGATCTTCTCGTTCATGGAAGCCTTCTCGTGAGACAATCTCTGAAACTCGCTTCTCATAATCCGCATGTCATTCTCTAATAACCGCTTCCTTGCGACGATGTCTCGTGTGCTGAGGTTCAGGATCTCCTCGTCTAGCTCGTCTTCTTCCGGCTCTACATCTTTCATTTCTGCATCTCCGTCGGCCTTCTTATCGTCCCTACCATCCTCTCCGTCATCTTTCTTGTCATCTTTCTTGTCCTCCTTCTGCTCGCGCTCAAGGTCATCGAGGTCCTCAAGTGTTGACATAGCGGTGGCGGGTTGTGGCGGAGCTTTTTATGAGAATGTATCAAGGTTGGTGAGCTGCAGTGGGACAAGAATAGTAAGAGAAAGGTAGTGAGAGGGTTGTGTCTGAAGTCAAGTGGATGAGAGACCGGTGGTGATGGGAAGCTGGTTGAGGCAGCTCTCGATTACGAACGTGAAGCTGCTGGGGATTACTTAGCGACAGTCTTGGCGTTTTGCCCATTGCGCGCTGATCAACGTAGCCAATCAGGCTCATTCACCGCCGAAGCATATAATCCTCTCCAAAATGAAGTGTTCAAGCCCCATTCTACGAGCTGGCATATCTGATGATATGGAATTAATGGTCTCACTCTGTGACGTCACCACTCTTGAGCCTCTAGGATCCAAAATCAAGCAAATTGCACAGAACAGCAGTCATCCTTTCACCCTAACATTAGAACGGTGCCAGAACTTTACAGAATTACTCTTGGATTTACCGAACTGTACTTAGATGAAACTAGGATCCGCGAGAAAAGCTCCGACCTGCCCCGATTTTGACATGTATTCGGTTTTTCGTAGGGTTCTGAAGGCGACAAAGAAAGCTGGAACGTCGCTGTGGGGCATTGTGACTAAAGCAGATCTAGTTCGTGCCTAGTATGAGGCTACAACGCAACGTGGTGTGCACAATACACCACGCATTGCAGTTTAGTATATCTATTATTTTTTCCGAAAAAATTAGAATTCTGGGGTTAACCTACATCCACTGGCACCATGGCCTAATGGTAAGGCGTTGCTTTCCGGTGGCAAAGATTGAGGGTTCGAGTCCCTCTGGTGTCGTTTTTTTTTTAAATTATTTTTGCTGATATGTAATTTTGATTCAGGAATCATCCCGGTCACGTACCGTAACTGTTCTTAGTTTTTGTTTCCTTGAATGGTGTAGATTCCACACAAAGAGAGACATACGAAGTGAGAATGGGCGCTAATTGACAACCGAGCTTCAGCACCGAGCGGACCGATATCATGCGATACAGAAGAGCCCCGCAGTCCCATAACGTAATATACTAGGTCTCAAGTCACACACCTGTCAGTGAGACAGACATAAGTCTCTTTAGTACATCTTGTGAGTGTAAGAGAAGGATATGATGGCATCTGTGCGGGCTCTGCGGAGTGCTATCAATGTGCGGTAGGTCTCGACTTCAATATGCCCTCTATTGAGGAACCGACAAAACTAAAATTCAAATAGCCTACCTAATTTCCCTAGCAAAATAAAGAGCTTCCAACAGCATGCCGCGTTCTCAGGTTCAAGTCACAAATTACACCTGACTGCGACTAAGACTTTGGCCCAAGAGCCAGCCGTGGTAAGTGATCCACGACCCCCGCATGCTACGCCCGTGGTTGCTGGATGCAACCAAAACGCCCGTTTCTTGAAAAAACGGGGCTGGCAGTCGGTTATGGGGTCGAAAACAGCTAAATACGTTGAAGTAAACTCTAGACTGAGCTAAAAGATATTTGCAGACGCGGATCAGGCACAGTTCTCCTCCTTATGTGAGTCAAATTTTCGTTGTGACGCAAAGTGCAAGAGAGAATGACATTGGGAAGATAGGGTATAAGTCAGGCTAATGCAAAGCAGAGAATTGAAACGGCCGTTCCAAAGCAGCAAGGTCATAGCGCTGTTTCAGTCCAAGACAATGTGGTAAGAGTTGGCGAAGAAGTGGTGTATGTAAGCTCTTTTGTGTCCAATATCTTCTGCTGATATGTAGAAACTAGACCAAGTATATGGCTACGGTATGTGGAGGCAGATACACTTGAATCATAGTACGCAGCTGATGCAGCAAAGAGACAATTGTCAATGCAGAAGCTGTGTGCATCAAGACACTAGACAGCGCCTGCTCGATACATGGTCGGTATGTACTACGACGGTTCGCCTACTACTCGTCATGGCCTGATTATGTCTAGATTCCTCATGACATATCTATCGCAGATCATGCTGTAGCTCAAGATCATATTGAGATTGAGTGTTAGGTCTCCGCTCTCTAGATTAATGCCCGTTCTTATATATTGTAGGGACCGATGGCCACAAGAGCCAGTATTCAAAGAACCTTCTAACAGACGCTGCATCATCGTACGAAAAGAGGGCTTTGGTCCGAGAAGGTCTACAAGAGTAGGAAACCGATATATTCTTTACATACCTAAACTGATTCCTTATAGCATCGAGCTATGGGGCGCATCAATTGCCTCAAAAGCCCCTCGCATAGCTTACCAGCCCCCGAACAATTCTGGCAAGATGCTTGACGGTGTCCTAAACAACCTACGTAAATTCGGTGTCTGCTACGTCGACTCTGTTCCCGCCACACCGGAAGATACAGAAGAACTCCTCTGCCGCATCTCATTCATCCGCGAAACTCACTACGGCGGCTTTTACGACTTCATACCCGATCTCGCCTCAAAAGACACAGCCTACACGAATATTGCCCTGGAGGCTCACACAGACAATACCTATTTCAGCGACCCAGCAGGATTACAAGCCTTCCACTTACTCTCGCACACCGACGGCAAAGGAGGGGCTTCGCTCCTTGTGGATGGCTACAAAGTTGCCGCTGATCTGCTCTCAGTCGATCCCGAGGCATATGCCACACTTGCAACAGTCAACGTCCACGCTCATGCATCGGGAAATGATGGAATAAGTATCATGCCATACAAAGGATTTCCAGTGCTAAGCCATGACGATGCTACCGGCCAACTGTTACAAGTAAGGTGGAACTCAAGTGATCGCGCAAGCATCGAGTTGCCAGTTAGCGAGGTGGGTAGGTGGTACGATGCAGCCCGCAAGTTCGATTCGCTTCTTAAGAAGAAGGAGAATGAGTATTGGGAACAGCTGAAGCCTGGCACAGTAGTCATTTTCGATAATTGGCGCGTACTGCATGGAAGGTCAGCTTTTACGGGGAGGCGGAGGATCTGCGGAGGATACCGTGAGTCTTCGAAGCGCTTGATGAGAAATAATTGAAGCTGCTAATTGACCATGTAGTGAATCGTGATGACTGGATATCAAGATATAAGATGTCGCATTTCGGACAGGATAAGGTTTTGGGTAAGCTAGCGTCTGGCTAGAGGCTCGAAGCAGAGAGCGCAAGATCATGAGCGGGCCCATCTAGATAGTGCTAACACATAGCCGAACAAAGAAACTCATGTTGATACACCCTGTCTTGGCTCTTAAATTATATACATTTGCCATTGACTCAAAGAAATTTCTTTACTTCTGCTCTTTCGTGGTGAAGCCGATGCGTCCCGCATTTGCGCCACCTTCCTGTTCTAGCTCCAGCTCAGCCTGTCGGTAGTATTTCGCCGTGTCGACTCCATGGTACGGGTGATTGACGAAGTTGGGCCACGGGATAACATGCGCGAAGACACCCGCGTATCTTGAGTTTCGGTGGGCAACGCCCTGCATGTACTCGGTAAGTCCAGACTTGCCGTACAAGGGCTCCCCCTTCTTGACCTTATCCACCATTTCGCGCATGTCCATATCGATCTCGCGGCGGTTCTCACGGGCACCATAGAATCGTGCTGCGGAATATCTCGTCAGTATTCGGCTGGTACATTGAGAGGCCGGGCAGGCGTACCGCAGGACCTAGAGTATGCGAAGATAAAGGCGCCTGTCACACCGACAGCACAGCTTAATCGCATGACAGGCGCAAATCCACCCTTGCCGACGAACGAGGGGGACATTTTTTCCCAGTAGAGCATCAGGCCCGGGCTAAGCGCACCTACACCTGCGCCATAGAGCCAGTCGGAGGGACGAGCGTATCTTACGACGCGATTGAAATGTCTTTGAGTAATATTAGTATTCTGATCGGACGGGCGAAACGCTGGAGGACATACGGGTCATTGTCGATGAGCTGGATCATGTTAGTCTTTTATTGCATTGCTGGTGACCAATTGCTTACGGGATACTCTCCCGTGGGTACCTTATCTGGCACCACAGGCTGGGTATATGTCTCCTGGCTCGACTGCGACATGTTGTGCTGGTGAGGGTCACTCTGTTGCGGAGAAGGCACAATTGGAGCGAGGTGAGGTTCGAGACGGCAGGTCCCGTGGGTCCAAGCTTCCGCATCGGGTTCGCAACTTTTTGCTTGGCGCGTCGAACATGCGACAACAATGAGTGCGCCGCCCACTCACTGCGCCTTACACACACTCTGGCCGAGGACTTAGAAAGAGCTTGTGCTGAAATGTCCAAACGCAAGCAGGAGCCGGTATCAGGTAGCCAGGATGACGTTGCTACTGCGTCCTCAACCGATGCATGGAACCTACACGCCCGTCCTACAGTCGCCGATTTACATGGAGAAAGTCATTTTGCACAGATAGCAAAGAAGAATTGGTTGGGAGAGGTCAAGACGCCAAAAATCCGTCCCGAAGTCATCAAGAAAGAGCTATGGGATGAGTTGGAAACCTCTGATTTTGCCTATTCATCGCTCCTGGTTTTAGAAAATCTGCAGCTGCTCGAAAGATATCTATGGCCTGGATTTACGGAGGATGCGTCGCACTATCACCACCTGCTTCTGGCTCTTATGGTCAATGTGAAAAGGAGAGAGAATCTACCATCATGGGGTAAGTTATCGTCAGCTTGATGCGAACGGAGACATGCTAATTAGCATTAGAGCACTTTACGAGCAAACCCACCGAGTTCTCCACCTTCTTCCGCCGAATTCTCTCCATGAGTGTGGATCCTTCACAGCCCGTCAAAATTCGCGCACAACTCATATCCTTCGTCATTGGCGCATTTCAATCGTTGGACAGCGGTCTGGTTAGGAAAGAATGCGCTCCTCTAGTCGGTATATCGATATGGCAGAACCTACATTCAGACGAAACGCGGGAGTATCAATTTGAGCAACATCAAATGTTGCGAAAAGCATGGCGAGCAGCACACAAGCGTTTCGAGGCTGGTGATGAAATTCTACAAGGCCGGTTGCGATTTGAGCGATCATGGCTGTACACGTTGCTCCTAGACTTCTTGGACCGACTTTACAATATCAATTCTAGGCAAGAGATGCAAGATAACCTAGCCTATTGCGAACGCTTCATGGAGCTCTTAGTGGATCTGCAAAGCCAGTTGCCAACGCGAAGATATGTGGACACACTGTTGCGCGATATCAACCTGCTTCCCGCAATAAAGCTCTCACCAATGTATACGGACGAGAACAACGGCCTTTTCCAAGATTTATTCAACCTCCTAAGCCACTTCACTTACTTCCCGATCGAGGACCAGACGGGCAGACAGCTGTCGAAGCTGGAGTATGACCAAGCACACTATGACACCTTAGCAAAATTACAGCGGATAGGCTATGCAACATTTCAGGAGAAGCTCCAATTGCTTGCTCTGGCAAACTATGGCAACATTGGCAATAGGGACGAGCTGGGTGGTCACATCAAGGCCCTAGACGATGCCGAGCTGAAACAGTTGTGCTCACTCATGGGACTGCGAACTGAATATCCAAAGTCGACCTTTCTCGTGCAGGATCGCGCCTTCTTCACCGAGATGCTAGTTTCGTTGGTCGAACACAGACCCACGTTCAAGGATATCGTACGCGAAATGCCTGTCAAGCCAACGGAGAAGATTCTGTACGAATCCACGTTTCTACGGAATGAATCATATAATGGATCGCGTCCACTGGCACTACCAAAGCTGAATCTTCAGTATCTCACCATGGGCGACTTCTTATGGCGCTCATTCGTACTCTACAGAGCGGAATCATTCTACGGTATTCGCAGAGACATGGAAGATGTTGTAAAGCGGGTTCAGCCTCGTGGAACGGGTATCACGACAAAGTTTGGAGGGTTCTCGAGAATGTCCATACCCATCTCAAAACCCGGCATTGTCGATGTGGCTCCCTCGCAGGTCGGCGAGGATCATCCAGCATACGTTCGCGCAGAGATCATTCTAGATGTTAGCCGTCTTCAATACCCAGTGCGAAAAGAGTGGGATTCGCTTAAACCAAACGACGTTGTGTTCTTGCTCGCCGTCGAAGGCCCCGACGATGTATCGATGCGGAACGGAGTCGATCAGCGAACTACCGGCAAGGATCTCGGAATCCACAAGCTTAGGAGTGCAGAGGTAGTCCAGGTCCAAGACGAGAATGGCCGTCCGCTTCGGGAGCAATCTTCTATGGATGGGATACCACCACGAGTACGAACGCGGAGACTTGTCGTCAACATCGATGCAAAACAGTATCAAGAAGACATGGACCGTGCGGCGCAAGGCCGCCCTAACGTCTACGAGCAGATCAATCTCGTCGTGCGTCGAAGAGGGCGGGAGAACAACTTTCGCCCCATCCTCGAGTCCATCCGTCGTCTGACCCTGTCGGACATTCCAGCACCTTCATGGCTTCAAGAGGTCTTCCTAGGATACGGTGATCCTGCATCTGCATCCTACAAGCGCCTTCCAAACCGCCTGCATTCGATAGACTTTCGTGATACCTTCTTAGACTGGCAGCACCTTATCGAATCCTGGCCCGGCAAATCCATCGAACCACACGCAAGTGCACAATCATCTTTTGGGCCTCCATACGTTGTCGAGTTCCCCGCAGCAGCTGAACCAGAGCCGGCATCTGTACGACCATCAAAGAAGCGACGCCGTGACCAAGTCGAGGTCGCACAGCCTGTGCATGAATCTCTGCATGTCTCGACATACAAGCCGCCGAACATGGGCCCATACCCTGCAGATGCACCGAAGCTGAACAGCGTAAGGTTCACCCCTGCTCAGATTGAAGCAATTACTTCGGGTACTCAGCCAGGTCTGACTGTTGTGGTCGGCCCGCCGGGTACCGGAAAGACGGACGTAGCGACCCAAATTATCTCCAATATATACCACAAATTCCCGGACCAGCGGACGCTGCTCGTCGCGCACAGCAACCAGGCGCTTAACCAACTCTTTCAGAAAATTGTGGCGCTCGACATCGATGAGCGCCACCTCCTGCGTCTGGGTCATGGCGAGGAGGAGCTCGAGACAGAAGCCAGCTACAGCAAGCATGGTCGTGTAGAGTCTTTTCTGGAGAGAGGCACCTACTATCTGTCTGAAGTAGATCGTCTCGCGAAGAATTTCGGCGCGCCCGGTGCTCATGGCAGCTCGTGCGAGACCGCAGATTACTTCAATCTTGTATATGTGAAGCCAGCTTGGACGCAATACTCGGACCAGGTCTCATCCCCGGATTTCAACATCGAACAAATAATCGCTGAATTCCCGTTCAAGCAATACTTTGCAAATGCACCGCAGCCTTTGTTTCCGCCTGAGGGAGACCGCGAACAGATTGTTGATATCGCACGAGGTTGCTACCGCCATGTCGAAAAGATCTTCGCCGAGCTCGAGGACATCCGTCCGTTCGAGATACTTCGTAACCCGCGTGATAAGGCAAACTACCTTCTTGTGAAGGAGGCACGTATTATCGCAATGACCTCGACACATGCTGCGATGCGAAGGCAAGAGATTGCATCATTGGGCTTCCATTATGACAATGTAATCATGGAGGAAGCAGCGCAGATCACTGAGATTGAGAACTTCATCCCACTCGCACTGCAAGACCCCCAGAATAATGAGTTGCCTCTGCAGCGCATTGTTCTGTGTGGAGATCACCTCCAGAATTCGCCCATTATTCAGAACCTGGCATTCAGGCAGTATGCCAATCTGGAGCAATCGCTCTTCCTACGCCTGGTCAGGCTCGGAGTCCCGACGATAATGCTAGATCAGCAAGGACGAGCTCGACCCTCTATAGCAGAACTGTACAAGTGGCGATATTCTAACCTAGGCACCTTACCCTCCGTTCTGTCATCTCCGGAATTCCAGACAGCGAATCCCGGCTTTAAGTTCGATTACCAATTCATCGATGTGCCAGAGTACAAAGGAAAGGGCGAGTCAGAGCCAACACCTCATTTCCTCCAGAATTTGGGGGAAGCAGAGTATACCGTGGCGCTATACATGTACATGCGTCTGCTCGGCTACCCAGCAAGCAAAATTTCTATCCTTACCACCTACGCAGGTCAACGAGCACTCATCAAGGACGTTCTTAACCACAGATGTAAAGGCAACAGGCTCTTCGGGCTTCCTAGAATCGTCGCTACGGTAGACAAATATCAGGGCGAGCAGAATGATTGTAAGTACACGTTTTGAACCTGCACAACCCCATCACCCAAAAGCGGCATACTAATAACTACATAGACATACTCTTGTCCCTTGTCCGCACACGCTCAATAGGCTACCTCCGCGACGTCCGCCGCCTCACCGTTGCCCTCTCACGTGCTCGGCTTGGTCTCTACATTCTTGGTCGCGCATCTGTCTTTGAATCCTGCTTCGAGCTCAAACCCGCTTTTGACATCCTGCTCTCCCGACCCACCAAATTATCACTCGTAACAGACGAAATGTACTCGCCAACCCCCTCAACCGCATCTCGCCTAATCGAAGCCGATGTGGAGGAAAATCAAGAAGCAGTTATGGAGGGCGTAGAGCATCTAGGACAGTACGTGTATGAGATGACGAAAGCGAAGGTGGAAGCTCTGAAGGCTGGTGGAGGCCATTTGCCTGTCAACGGAGCTGCAAACGGGGATATTCAGATGGACAATGGGGCTGAGGAAGACGAAGATGCGGATCGGGAGGAAAATGTCTTGCTTGATGATGTAGATGTATAAGATTTAGGTCCTATGGAGCAGATTGAGGGCGAGGGATAAAAAAGCTAGTGACCAGCGTAGCGTGTCAGGGTTTGAAAGGTCTGTGTTCTATTTTGTATTAGGATATTTGGGATTCCAGGATTGGCCTCGTGGGCTTTGTGTGAATAACTGGGCTTAAAGTGCATATGATGGCGCGATGAGATGTGTTAGTATAGTTGGCTTATATTTTCTTCTCATATCTACTAGAGATACCAAATAGCCCCTAAAGGAAAAAGCTTCACTACACATCTACTGGTCATCATATTTGGTATTTTGTCTTGTGTATCTATATCTTAACGATTAGAGTAGCGTTTAGCGAACGCCCTCTAGATAGCTTAGAAGTGTTCTAAGCAGAAATATTCCCTTCGCTTCGTAGTTGTACAGTTTGCCCTTTATTCCGAGGATATCCAACCATACCATATTTCTGGACCCAAAACGCCGACTATGCATGCGTTCTTCGACGCGAATGATTCCACTGGGAAGGGGGGCTGCTCCGTATCGGAGTCAATCAGGTTGCAAACTCCACTATAGCTTCGGTACAGCATACTAAGGTTGCGCATGATCGATTCTGGCGTCTGAGTGCTGCTGATAATCATGCATCTGGGCAAGAATTCGACTAGCGTGCCGTGCGTTATCAACGGTATATAACTATTCGCAGCCTGCACATATTGGTATCGCCGCGCTGGCATCCGAACTTTTTGTTCGGCTACCTACCGCTTTCCCTTCCGCGCTAAATACTGCTGAATCTGCTCAATCGCATCAATGAAGAATGTCCTCTTCTCATTGTCCTTCCAAATCAAAACGCCATAATCTTCCGCGATCTTGACTGTGTCCCTATACTCGGCTTCCGTAGCGAAATCCTTCATCAGGTAACCGTTGGTAGTTTCGACGCGCTCGCCTTCGTACTCCCAAAGTCGAATCTGGTCCATGACGGTAGGTGGAAGGAAGGGAGTGTTCTTTTGCATTTGAGGGTGTGCGTGCGAATTGAGGTAAGAGATGATTTGGTTGGAGGAGATGCCTGCGCTGATTGCGCGTTGGACGGAATTGCGAGTTAGTTTCCCTGAAACGAGGTTGGGGAAGCGGGTGGTGAGGTTCGTGAAGAGAGAGAGCACGGCTATTTGAAGAAGAGAATTCGTGTAGGCATAGAGCCTGTAATTTGTTTCGATGATGATGTACCCTTGGGATGCTGCATTTCCTCCGCCGGTGTGGACGGTAGTTGAGGATCCGGAGCTGTCAGCTGATGAAGAGAGTGCGCCTGAATCCGAGGTGAGGGTTACGGCCAGGCGAGTGGGGTAGAATGTAGAGGCTGATTTATGCGAGCGATATACTATTCCGAAAGCAGTGAGGTCTTCGAGCATTTGCAGCTGGGTAGGGGAAAGAGTAGCAGTCGAGTAGTCTTGGCCGAGTTCGAGAGAGCCGAGCATGAAGAGGAAAGAGAGCACATCAGTCTCGGACATGCCGAGCTGCATTGCAAGGTGTTAGTCTGATCAAGCTTTGTGAATGTTTGGAGAGACTCGAGGTTCTATGCGTACCTGATTGACGTGCTTGAGATACTCAATGAGCAGACTCCAAACCTGCGCATTCGTATCCTGCAACACGAAGGTGAAGCCGGTCCGTGTGATACTAAGCTTTCCATGCGACATTCGCACATAGTCGCCTGCTTCTAGCAGACTCTTAGTCCCTTTCCCTACATCTTGCGCAACGGAACTGCCAAACCCCACCGTGCTTCCCACCATGTAAAACAAGATATTCTCCCACTGCTTCCGCGCGTATTCGTCCAAGAATGAAATGCTAGCCTTATTCGCATCGGGCTTGTTCGAAGGGACGCCAAAGGAGCGGTGCGTACCGCTACCTTCCAGCGCTTGTCGCAGAGACAAAGCGAAGCCTTTATATAGCTCGTAGGATGTCTGACGCGACGCATCCTGCTTAAGAACAATGATGTGTAGTTTCTCGAGAATGTAGAGAGCTTCTTTCTTTGCTCGTGTAGCTTCTGGGCGGAACCAGGCATCCAGGTTGGCCGAGGCGAAGGGTGCGGGCATGTAGAGCATGGCCATGACGATTGATTTGGCTATTCCGACACGTTAGTTCCCGTATTGCCAATACATGAAGCTCCCATTGAATTACCTAAGTGGGGCAGCATGCATCGGAATATTGCTAGAACCGTAGACGGCTGCTCGTACAGCTTCCTGTGCGTCTGCACCGGCAGCTGCTCGAGGTATTCGAGCGCTTGATACGATGACGCCGACATCTTGGCGGATGTGACTGTGAAGATAGAAACTACCTAAGTATCATGATCTTTAGGTAATTATGTGAGCGAGACGTCGTTGTCGCACCTATCTTGCTCGCGTGAAGAAGAAAAGCAGAGGCAGCAAGCTGATGTTCGTTGAGAGCTACGCGCCAAGAGCGGGGCGGAACTAGTCCCGCTCCACCCTTCACTTGCCTCGGGAGATACCGCTGTAATTGCCGAGCGGAGCGATAACTACATCTCTCTTGCATTGACGAGAGTGAAGGTTGTTATCATGCCTGCACTCAAGTTTGTGCGATCTGTGGGTCTTTTCAGAATACCTAGAGTCATTTTTGGCAGCATCTAATCAATTAGCAGGTTTGGGAGAGCTTCCGAGCATCTTCAGGTCTGGAGCCACGGTACTTAAACTCCCTTCGATCGCATTAGAAACTTGTTAACCTTGTGCAATTGTTAGGTTGCTCGATGGTGTACGCATGGCCCGTATTTGGAACGAAGACCCTCTACTAATGGCTCTCTTAGCTCCGCGTAACACATGCTGTCCCCGGTCGCGTCAAATTCGAGCTCGACATTAACAAAGAGCATACAGTGAATATCTCATCGCATGAAAGTCATAAACCCCGCTTATAACCCTTGCAGAACCGTCTCAATATTCTTCATGGCGGCACTATAGCTAGCATGGGTATGCGGGACTTGCTTATATTCTCAACTTCTTACTAACCCGCCGCAGTTGATCTCGGCGGCTCCCTGGCCGTAGCTTCTCGCGGTCTTTTTGCGACCGGTGTCTCTACTGACCTGAATGTCACCTATTTATCATCAGGTGGCAAGGTAGGCGATCTGATCAAGGCGGAAGTATCATGTGACAAATGTAAGTCCTCTTTTACAAACTTCAAATTGCGTCTTGTACGACGAAACATGACGGCGCCGCACGTACTAATATCTATGCCTCACAGTCGGGAAGACAATAGCTTTCACATCTATACGCTTTCTCAACAGCAAGGATGAGGTTTTCGCAAGAGGGAGCCACACAAAGTATATTGCGCTGGCATGGAAGGATCCGAACAATATTGTAGAAGTACTAACACCAAAAAGCGAGAAGGAATGATAGGCTGCATGACAGATTTGAGAGATGGTCTGTATGTACACCGACCTACAGACAGCAATATCATGGAAAGTGCGATCATGTTCATATTCGTATATTATTCCCCCGAGCCTCGATCGTAATGCACATACGACAGTACCCCTCCCGTCATAGAGTATACAGCGACATGTCAGCAGAATTTCCCTCATTTATCCCTAAACGTGACCGCCACGGCAACGTGGTGCTCGCCGATGAAGGAGTAACAGATTGGGTCACAGCGAAACCCAGAAGTACGTGTGCCTATCCTCAAGTGAATCCATCAGAGCATAATGAGGCTTTCCCGCCTCACCTAGAGATCACCAGATCTTACAGAAAAGGCTTCGTCATGTCATCATTGCGGATCGTAGCTTATCCCAATCGTTACTCAGCCCTATACATGTGACTAGCGCCACCCAGACTTCACCATCTGACAACTCGCCGCTGCTCTTCTTCGCTTGCTTCATGCTTCTCTCATACTGGATTCTCTCAAGAGCCACTCGAGGATTTCTTCGAATACGATTCTTGGCTCGATTTAAATAAAATATCACACTCAGTCGTGCCATAAGTCATGTTTGTATCCTCCTCCCGATTCCAGCCCTTCCCTTTTAGCAAGTTAACGAAGCTGTTTTTGCGTGGTGTCAATTTCCGGACTGCCCGACCGAATGGTCCTTGTCTTGAACTCGATTCGCTCCGCTTACGATTGTTGAGTGGAGGCAGGTCAGAACCCGTACCGAGCATCTTGTGTTCTTGGCGATATTTGTGTTCGAATTCCTGGGTTTTGTTAGTAAGCCATAGGTAAAGTCAATAAGGACAACATGAATTCACCCAAAGACTGTCTGCTGCCCGGCTGGAAACACATAGCTCACGTAGTTGAAGGAAGACGTAGCAAGCAGCGGTCTTCTCCTGGCTTGACTTGCATTGGCCAAGAGATCCGACAGGCTTGTATGTAGGGTCTAGCTCGACCCGAATAGCTTCTGTTCGCCACTGGTCGAGACGACTCTGAAACCGTCCCGCCCAGTAAAGCGCTGGCATATAGTCTTTGACCTGTGTGAAAGCAGAGATGTCAGCACCGTGATCAGACCGGCCGTCTGTTTTGTCCTCGCGCTTTTCTGGGCCCCAGGATGAGAAGAAAAGTAATGGATTTGAAGAAAGCCTTGGAACTGAAGTCTGTCGCCTTGGTCTGCTGAATTCCTTGGAGTAATCGTCAAAGATCCTTGAACTCGGTCTCGTCCCGACACTCTGATTTCGTAGAGTATTCGCCTGCCTATCCTTCCTCAGATCGTGATCAGAGCCATCGGAAGTAGCAATAGGTGAGCTTTTATCGTGTAATGCGTTCTTTTTGTGTACATTGGCTGTAGCCTCGACTTGAATGATCCGCCTGGATTGGGTACATTCCAGGGCTCCAGGTGTTGCGGGTTCTCGTACCGCTAGAACAGGCATGGAAGGGCTCTTATACTGTTCCGGAATAGAAGGCATAGGTGGAGGAGGGTCACGATAGCTCAAGAAATTGTGGTAGGTGGAGGAGCGAGGAACTCTCACCTCATCGCTTGAGCAGACTTGAGACCGCGGCAGGGTACTGTAACCATCCCTCTTGATTGGTGTTGCAAAAGTGCGTCGGTTTAAATTGGTTTCTATACTCACTCGGGATACCACCGGCCGAACAGATGCGCGATCGAATTTAGGTGGAGTTGGCGGATTTATAGGGCCCATTAACCTAGACTGAGCAATCGCACTGCCGTTCGAATTTGGTAATTGAGTCAGTAGTGTCTTCGAACTCTGCTGTTTTGGCAGAGCTCGCTGAGAATACAAAGGTGTTTGCGGTAGAAGCTGGGAACTTCGCCTTGTGCTCGCATTCAACGGCGTGGCTGGGCTACCTGGTCTACCTGGCCAGGGAGCAATGTTTGGACCTAACGACCGCCTATTGGATGCTTTCGAAGAGGCTACCTGATTATGATCACCGCGTGGCCTTTCCTGGATCTGAGGCATTCTCTTGCTACAGTGCTGAGAACTTGGAGCTGCATTCTCTTTCAGTGTTGCTTTCTTAAAGCCTCCAATGCCAGATTGTCTTTGTACCGTAGGCTTCCGAGGAGCCATGAAACGAGGTTTTGGAGGTGAGTGAACACTATTGACTAGATTTGGTGTCGTATACGAGCGTATCGAGGCTTTCGATGGGGAGTGTGTGTCAGTTGAGGCAAAGGCGTTCCCCGCCGCAACATACTTTTCTTGGTGAGCAGTAAGATTGTAAGTGTACTGCCGGGGGCTTGAACGCCGGTGCTCATTCGCTGGTGGAGTAGGCGTGGGTATCTTTGAGGGCGCGGCATGAGGCTCTTGCGGGAACGTTTTTGCCAGGAGGCGTGGCTCGGTCGTAGAATTTAACTCCATGGTCGATGACTCGGATTCGCTTCTGCTTGGTCGGGGAATGAAGCTCATTGTGCGGGAACGCGGCAACGCTTTAGGCGTTGCGTCTGGGTCCAAGTTATTCTTCAGCAATTTGGTATCACTCGGTGCCCTCCATCCCACGTGCGCGCATTGCGTTGGTGCAGCATCATGTCCATGGGTGGGAATCTTTCCCGACTCAGACACTTTATCAGGCTTGAACAGGATGTTGGAGTCAGCAGCTGGCAATGGTTGGCCCGTCGAATTTTCAAGTAGGGCGATGTTGCGCTGTGAGAGCGGGTTGGAAATAAAGGTCAAGCCGCGACTGAGCTTCCGTCGGAACTTGCTGGCGCTACTATCGACACAGGGTGACTGGTCTGGTGCTGGCTTCTCCTTCCGGCCCACCATGTTGGATAAAGCCTCGTCCAGTGGCTGGGCTGATTCCCAGCGAGAGCGAACTTGCTCGAACTTCTGGGGATCTGGGTAACTTAGCATGGCTTCAGCGTAGCACGGCCAGGATAAGGATGGATACTTACAGCGTAGGATGGCGTCGAAGGAGCCAAGTGTGGAGGGAGACGAATGGTGCATCGGGAAGTTGCAGGTCTATGTGACTTGCGGTAGTAGTACTACGAGCACTCGCCTAGCCTACATTCACTGCAGGAACGGAAGTCGCGACCTCGAGGTAAACAAACATATACACTGAACTGCTGGTTCCTAGAAAACATCGTCATGGTGACAGTGATGTAAATAAGTCTACGAACGTCATCGCCAATAACTAAAAGATGCACAGCAGGTAACTAGGAAAATTGTATTGAAATTGAGAGACGCATGAATTTGGGTATCCAACACCCCTTTAAAAGACCCTTGACGCCACCTAATGCAATGCTGATCCCACCCATTTCCTTGACACGATGCACTCACTCGGAGTCACTGTCAATAACGAATCCTGCTCTCATGTTTCTTGCTGCAGGCCTGCGGACCGGAACATCATCATCTTCGTCATCATCTGCATCTGCCATGTCCATATCTTGATGTTTTGCCTCGCTGAAAGCTGATGACTTCATCCGTGTGTTTCCGTCGCTCACGTGCAGTACACCTGCGTTCTGTGAAGACACGGGAGTATCGGTCGCTTCATCCTCACTGTCATCACCTATAATATTCCCTGCATGCACTGACTGAGGCCTGCTGCTAGCAGTCTCGTCGACACCGTCTTCTCCATCGTCGCCACTTTCGTCAGAATCAAATGGTACGGCTTTACGTTTTGGAGGGGTTTTCCGTCTCTTAATTCCGTCACTTGAAGACTCATCAGCTTTCCTTTTCTTCGATGAAGCCACCTCTATGCCCTCTAGAGCGAGAGACTTCATACGTGCAGCTGCATTGTTTGCACGTTGAGCTTCCTCCCCCGCAAAAAACACGGCATCTCTCTCCTCGTCGTCTTCATCGTCGGAATCATGCACAAACATTGTGCTCTTGACTTTCTCTTGCATCTCGATTTCCTTCTGCCGCCTCGCTTCGGCTCTGAGCTCCTTCTCCTCATCATCGAGCTCTACTGGTGTCCGCGTTCGTCGACGTCGCTTGAGCACCTTTCGACTAGCATTGCCAGAATTCATCGCGGTTGGACCACCAAGTGCATATTCCCCACGATCTTCTTCAGAATCGTGGTCAATGCCGTCAGAATCATCGTCCCAGTCAACCTGGCGAGCAGACCGCCGCGCAGCAGCAGCCTTGCTGCGAAGCATGTCTTCAGGGCCTTTCCCATTTTCGTATGTAGGAGGGTCAAACTCGAATTTTCGAATCAGGTCGATCGCTTCTTGCAGTTCCGTCGATGTCAATGAAGAGGGTATCACCCAAGTAGCATCGGGGTCATCGTGGGCACCCAGCCGAGAGAACCCGACTAGATTCATCAGCAGACGTAACTTGTTGTCTTTAAACATTGCTACGCGGCGCTCCTCATTATCTGGTTTAATCACTAGAATGGGTCAGCAATTCGTTACCGTAATGTGGAGCGGTATATATACGTACGGATAGAAGGCGGCTTAGGTGCCTCGGTCTCCTGGCTCTCCGCAGATACTTCTACATCAGGATTCTCAGCAGCAGTCATAGCTTTCCGGGCTTCTTCCATATTCTCCCAAGCTTTGCGTTCCTCCACCGCAGATGTTAAAACATTGCGTGTCCAGCGCAGAGCGTCCGACTTTTGTTGGTTGACAAGCACACTAACAGCAACCCCGATTTGTTCTGGCTTCTCCATACCCGGCTTGACTTCTAGTTCAGCTGGTGCGCGTGGTGTTCGTGTCGGGAGCTCTCGGTCGTAGCCATGCTCTAGATAGAATATTGTGGCAGGAATCTTGCTAAACAACATCTCCACAATAAGATCTGGTCGATCTTGCACCCTCTTCACCACCGTCCGGAAAAAGTGCCTTATAAACTCATCCCACTCTTTGAATGAGGGAGATTCGGGGTCCAATCCGTCCGGTCCCTTTATCATCTTATTGAATAGATGAAGGATGTCCACTCGATAGAGTAGAACACAAATGTCCATCTTGAATGCCACCCGGTAAAAGAAGCGGTGTGCCCGCTTAAGCTGTTCCACGTCAAGTTCATGATAATACTTTGTAAAAGCAACGAATGTGTTGACGCTGCTTTGGTTGACAAATTTGGCGGAAAATCGAGTGAAGTCAAACTTTCGCTCGGAGACTGTCCGAGTTGCAGCAGTGATATCCTCTGTCTCTGACACAGGCCCTTCCGCGTCATCCTCAGCTCCTTGCGCCTGAGCTTGCTTCTTTTTGATCTTACGAGCCCGACGCTTCGACCGCACCTGCATATCAACATTCTGTTTTGAATATCGTTCTAGCATTCGCAGGAAAACGTGGGAAAGCTCGGTGACAGCATCAAGATAGCCAAATCCTTGGCCATTATAAGATCTAAGAATTTGAACAATGCGGTCGTGTGTTGACTCCTCGTAGAAGATACGGTTCTGAATATTCTCGGCAATTTCTTGGTCATCCTCCACGGCCGAATCTGACATCTCCTGCACGGTGAGTAAAATCTGTGTAAAGCACTTCATGCTAGCGTTCAGATCTTGCCATGCCTTTTCATCTCCACTCCTCTGCATAAATCGATTGAGTAGGATGAAGGTCTCCTGGTTCATGACCTCTGCGACAAGCCCATAACTCTCATCTTCCGCAGTCAGCGCCTCGTTGCTGCTGGAGCCTGCTGTCTTTTCTTTCATTGTTCGACGACGGGCGCATTCTGCTTTCAAGAACCAAGAAATGAGATAAAAGAATTGTTTCGAGTGTCGTGTTTCTACTCGCTCAACCTCTCGTTCAATCGCTTTTCGCAAGTGCAGGAATAATGGATTGAACGATGAGTCCAGAAACTCTTCCACGAAGGCTTTAATGTGTCTGCGTGCTGAGGACGTCAGGTGGACAGGAAGATCGAATTCCTCGGACTCCTGCTCCCCATCGGGTTTGCGACCTCTGTGCTTTGGTTTGTTCCATTTCTTGCTGGTGTCCATCTTTTGCATACTTTTTTGTGCTTTGCCTAACACATCTTGGCCGGAAATCGTCGAGACTTTACCATTCTCTTCGTCTCGCTTGACCCAGATCATAGTACCGAACCGATTGTGCCGAGTAGGAGCATGTCGAGCATAGCCTGCCAGCATCGCCTTCTCTTTTTGCATTAAGCTCTTAAGTTCATCCGTGTTCTTTTTGTGTAACTTCTTGTCTTCCAAGAACAGCTTTTCCGCATCGATGCCTTTCAAAAGATAGAATAATATCTCTAGAATGACGACATCTTGAACGACAAAATCCTCGCCTATGCTTGACGCGACGCTAAGAAGAACTTGGAAGATATCCTGTTCCTGAAAAGTGTCAATTGTCGCTGCTCGTGATACTTCGGCGTCGTCGATATCCATCGGGATTGACTTCGGAGGCGAAAGCATAACGATATTGCGAATGAAGTATAGCGAAATACGAATTATGCCCTCGTCTCGCGGTGTTCGCTCGCGCAGAGGATTTACCATGGAGGGAAGGGCCACTCGCACCGCCATCTGGAGAATCCTGGCGCGGTCGAACTGTAGAATGGCGCGCTTATAGCCCATCTGAGCCAATTGGACGTACGGTCCGTGTCGGAGGTGGTTGACGGTCGCCTCGACGGGGTCGATCTCGTAAGGCCATGTCAATGGAACAAGCAATTCCACTATAGTATGGTTAGCATTACTCAATCACCATTGGGAGATCTTCATACAGGTTGCGATGGCAATTTTCTGCTTCAACTTGTCCTGTGGTACCCTGGGAGATATCTTGGCCATTATCTCTAACAGGTCACCCTTCACCAGATTGGCTTCGCCCATGCATCTTGCAACGTCGCGGCGGTTGTTTTGCACATCACCAAACTTGAGCCATCTTCTCAAGTCCTTCAAACACAGCAAAGCATCGTCTCCGAGCGAATATGTCCCATCGTCGCCAATACCACCGAGCTAAAGTAATGTTAGCTGTGTCACTACCAAATCTGAATATACTTACAGCAGTAATCAAACTGTAGACATGAGCGCGAACTTCAGGGTCTACTGTGTCTTTTGCCCACTCATCGAGCGTTGTCTGCGCCATTATGGTGGTTGACGTTCGAGGAACCACCACTTGTGCGCGACAGCTTCCACGACGCGTCGCAGGCACGCGTAAAGTGCGACCAAGCAAACAGTGCAAAAGCGCCAAGGCTTGCCCCAACGTCATGCCTCGGCTACGGCTTCCATCGGCCGCGACCGCGAGCTTCCCCATCATATGTTGAGCTTGCGACTTTCTCGACACAACCTCAGCTACTTGGTCGAGATTGATTGAAACAAAATGCTTTCCTCGGCATCTAGACGGAGCTCCATACGTGCAGCTAAGCGGCAGTGCCGCAGCTTCAGCGCTACGACTTCTGTAGGTGCCGCTGCAGAAGTCCGGAAGCTCGGTGTCATTGGAGCTGGACAGATGGTATGTTGTGCAGATAGCTCTACGAGCTCAATTGACATATACAGGGTCTCGGCATAGCTTTGGTGGCAGCCCAGAAAGCCTCAGTTCCTGTCCGGCTGATCGACAATTCCCAAGCATCAATTGACAAGGGCCTAAAATTTGCCGACAAACTACTTGAAAAAGACGTCGGGAAAGGGAGGATATCCAAAGAAGATGCTACTTCCGCTAGAGAACGTTTGACCTCAAGCACCAAGTTGGAGGATCTCTCAGATGTTGACTTTGTCATTGAGGCAGTTCCGGTTGGTTTCTCTCGCTCGATTCATGCGACCTGACTCTCATCTTGCTAGGAAATACCGGACCTGAAATCCAAAATATTCTCCCAGCTTGCCCAAATCTGCCCGTCGCATGCAATCCTCGCAACTAACACGTCATCCATCTCGATCACCAAGATCGCCGCCTCAACGACCAAGGACCCCACTGATCTCTCCGCCTCCTCGCGCGTCATCAGCACCCATTTCATGAATCCCGTCCCCGTCCAGAAGGGTGTTGAGATCATTACCGGTCTTCAGACTTCTCAAGAAACTATCGATACTGCCATTGAGTTCTGTAAGAAAATGGGCAAAATCCCCTCTACAAGCGCCGACTCACCAGGATTCCTCGCCAACCGTATTTTAATGCCGTATATCAACGAGGCCATCATCTGTCTAGAGACTGGAGTAGGAAAGAAAGAAGACATTGATAGCATCATGAAGAATGGCACGAACGTACCCATGGGCCCGCTACAGTTGGCAGATTTCATTGGGATCGACACGTGCTTGGCCATCATGCAAGTGCTATATAACGATACGGGAGACTCGAAGTACAGGCCTGCAGTACTACTCAAGAAGATGGTGGACGCAGGGTGGTTAGGGAAGAAGAGTGGTAAAGGATTCTATGATTATTAGGGAATTGTACATAATACTATCAACTTCGACCTGTTGCGTACTTTGTCACTTTCCGCGGAAATTGTGAAGACCTGTTATTGCACCGGGGTGTACCCGATTGATCATAAGCAGGTAGTGTGTCGCCAGAAATGAGGCAAAGATACGACAATGAATAAAATGCCAACTCGGTCACACATACTGGGGCCACGACGCGATGACATGATCGCCGCGATCATGATTGGGACTCTTGGTTTCCTACCGAGATATCTCAAGGGAAAAAACAAGGTCGCTACTCGAATCGGAGAAGTATCCCTCGCAACGTGAAGAAGCCATGTCCTATCGCCATCCAAAAGAAAAGCCATGATTCAACCGATACGTCGAGATAGCAAATACCACAATATCCAGAATGAGTCACTGAGATTCATGTTTACCCTGTTTTCTCCTCATTATTCATCAGATGCGCCGCCGGATCCGCTTTCGCTCGCTACCGCCCTTTAGGGCTCCTAACAGCGTGGCTCTTTCCCATGTTGTTGCTCTCGGGGCGTGGAAGGCCAAGCTCAGACAGGGAAATACCCAGCGTAGACTTAGGATTGATTGCGTATATTCGCTGTTACACCCGTTTAGCACTGTCGGTTGGGAAATAGCTCATCGGCTTGTCTACCCGAGTAGTAGATGCCTTAGAGCTAGTAGGTGCTGAAAAGGGATCAGAGAACCGGGGTTGCTCATGCTCAGCTTTGGTGACTGGGGCGGCAGCCTGGGTGCTAGGCTTTTCGAGGAAAGTCTTGTATGCTCTAGATGAGGCGCCAACATGTGGGACACGATAGCGCATTGACTTCCGCACTTTGAACGAGTTGCATTTGAAAAACATCAGAAATCTGGTCCCGGCCCATTGAATCCTTCAGGACCGTGGTAACTCCTGATCCCCATTCCAAATGACTTAATCGGAGACTTTTAACGCTTGGCTGCTGTTGAATAGAAAGGTATGGTCAGCATGACGTAAGGAACTTCAAGGCTGTCCACGGTTACAAATGTCTAAAGCCTTTGGCGATCTATCGCTTCAGATATAATTCTAGTGTCCATGTCAATATTGCCAAAAGGCGCCGAATTGGGGTCACTCGAGAAACAGACAGGAAACATGGCAATATCAGATATCTTCATGATTGCTTTGTATTTCGTACTTTGGACACGCAAAGGCCCACTGACGGTGCAGACTACTTTGTACGAAAGAGTAGACCAAGACGTCCTGCCAAATGCCACCGAGACCCAGAGATCGTACTATCTTTTGCGACAGACACATTTGCATCCCAATTTAGACTTTGAGCAATGATATCCACTCCTAGTCAATCTTCTCCATCCTGTGCGCATGCTATTCCATGAGGAATGCAATTCGAAAAGCTTCTGAGTTCGAACATCTATGTATGTCACATCCCCCAACATACTCCCAGGAGCCCCATTGTTCCCACCGTTCTCCGATCTCTTGGAAGGCTTTACGCACATCCTTTTCCTAGATCTTTTGGATAGGCGTGAATTTACTAGTATTCGCCTTCTTCCACTCGGGTAAGTTGTTCGGAAGTCCTTGCTCCTCTTTGATTAAATCGGTACTCGCAAGCCCCGACTCTCGCAGAGAAGCTCTTGTGGGATGGTCGGGTTCATGCTCAGCAAAACACTCCCAAGCGAGCTGTACGGCGTTCTTCGTAATGTTGATATTCTTCTTGAGATTCTTAGCGTCGATGTACCACTGGTCGTAGTACGCGGCGTAGTCTTTGCTAGTATGATGAGGCTTCGGCGCAGCGGTGTCTACGGGAAAATTCTTTAGGAGGTTGGTCACGCGTTCAGACTTGTTGATCGTAGGCTTGATGAAGTTTGGCGCGAAGGATGGGTTTATCAACGTGGACACCGATGAGGCAGGAGATTGCGTGGTATCATCAGACGTGGCCAATGTCACTGATGAGGCCGAAGAGGTAGATGCGGCTAGCGTCGATGAGAGTGAATCTGAGCAAGAGGGGGAGCCTGGATAGTGTCGCATCAGCTTCAAGTTGTACGCATTCCTGATCTCCGACGGCTTAGGAAAGGCCCTCTGGAGCTTTCCCTTCGCTGCCCAATTCTTTGCTGCCCCCTTGCGACGCGCAAGCATTTTCCTGTCTTCCTCATTTGGAATGTATTTCGGAAACTGGAGCTTGAGGGACAGAGTTGGCTTCTTAAGCTTGAGCTTGAGCTTGATCGCCTCAGGGATCGGGGCCTCTGTTGATGGGGTCACGTTATTTGCCGCAGAGGCAAGCGCTTTGGGGATGTTGAGGTTAGGCGGTTCATCCGGTCGCTGCTTCTTTGCTAATGGTTCAGCCACGGCACACGTAGGCGAGCGATCCGCGGCCGTCGAATATTCGACAGATTGCTTGGGAGGGTATGGGGCCATGGCCTCGGGAGGAGTTAAATTTTCAACATGAACCTCGATACATGGCTCAGGCTGCTCAGAGGAAGGCGCAGAACGCTTGTGAGGGCTCGTTGATGATGAAATTTCACAGTTGGCCTTCATTTTATAGTCTGGCGGCCTCTGCTGATACTGTCGGGCTCCGCGCAATGAACCGTATTTTAAATTCGTGAGCGCGGGCGAGAAGAGACTTCTAGAGCCTGTATAATTGTGAGTGCTTGAGATCTACTGCGCGAAAGACAGTTGGTGGTACCTTGAGATGGTGTAGATAGCGAGATTAGAAACGTGGTAAATACTTATGATGGTGGGAGAGCGGTTGCCAGGCCTGCAAACAAACTTTCCAAGGTTTAGTGATTTATTGTAAGATTGGGTACAATAAGAGGGTGAGTTATCAAGGGAAAGTGAACAAAAAAGCGATAACGATATATAGTGATGGTGAAATGAGGAGGAAGAGCTTCCGGGCGCTTACTTTGACCGCGTGCTCGGAGGCTACTGAGACAACGAAGCTCATTTATGGGAACTGAAAAATGAATTTCATTGTACTTTGTATTAGTTCCTCGTAAACCATGTGTCAGATTTGGCTAGCAGACTTTGGGCGCTATGCTCCACGGTTTGCTGATATTGGCAGCGGGTGTGAATGCGTTAAATGAACGAACCAAATCGCAACGCCTTCTTTTTTTCCATTGAAGTGCACCTCCAAGAGCGCGCGAGTGAGACATGAGCAACAGTGTTAGCATTTAAAGTGCTGTGAACTGTAACTGTTGAGGCAGGATCTACAGATACCTCTTTGGTCCAATAAATCAAGATGGGATAAATGACATACTCATGCGCTCAGACAGTCCCGGAGTCACGAGTCATGCAGGCCATCGGACACTTTTGTGCTGGTTTTATAGCCATCAATATTCATCAAAAGATACTTGTTTTAAGCACTATAAAAAGGTAGATCTTATGAATTAGACCTATTAGGATATATTATTTCCATTACACTACGTCGCAGAGGCTGTAAGAGAAGTTATCGATTCTACCTCCTAAAGTACTTCAGTATACCACAGGACAGTACTCTAGTCATAATTGATTCGGCCTCCTGACGTACTTTGGTATACCATAGTATAAGTACTATAGTCACGGTAATCCACCAGCCATGTAACGCTCTCTTGTTATTTTGAACCGATTTGACGCGTATTTCTACTCTTCTTCTGAATCTGCGTCATCGTCAACATAACGACGGGGACACCCACAAGGCCATTGGCTCGCGAGATGACCCGGGTACATCTTCTGGTACTCTTTGTAGAACTCCGAATTCGGTCCCTCCTCGTGAAGCCTAGACTCGTCCTCCGGTTCAATCTGATGTCCGATTCCGGTGAAAAGCCCTGGGTCCCCCCCAAAGCTCCATCGATGGTTCTCGGAGTCCCAGCCGTGCACGCCAGGCTTGAGAAATGGACGCGCAGTATTATTGACGCAGACTTGCTGGCATGCTACATCCCTTAGGTCTTGGCTGGACGGTGGGGTATTTAGGGTTTTGGTTTGAGCCTTGTGTTTGTCAAGGTCTTGATACGGAATTTTATCAACGAGGATGACGCTCTCACGGGTGACGGTGATGATGACTTTACACGCCTTTGAGGGAAGGTCAAGAGTGTGTGTCGGTGTGCCCTTAGGAGAGCGAATGGGATCCCACTTTGGATTGAGGCCGAGGAACTCGATGATCGCCTTTGTATTATTGTACTTGAACATGTCTAAGACAGTACGGCAAACCTTCAAGTCTTGTTTTTCCTTTTGTGAGCGCTTTATGGATTGTTTTAGGTGCGCCGGGCGATGATGAGGTGGAGCGGGTGGTGAAGCGTTTGGTCCTTCGAGTTGGGCGGATTGGTGGGCTGTAGATGACTCATGAGTATGTTGAGAGTCTAGAGAAACACAAGCAGATCGTTGTTGGAGGCGATTACCGGGTTGATGTAGAGATTTCGCCTTTTTAGGCGTTTGCTCGAGCAACATTGTCACGTCCTCCTCATCGCGCTTCCGCTTGCCGTGTTCTTGACTTGCACTTCTAGGAGCGACCCGCTTTCGTAAATTGACTGCACTTGTCTCTCCCACCGTTGCCATGCTCTCTGGGGCCTTTTCGGGGACTGATAGTGTCTTCGTTGCTGATGTTGTGTTCGCCTTCTGCGCAGCCAGCTTCGGGCCAGCGCCAAACGCTCTGGTCTCAACCTCTTCGATCCACCGGCCTATGACGAGTTTTGAAGCTCTACTAGCTTCGAATTCTTTTGCTTTTGTCTCTGCTCCATAATCCTTGACGATTGCAAGAAGGTCACTCTTAGAGAACCTTGCAGACATTGAACGGCCATCACGGGCATTGATCTTCTTTTTGCCTTTCTTGTCATTCAGAGGGATGCGGAGCTCGTCATCTCGGTAGAACTGAAGTGCCTCAGGACAAGTCTTCGACTCGGTATTTGATGAATCGCTCTTCTTCAGAGGTGCCTTGAGTGTTGAATTACCAGCGAACTTCGTGGCTTTTTTCTGCTTAGAGACTCCGGAGCTCTGCATACCGGAAAGGGAGAAGCCCTGTCTGCCTTTACCGTTGCCTTTCTTCCCTTTGTGATTTTTCTCTTGCTGGTATTGCATCTTGCCGAGTGCCAGTGCTTCTGCATTGTCGATGATAGCTGTCTGTCGCTCCATCTTCTTGTTCGGGTCTGAAGCCATGAATGGCTGTTTGCGGGTTTTGACGCAGATAATCGAGTGAGTGGAACAGCAGTTGCGATTAGCTGGTTGTGGAAGCGTATGAACACGAACTAAGAAAGCTGAATCGTGAACAAAGGAATTTAGAGGAAACAAAGCCGTTGTCTTTACCTCAATGTGGTCTCGTGGCGCAACTAAGTCTTGGGTATTATGTGGGTAGGCAACAATAGAAAATTGAAATCTTACATTATTTCACTCGCAGGTGAAAGTGAATCTCACGTGCAAAGAGAAAAACCTACACGATTCACCTAGACAACCTGATCCGAAGACGATTGTATGCCAAGCTCTAGGAAAAGTGCCTTACCTCATGATGTGCTGGTGGTTATTCTGGAAGCCGACTCCGAAGTCTAACTTTATTCGATCCTTGTCTAGCAGGAAATGGCAGAAGACTTAGCATGATCGGAATCATGATTGTTCATGTGTGAGTAGCTCGAAATAAATACTATGCAATGTGTAGTTATAGGACCACGGACATATTGATCAGAGTAAGATGATTGAAAATATCCGTCAAGACTAAGATGTCAAAAGTACGAGCAGCCAGAACAAGCTAAATGCGCAATGATGGGTAATAGACATCAAAATCTGCATAGATGTTACATTCTAACAAGTGTGTATTGATACAGTAATCTCACATTGCAGTAGCCGAAGGTGAGATGTTGAAAGGCAGTCATTTTATAGGAAAGGAAGGTTAATAGTCACCTCTTAATTTTTAAACGAAGACAATCGCTGGAAAAAAAAATGCAAGGGCACACCAGGAGAGTTATATCGCAATCACGTGTTCAGTCCAACAAGGTTAGAAGTGAAAGACGTATTAGTGTATAATAGCATCCGTGCGCGAGATAGCTTGTACACGTGATGCTTCTTGGAGCCGCGAGCCGAGGCAATTCCGGCCTCCACCATTTCGCCGTCGACGCCTTGCGACTCTTCGTGTTTTCCAACCTCACACTTTGATTTGATACATCTCTTTGATGCTCCTTTTTTTTAGGTAGCGTTGTTCAAGATGGTCCGCGAGGACATTATCACATCGGCTGTAAGTTTTACCGTCCTTTCTGCACGAGCGATACTGACAGATGCAGGTTTCCTGTACGTTCTTCGTTGTGCGAACGCCCCATGTACTCGATCCTGACCGCTTGCATAGTTCTCCAAGATCCTTCAGTAGCTAGTGCACCTCTCGAGAAGCGCATTGCTTTCCTTCAGTCAAAGAACCTCACGCAAGAGGAGATTGAGGTCTCGCTCGCGCGCGCATCCGAAGACCCCAGCCATCTCTCTTCTCCACCACAGAGCTCAACACCTCTGAGCTATCCAAACAGACCCCCATATTCAGCTCCGCAGTATGGAAACTACCCGCCGCCGGGGTACTGGCAACAGCCACCTCCCCCAGAGTGAGAAGGTTCCCCTGTAGATAACGACGACAGAAGCTGACATGGGGAAAGGCCTCCGAAACGCGACTGGCGAGACTACTTCATCATGGCGACGGTAATGGGTGGAGTAGGATACGGCCTGTACTTTACAGCAAAGCGTTATATTCTACCCCTCGTTGCCCCACCCACGCCGCCCCAGCTCGAACAGGACAAAGCATCCATTGATGAGTCCTTCAAGCGAGCATTCGATCTCTTAGACCAGTTGAACACCGATACCACGGCACTTAAACAGGCGGAAGAGGCTAGAACGACTCGGCTGGACAATGCGCTAGGAGAGATGGAAAGCGTCCTTTCCACCCTCAAAGTGTCATCTAAGCGGCAGGGCGATGACAATAGGCGCATAGAAGAGGATGTCAGGCTCCTAAAAGACTTGATACCAAAAGGCCTAGATGCCCAAAAGGAGGCTACCGACAACCGGTTGAAGGAACTGTCCACTGAACTCAAGAGCTTGAAGACTTTGGTTGGAAATAGGATGGGAGCTGGCACCGCCCGCCCGCCCGTAACAAACCAAAGTTATTACGGCCCCGGCCAGCCTCTAGGCTCAAGCTCGACGCCGAACATCAAGGGAAGCGCTATCACTCAGACACCAGCACAGCCGCCCACTTCAGCAGCATCGAGCGAGCAGTCAAATGGTGCGAGCGCAACTGATGCACAAGCCGGCAGCAGCGGTGTAGCTGCATCGACCCCAGCTCCCGAGAAGCCAGCATCTCCATCACCCTATGGCCGGTTGGCGAATGGACGAGCGGCTATACCGGCGTGGCAGATGGCTGCAGCGAAAAAGACCGAGGAGGCAAAGAAAGATACGAGCGAAAGTGGCACAGCGGTCGATGCCAGCCAAAATTCGTAGACAGAAAGAAAGCGAGCATCACATTTCGATCCTTTTTGACTACTTGTCCGATGGATTCCATAGCTGTGCATAGACGGTTTCTTCAGCATGTATTTAATTAGGGAATCAGGGAACATAGCTTAATACCATGGTCAGCGAATGACAAGTAGGGCCCCGCGCCGTTCAAATGTATCACTTCGTCGCAGCCACCTGCTTCAAGCCTAAACAATTCGCGAATAATTCGTGATGATCCCACGTGCATTTCCTCATGAGGAAAAACCCGAGCATGAAACCGGTGTAGTCTGGACCAACCGAAGTACTCAGCCAGGATCCTTCGTACCGCGCGCACTGCCTTCGCAGTCGAAGCCTCGCTGATCGTCGCGTCACTCGTGGCTAGGCCCGGCGGGCCTGGGATTGTCCAGGATCGGCGAGGACCCCTAAGCCCCCAATTCTCCACAAAAACAGGTGTGCTGCGAGGTGCGGGCCGCCTGAAAAAGGAACAATGACGAATGTTGCTATTCTAAGGATTCACTTCAGGATTACAAGCCACCCAATGCTGAAGGTACTTATGTCACTATGAAGCGCATCGCGAAACCGGTTCTTGCACTGTAATCAAGGGCGAAATACTCAAGCTACTAATTTATATTTTTCGGACGACCAAACGAGCATTGTAAACGCTATAACAACTCTATCGACTTGGCTACAACGGTCCCGTCTAGCTAGCTCGTACTACTCAGGCAACCATCTATCCCAACATGGCACTCTTCCCATTCCACAAGAGCTCCACGTCAACCTCTTCATCCTCGTCATCATCTTCTTCACCAACAGACTCTCGTCCCGTCATGCCACCAGTCCCGGAACAAATCATCGTCACTTTTGACGGCAAGGTCCGATCCGTCGAACGCTTCGATTCAAAACGGTCAGAGCAAGAATACGAAGAGACTAAGGCCCAAACGGAGCGGCCACAGCAGCGGAGGAGGAAGAGCTCAAGTCCCGAGAGGTATTACGCTACGCAGAGGGATCACGAGATGGTGGTGGATAGTGTGGCGGATATGGCTGAGCGGGAAGTGATAGATTGAAGAAGAGCGACGGGCAAAAAAAAAGAAATGAAAGAAAGCGACTCGCAGGCGAGAATTTATATCCAAGAGGTGTCATCTTCGAGACATAAGTCGACGAAACTCAAATTGTATGACGAAATATATACGAGATAACGAATCAAGCTATCCAGTGCCGTTAGGTGCTAAGTGAGAAACACTTGCCTCTGCTATATACAGTCAAACATCGTGAACCTTATTTTAAGATTCTGAAGGCCTCACCACTTGGACGGCCCCATCCTTGCCTAGCAAACCCCTCGACCGCCTATTAAACCAACTCGTCACAGTCTTAGTCTCCTCATGCGGAACTCCCAGCACCATGATCTTCACTTGACATTCACTCCCCTCCATCGCCTCCACAATATCCTTCCAATCCCTCTCGAGCCTCTCTCTCCACCACTTCCTCCTCGCGTCTGCACCTTGCTCGAATAGTTTCTTCCAATCCACCTCAAACTCATACTCCGTATCACTGAGGTCCTCGTCCTCCACCGACTCGGGCGGGCCTACCACGATAGTCAAGCGGCGCAGGTGATGAGCCGGTACGCAAGCAGCACCCACGGAGGAAAAGCAAGGGCTGGTGAGGAAATCGGAAATAAGCGAGGTGTATCTATACCGCAGGTAAAACTCGCTGTTCGAAAAGAAATGCACTGCGAGTTCGTACAGAAATCTTTCTTCCAGGGAGCTCAGCTTCGACTTCACCTCTCGACTTGAGCTTGGCGTCGCCTCATGTATCGCCCATTTTGGTCTGGGGTCATATTTCTGGATTCCTCTCGTACGTGCATGGCGATACACTGTCGTTACATTCTTACATCGTTGCACGTTGAAGACAGAATTCTCATACGGGGTGAGATGGCCGTATACGAGATTGCGTATCTCCGGAGGAAAGTCTCTAAAGAATCGTTGCCAGAATTCTGGGGAAGGTGCTGCACATGAATTTTTGCGCGGTGACGATACGTCGAAGTCCCCTGCCCACACGTTGTCGTAATGGATTACGCGCTCCCAGAATAGAAGCTCGGCTTCTTCTTTCGAAGCCGCCATATTGGTGAGGGAGTATGGATAACTGCTGAGGATGATAAAGTGAGGAGTGGGAAGGAGCTGAAGGAGGCCGCTCGCCGTGATACCACCCTAGCTTATTGACGGCCAGTCATGCTGCGATTATGTAAGCATTAGCTGTAAGGTAAATAGACGTGATGCTCGATTGTTTACTCAAAGGAGAAGGATAATGAAGCAATTTCCTACGCTCATAGTTTTTAATTTGAACAGCTTTACGAACCGAGGTACGCTAATCAACATCTGGAACTATCAGACCATTGATGACTGTCATGTTCTCCCTTCCAAGCTCCTCCATAGCCTTCAGCGCTTTCTCATCCCTTAATTTACTCGTTTCCTCATCAGTGACTAGCACGAAATCGTACGTGAGCAACTTCGAGCCCTCCTTGACGTCATATTTCTTCGCTTGTTCTGCAGTCACATTCCCTAGATCTACAATCAAGGACTCCTTCACGCCGAAAACCGCGTCTGATGTCTCGTATGGGTCGCCTCTGAGATATAGCGCCCTGTATTCGGTTAGCATTCCCTTTGAATGATGTTGGAATAGGAGGAGATCGGGACTTACGTGATCAGATGATCATATCCAGGCTTTTCAAACATGAAGTGCATGTGACTCGGCCTCCACGGATGCCTCCCCAACAATCTCAACATATTACCGACGGGTCCATCATTCGGAATCCTATACGGTACGGGCACAATGGCCCTGAACCAGAAAATGCCCTCCTCGTCACTTCGCATCACACCTCTGCCATCCGGTTGGTCTCCACTATAAGTCTCGTACTGCACATCGTACACACCGTGGCTGTCCGTCTCCCAAATGTCCACTTTCACATCGGGTATTGGTTTCCCGGTTGTGGATTTGACGGTGCAGAGACAGAGGAGGGGCTCACCGGCCGGATCTGCGGAGATAGAGGAGCCGACATCTTTGTTTTTCGCGTCGTGCGTATGGTAAGGACCGAGGACTGTGCCTTCGGTCGAGGCAGGCGGTTTGGGATGGTCAATTGAATCGACGAGGAGAGAAAGGCCGAGCGTGTCGGAGAGAAGGATGAATTCCTAAGCTTGAGTGAGTTCGTGATTTCTCGAAGATGTATTTGGCTTTGACGAGAGTGACCTTACTTGTCTCACGTCTGTACACTTTTTCCCTACTGCTGTGAGGAATTCTATGCCTGCCATCCACTCGGGAGTGCTCAATCGCGTCTCCCGCGCAAAGTCGTGCAGGTGAGATACCAGCCTCTCGAGGATGTACTTGAGTCGGGCATCTGAGCCTTGCGCATTGATTCTGTGGACATTCTCCGTGATGTTGTCGATAGTCAAGTCCTTGAGTATAGGCACGTCAACTTTTGGTTTGGTTTCTGACATTGTGACTGCTCCTGGAAGCCCTTGTCGTGACAATCGAAGCTAATGTAGTTTTCTACTGTAGAGAAGGACGAACAAGCAGACGGAGGGATATTTACACTGGCGATTAGTAGAACTGAAACGCTTGAGCTGCGCAAGAAATAGATCAGTCAGGAATCAGTAATGCGGCGGTATGGTTCCGCGGTGTTCAATGGACCCCCTAATGAGGGGTAGCACGAGAGCGCGTCGGCATCATAGTGGCCAGAGGCTGACATGATTGGGAATTGCAGAGTGCTTATAGGCTTTGTTTGTACGGTTTGACGCGCTATATCACCCCACTTACTGTAAAAAGAGAACATGCTAGAGGGGCTGTCGGTAACTCGATGTGGGGCAAGTCCTAGGGAGGTCGACCACGTGATGGTCGTTGAACGAACCTCCAAGGCTTCATATGATCATATAGCTTGGTCTTATATGAACGTTGCACGTTGATTATCTTGATGACGTGGAAATGATGCTGGATCTGGCATGGCATCTAGTCCCTGCACGAATCTCCAGAAAACACCCTCGAAAGGATATGGCGTTACGTTCTTGTCTATAACCTTTAATCTATGTTATCGACGAGACCTTGCCCATTAGTCGAATGTTTAACAAATGATTCCTCTTGGATTGTACATTAGAGGTAATGAAATTGTGTTCGGATCTCTGCCTCGGGTGCGAGCCGTTAAGACACGGTGTTGCACTTAGTGGACTTGTAGTCCGACAAAGGACAATTTCGGCTTCAAGACGAATTAGGAAAAAAGGGCCTTCGATTGCTCAATATTCGATTCCGATAATTACAATAGTCATCGGTCGTGTCACCCTTCGGGAAAGTTTAAACATACGAGTGAATGCGGCACTTCAACCTTATTGGCAGAATAATACGTACCGGGGCTGTTCACAGTCCGATCGTGTAACCGGATTACCTCAAATAGGCCGTCTACCGGCGCACTATAGATTTGCAAATGCGGATGCGGAACCTTCTGTCCCAACAAATTCGGAGGTTCGTTTTGAGCCCATAGAGAGCAAAACAAAGAGTGTAAGAGGTGATCTTGGGCATGAAGGCTTGGGAGCGGGTTTTCTAAGAATCTTCCAATTTTTCATCGGCAGGTATGGGTACCTAGGCTGACCTTACTTTCATACTGCCGTTAAGGTATGATTGTTTTGGTCGGCTGGACAACTGTGGATCTCATGCACTATCCTGCGCGAAATTAGGCTGAACAATCTACGTCACACAGCTGCAGGAACAACGCAAGCAATACTTGCAACAGCGCTAGGAAGAAATCATCCATATTGCTATTGGACCATCCGTGTTCCGATCACAAGCGCCTATCGTCTGGCTAACTGTCGAAAAGAAAAGCACCGAAGTTTGCGCCATTATGCGCATATTCGCAAACACAAGGTCCCGAAATCGAGTCATGAACTTTCGTCGGCTCCGCTCAAGCCGCAGGTTTGAACATTCATAAAAGGGTATACTGGAATAAAGAAAATGATTCGGATGTAGTCGTACAGAGTGCTCAATAAATGACTAGGACATGAAATGCCGAGGGACCAGGGGACATAACTGACGCGGCTTCATCTCTCGTAGTTCAGAGTAGTGATTAGGGTGGCAAATAAGATTATCGTGCATAGTGGCAGACGATCTAAGTTGTGTTTTTCGGGTTTTGCGGACTCTTCTTCCACTACATGAAGAATTAGTCTCATAATCTAGCTAGGGGAAGTATCATATCTGAGAGTGGAGAGTAAAGTTGGGATTGAAGCTTGAGGGTGCTAAAGTGGTGAAATGGAAGTTAGAGATGATCGAGAGCGACTCACATCTTCGCCCAGTTTCTTTTGCTGGTCCTTGAACTCCATGTCCTTGTACTTGGGACGGTGCTCCTTGACTGCAAGCCATGTCAGTAAGAAGCCGCTAAGAGCAGACCTGAGTCAGGAGCTAGAGGCGTAGTGCCGACCAACACGCGTTGCGACAAGCCTGGACGCGCCTTGCGAACGCATGGAAGTGCGCAACTTACAGAAAGCTTGCATCTTTATCATCGCATTTCTCGCGTTGGCCTTCTTGCCACCCTTCGGTCGGCCGGGTTTCCTGACTCCAGCGCCATTCGCCTTGCCCTTGGGGGCAGCAGTCTTGGTGGTAGTAGAGACCATGGTTATGATGTTAGGCAAAGTTTAGATGATGGAATCAATATGGGCAGGCAGAAGAAGTATGGGCAGGAAAAGAGTTACTTTGATAGCGCGAGCGAAGAGTGAGCAGATGAGAGACGTGAGAGAGCGAAGGGCGAGGTCGAGTTATTGACAACAACCGGAAGGTACGCTAGTCCAGTCTAAGTTAGCGTGGCCAGATCCAGATGCATTTGCCAGGTGCATTTGAGTCTGTATGACATGCGTGCATGGAAAAAGGCCAGTAACGCAACACATCCACTGGCCCCTGCATTGAGGCTGAAACATGAACGCTGCACTATACCTGCGAAGATCCGCGGGAACCAAAATAACATTTGACGAACAGCCTACTCTGAGCCGGAAAATGAGACGCGTTCTACGTTTCCTGCAGAGTATTGTCGCGAAGTTGCCAAGTCGGGAAGTGCGAATCACGGCTGAGGAAGGCGCGAGAAGTGCAGTACAACCGACCACAACAATCCATGGAGCTTTGACAAGATACGGATCGACCTCGAGCTAATAGATAGGCGGGCCAGATGGCTTAGATCACCGGAACCAGGTCGTACGAGTCTGTCGTTGAAGCATCAGTAAGATTCTTTCCTCCAATCAACTCTCAGCTGATTGTGCCCTTAACAGCGTGCGCATTTACCATGAGACATCAAACAAGGATTTATCGGTGTTTTGAGATGGACAAAATTAGACATGTCAAGCTAAGCAAAAGTAATCTCACAGATAGGGCCGATCAACAGATCAACACACCCAGTCCAACTCCGCCAATCCATATTCCTGATAGTCATTACAACTCGCAAGTCCACGTGCTCGCTAGATTTTAGCTGACATTCTTGCTGCTCTGTCTTTCTCGTCCCGAGGCCTTGTAGTACAAGATGAGCAGGGATCGGAATCGAGGATTCGAAGGCTCTATGCTATCGTGATACGTAAGTACCGTGCGACGTGGACTTTATGTGTTACGTAATGGAAACAATTCCGGAAGGTCATTGAAGAACGTGTTGGAGGCAGTATTGATGAGTAAAATGGACGAGGTGTATCCGACCGTAGGAAAAGCTAGATTCGAGGGTACGTTTATAGTAATAACAGTCCTCGAGGACTAGGAACGCGTATAGCGCTTCAGATTCTATACAGGAAAAGATCCATGTTTATAAACACCTCCCTCCTTTGATTTTTTGGAATATGTTCCTGTTGACATGAGCGTATATAGACAAGGAAAACTGCGAGCAGTCATCCAAAGTGCCATCGTCAACTCATTCAGATAAAGTATAGTAAGTTGAAGAATCCATCGCTATCCATGAATCAGTTCTCTTTGGCCAGGCGGCACGATATGCGCACTTTTTGTCAGACTTTGCCCTTGGTCCAGCTTCCACTACCATGCTAACTATCCAACGCGTGAAGGCTCATTGCCAGGATAGTGTCCACTGTATGATCAGTCGTGCCCAGGTTGGTTCAATACAGATAGGAACTCGCTGATGTTGATGCTCATTGCTGCGCTGTCGCAGCCTTGGCCTCTTCGCTGCCAACCGGAACCAGCTTGCCAACGACGAGGTACTTTTCCAGGAATCTCTCTTCCCATCCTTGCAGAGCCTCCATTTGTTCGTCACCTAGATCCTTGAGGTCATCGAGTGGCCCGTCAAGATCTTTTGTCAACATATCCTCGTCGAAGCTGCCGCATGCAAGACCTCGGCTGGCATCGCGCCCGGCGAAATTGGCATATGGCCCGCCCGGTCCGTAAAAGTTCCTTCCGGAAGTCACATCGAAGATACGACCGCGAACGGCGAGATATACGGGCATGCCGTTCAGGCCATTGTAAGGGAACAGGTCCGGCGGGGTAAATGTGCGGAAGACGGTGGGTGGCGGCGCTCGCGGGAGAGTCTGCGGCTTTGCGGGCTTGAGGCGGAGGTAAACAAGGACTACGAAGAGCGAGAGTAGGATGAGGTTGATGGGAGTAACGGGCGAGGCTCTAGAAGGCCATTAGCTAGAAAGCGGTTGCTGGAGATTGAAGATTGCTTACACCTCGGTAGCGGGCGGAGGAGATGATGCTGATGCTGTTAGTTCTGAAGAGATCCGACTTGGAGTGCCGCCTTACCGTCCACCATTGCGAACTCTTGTTCTGTATTCACGGACAGTGACAGTGAGTACGGTTTCGAGGTGGTGGATGTAGAGGCACGGGTTGGGGCGGGGTCCTAGAGCAAAGGAATGATGCAACGGCCGAGCGCTGACAGCGCACAACACCAGCCAACCCAGCGACGGACGTTAACAGGGGCGCTACCACACAGCATCGAATCCACAACTCCGACCACTGGAGGTGCCGATAGTTAGTCAGCCCGCATTTTCCGGTTGCATCCTGCCCCCCTGAGCATGCGAGGAAATGTGAAAGGAGTGCCGTGCCAAATCCCATGTCAGCGCGGCCATCGTTCATGCGCCATATAGCTGCACGCCGCCGCCCAAAGGCCAGAGTATTCCGTTCACCGCGCCACCGCCCCTGCCTGGGCCCGTCTCTGTCTCGCTCTCGCAAGTAGATATTAAAAGCCAGCCTCGCCTCTTTCGAGAGTCGTGTGCCAGACGCGAATCATTACTGCGGGACTGGGTCGCCAACAATCTGAAACACGCCGCCATTACCCTGAGACGCAGCAGAACAATTCATTTCGGGCGCCCAGGCAATTTCTATTCGTCGCCCAGAGCCTCAGGGCTCAACCTCAGGAAACATATTCTGATCATCTTCGTCGAACCACTGCTGGCGCTGTGCACTCTCTCCGACTGCGCTGCGGAGCACAAGAGCACCGCCCCAACGGGCACACCTACTCCCTTGCTTTCGCTTCCCGGCCACCAGCGTCTGACGTCCGCTCCTTCAGCTTGCTCTTGCGCACGCCTCAGCTGGCGCGTCCCTTCTTTTTGGCTTTGCCTGTCTGTCTAGCCGCTTCGCTATATACCCACGTCGCAGCGATACAGCGGCAGTTGTCTGTTTGCACCTTCGTCTACTAATATCGTAATCGGTATGTATATCTTTCCCTCTTCAAGCTCATACCTCGAGCCCTGGCCCTCCCTCACCACCTCCTACCCGACGCCTCGGATTCGAACTGCCATCTAGCAGCCTTTATCGGTTCTAGTCGTACAACGAGTACTAGTTTGGAAGCCCGGGCAGCTTCTAAGCCATTTCATACTTTTGCAATGGAATCATTTTCGGTTGCTCTGCCTAGGCCTACTGCATCTAGAAGAAAAGGCTCAATGCTCTTGAGTCCGAATGCATCGAGAATTACCATGTACCTCGATGGCACTGCCAGAGTTGGCTGCTGGCTCAATTTCCTTGTTTGGACCGTTTCTACTCTGGATATCTCCCTGCCTAGGACCATCGCCCGCATTCTGCCTCCTTGAAAGTCACGGGTTTTGGGTGTACATTTCAATAGGAATCAATCTACATGGACAGGTCCACTAGACGGAGCAACAACAAAAAGCAGAGAAGCACGCCCTGATCTCCTAGACAATGCCGAGCTGGACGCCAAATAACCGCATTCATGATCTCACCTGGTACAGGATGGTCCAATTTTGTTTACTGCTTGGAGGCCCGGTAGGGTTTTTATATGCTTTCCGGACCTTGCTGACCCGGGTTTCATGCAGGTCTAACCATGTGGAAACGGTTGCAGGGTCACGGTCGGGAGAAGGAGAAGCAGATTGGTAGTCCGGTACTGGTTGAAACAACTTACGACGAGGATCAGCTCAGCCATATCCCACATGTCTCCCACGCCCAAAATGCCAATTATCGGACTAATGCACCGTTCGCCCCACAAGCCGAGTAAGTCACCGCTACCCTGCTCACAAAGATTAAGCATGAAGCTAGGGTCGCTGCCTCTGCGGCTCCCTTGCTAAATTTTTTTCGTGTCCTCTGCTACTGATATCGCTGACATATGATAGCTCTCTATCCCCTCATTACGCTTACGACAACAGAGCGTCAGAAGTTCCTACCATCTCGTCTTTCTATTCACAGCCATCCCCCGAACTAAGATATAGTTCTAATCCCGCAGAGACTGGTCAAGCCGACATCTCCCCCCCAAGCTCTCCGGAACCCGATTATCAGCAACAGCAAGATTCCAGTGCTCCACGAAGGTTTCGTTCAATGCGGGACGTGTCTCCAGTTGACGAGAATCGAGGCGGCACTGGCAATTCACCCCGGGGAGCAAGCGGCATTCCGGTTCTCCGCAAAGCGCCAGCTGCCCTGCGTAGTCAAGAGACGTCCTCAACGCCGCAGAAGTTCTGGGGAGGCAAAGTCGCCCCCAATAGTAAAGTCCGTTGGGACGAGTACTCCGGGGAACCAACATCAAGCAATGAGGGCAAGTCGGGTCAAGTCAGTCCGGGATCATATGCCAAAACTTCACTTTCATCGTCAGAACGCCGCGCAATGGGGTATCAAGTATCCGTGACAGGTCCGGGGCCCACTGCTCGCAGAAACCAGACGCTTGCCGAACGCGCAAATCGCACAAGACCCGCACCCATCGAGACAAAACCACGTGAGCCATGGAGCCGGGCAACTGGACGAGCAGAGATCGCGGTACCCCTCAAAGACAAGCCTTCTGATAAACCGCTGAAATTTGTGAAAAAGACGGATCCCATGAGAGGCAACGCTCCGGGAATTGGTGCGCCAAACTCGCTTGCGACTACCGTTAAACGCGTTCCTGTCGCAGCTGACACCACACCCGTCGCAAAAACCCCGGACGAGTTTGACGTGCATGAGGAACCCATTAAGCCCATTGTACCCCTCAAAGTTGGAAGAAATACTCCTCCAAGGAGTCTTGCTTCTCCCACCTCCCCGCATAACCCGGGAAATCAGGCGCCATATTCGTACCCTAGTCCTATCACGCCAACCAACAGAGCGGTGCCCATTGCTTCGACGAATGAGAAAAGTGTAGTGAACCCTGAGCCATCGCAATTACAGCAGGTTACACCAAACGCAAAGGTTCCGCGGAAGTCAATTGAGAATACTCCAGGGACTACCGGGAGCAAAGACAACGGGCCAGCAAGCCGCTTTTCGTGGACAACATACAACAGCAGCACAACCTACCAGCAATCCCCTCCGCCCTCGCCTCCCCCTCCACTGCCTACATCTCAAGTCCCAGCTGGCAGAGATTCCGGTGCTTCTTCAATACTCAATCGCAAGCGACCTGTTCCCGTCTCGGATAAGGTCCCTGGCCGCAAACCAATCGCTCCGTCCACCGCTACAATCATGCATCCTAGAACTATGACTGACCCACCATCACCCCGTCCGGATTCTACTTTCTCAACTAGTACGCATAAGGCTCTTCCTCGACCGCCGACCGAGATTGCTGCTGCCGACCATATTGAGATTCTGGAATCGCAAATGGAAGATTTGCGAATACGGCGCAATAACGTCTACCGCCTTCTCAAAGACCTGAACAACATGGCACCACCGAATCCGTTGATCACAGATTTCAGGAGAATGCGTTTAGTGGATCAGCGGAAGAAGGACTTTGCAGACGAGCTGGCAGAAATCAAACGTGAGGAGCATGATGTGGGGCTGAAACTGCATCGGGCGTGGAGGAAGAGAGAGAAGGCTGATCCGAACGGGAGTGAGAGTGCACTTTGGGTGCGGCGGGTGACGAGTTGATAGGGGTTATTGATTCAATGTGCATTGTGCGGCTTGATTCACGGGTTGAGCGAGCCCTTTAACGTCGAGGGGAGATTCTGACTGTTCATCTTCTGTGGTACAAATTGAGGGAATGTATGCACGATGAGCGTGGCTGTATTTTTGGGTGGAAGTGGTCATCTTCTCTTTCTATACCTTCTCCCTTTACTTTTTCTTTGTATTTCTCTTTCCTTACGGAGCCGTTATTGTCCTGCTCTTCGCGATAAGATACCTGTCCGCCAAAGTACCCTTTCCTATCCAATCAATCTGATTACCAGTCCACTTTGACTCGGTACCCGTACCTGCAGATCATCCTTTGCGGTTGTGCATGTAGCCACTTGCTGCCTCGGGATTGCGTTTTTCCTTGTCGGTCTCGCGACAAGCATGTGTCAAACATCGGACGTCGCGGCAGAGCTTGGCTTAAAAATAGACGATAAAAATAGTATTCATATCTTGGCCACTGACTCTCAACAGGCAAGTCTTTGTCATGTCGCAGCCCAATTTATACGATTCAGTAGTATGTTAGAATATACCGGGAAAGTGACTCTTGTCAGGCGGCGAGGAAGTGTCGCGGTTTAGGCCGCTGTTCGGAGTGTTGTGGGTACTCTCGATGACAACTGGGGGGTGGAAAGCGCCCTCAGGTGATCTTTGTTGTGGCGTGATCTTGTAAGATCGCGTATGGGGTCTGTTTACGAGTAGATTTCAAGATTCAGCGACGACGGATAAACTACCTACAAAAGGGCTCCGGCCCCCAGAGGTCTGTGCCAGTTGTAGTATACTAGCGTAGAAATAGAGTATCCTATCGCGGAGTGGGCTCCGTGCGATTCCAGATTGTCCAGAATCAAGTGGCCAGCCTTAAGAACGCCCGCCTTCTCGTAATGTTTATGGCGCTATTAGCGGGTAAAGCGAAAAGAGTGGCATTCTAGAAAACGGCTTGTGTAGAGACGGACTCTATGCTAGTCTCCTGAGGTAGCGGACTAATATCGGACTAGACTACTATAGCCTAGAGGAGGGCCCAAAGAGTAAATCTTTAGATAAGATGGAAGACGGGACGAGCTAGAAAGGAAAGGAAAGACCTTGCGATCGTACAAACTAGGAAGAGATGACGTTCAAATTGTCTTTTGGCTAGTCTGAAGAAGTTAACGATAGACGGTCGGGAAATCGGCGGAGAGCCTGGATGTACTCACCGCCTTCCTACCTAGGTGCGGGTTGCGTGGGACCTATGTGTTGTATGATGGGACAAGCAGTGGCATGATCAGGATGGATACTGACGTCGTTTTTAGTTGTTTTCAGAGAACGATGCTTCCTTGGTGAATTGGAATAGTTCGTGTATCGCTCCCAATGCCTGAGACGAAGAGAAGTCGCAGTACTTTCAGAGTGAGAAGCCTTGTGCGGAAGGATCGGCATAGCGGGTCTAAGACCGTAATGACATTCCCGTTAATCGAAGCTACTTCGGAATGGCTGCATGTATATGACTCGAGGGAACAATCGGCGTTGATAGGTCCCATACTATTGGAACTTCAGCTCCTAGCGAAACCGGAGATGCGAACCCCGGGTATGTGGATTGGATTCAACAAACGGTCCAGCTGTATGAGGTGCATGAACATGCACATTCTAGAGCATATTCGCTTGCTTGTCCGTCCTAGAGATGCAAGAAAGAGCATGGCTACAAGCCATCGGCGTCATTTGTGATTTCGAAGCGGACACGGACTTAAGTGGATCTATGGCTCAACCAAGTGGGCCTATTAGGCACAGGTCTGCATGTGATAAATTCATTTTCGTTCAGCGTTTGACGCAGTTATAGTTCGTTATCTGGTTTACTGTTATGCTGAAAGCAAGTTCTCGGGATACTTTCTTACTTTCTCGGATCATTACCGAAAAATCCTCCGATTGACATGTAGATCTTGTGGGGTTCATTCCTGCGATCTTCATGTTCCATGCAGACGAAAGCAAAAAAACTTGTTTTCTCGTTGTCAAAGACAAGGCAGCGTTGTGCTCCCACGGGAATGTGAACGGGCCTTGGAAGCCACGCAGCCACAGATATACAAGTATAGACGTGGCACGCAGTTGAACCAGTACAGAGCCAATCCGCATTGATTGTGCCATACGCCGGGGCCGGGATGCATGACCCTAGAGTCGAATTCAGAAGGATTGTGCATGGTGCGGAGGCTTCTAGCGGGATCGAGGAAAGGGCATGTCAGGCGATGGTAGGCTGTTTTGCGATCGCGACTTCGGAAGTGAACAACCGCGTGAGTCTCGGCAGGACTAAGCCGAATGCGCCATGACTAGACCCACGGCGGTCATCCACGTAAGGTCAAGGGGTTTGCGGTGAGACCAGTATATAACACGAGTAGTCCGCTGTACTTGTGGCTGGTTACTCAAAGTGGCTTTTTCCATGAAGTTGAGCGATGTTCGCTGTCCAAGACTCCCGACTCCATTCACACTCGGATACAATACAATACAAATCAACGAACCGATTTTCTGAATGACGATATGAAAACAAAGTCATAATGTAATTTTGCAATACCCAAAGAGCGCCGATCATGGGGGAAACGACAGAGCCTCCCAGATGACCTCGGACAAGGCAAAGACAACAAGTCCACTCCAAAAAAAAAGCCGACCAAACGCCATACCAATTGAAAATACCCGCCCTTGTCTCATCATCGCATCACAGGGACAAATGCCTCGATCTGAGGCATTATCTCCAATGCCTTCGTATCCAAAGTCCAGCTATTGAGATCTGCAACGTGGTTCTCGAAAAGCGGGGTCAGACGAGTGCAATTCGACTCGATATCCCAATAGTGGCAAGCGTCATCAGCGTAAGGCCAATTGATGCCTATAAGGCCAAGAAATGCACCGACCATAAACTCTCCGGGGTGTTGGTAGAGGTACTGGCGGAGTTGGGGCCTATGCCAAGAGTCAGAAATAAATGAAAACATGACAATGGCCTGATGGTTACTCACCATGGAATTAAATCGACAAGCAAATCGCATGCAGAACAATCCTGCTTGGCTAACGGCATCAGCCAATCCGGCATCATGTTCATGTTCTCGACGCTTGGCCAAATGAGCCACTGGAATGGTCAGCCTGATACTCCACAGCCTGATACTTATCAAAAGTTTAAGACAACGCACCCGCATCATTTTGGTAAGAAGGTATGTCGATGCCAACCGTATCGGCATCGGAGCTGCCGGTAGCATCTTATTGACCGTCCTCGATGCCCAGGTCGGCATTGGTTGTGTGTCTTGAGGGTCCACAAAGCCCAGAAGGAGCGTGTCCACATCTACTTCATTCCGACCAAAAATCTGTGCTTCATCCCATCCATTTGCCAGCATTTCTCGTTTCGTCTTTCGAAAAAAAGCGCAGTCGAAGCTGAATTTATCGTATGCATTTTCTTCCTGTAGGGCGAAAGGGCCCGCATTGTCGATGGCGCCCTCAGTTAACTGGAAAGCCAATGCGGGTTGACTTTGCTCCCTACTTCCTATCTTGTCAGTCTCTGCTCGACATCAGTCTGTGCTTTCTGTTTTACCTTTCATCTCTTGATGACCCATCGTACGAAGAGCCAACGAGGCTTTGTGGAGGCTGCGAGAACTGCTCACTGCCAGAGGTCCCCAAGGAGTCGTCCTGCGGAAGCTGCGCTGGTCCGTCGCTGTTATCCTATCGCAGCCGTCAATATTCATGGACATAGTTCTTTACGACAGAGTGTGGGAGCTTTGCTCACCTGAAGAGCTTGCTTTATTTCTTCAGCAGAGTGATGGGCAAAACCATTCTTCTCTAACTCGCTTGCCCAATTTGCCGCTGATGCCCGATCAGGCGCCATAGCAAGCAGGGTCACGATCGACTTCAAATCATCAAGCTCCTTGGCCAGCCTGCGGACATGAGCTCTGAGTTGCGTCGTCGTCTTCCCATCCTCGGCAACGTCATAAACGCATGTCAGATTCTTCGTCTGGCAGGTATTGCACTTCGGCCTCACTCCATCACACTGGAAGAATCGTTAGAAAAGCCACGGAGGTCCAACGGATATGGCACACCTTCGACTTGCGCTTCCTACAGCTCTCGCATGCTATCGAGGTGATTTTCCCTCGCGGCGTGCGCAGCGCGTAGGTGCCGGAGATGGGAGACTGGACTTGATTTCTCGAGTTGGCGAGGGTGCCGGCAAGTCCCTGTTTTGGCGCCAACGGAGCTTTCTGGTTTCCAGAAGCGGACGAAATCGAAGCTCGATGCGCTGCTTGCGAAGTATCGTGGTGGAGCGACGCGACGGTATGATCCCATGAGCCCGAGTCCTGACTGTTCACACTGTCAGTTGATTCCGCTTTGATAGAAAAATACGGCTCGGTCATAATGGTCTCTTCCGACTCTGGAGGAGAATGCTCCCTTGCTCGCGGCATGTCGGACGAGATTAACCTTCGGCTCCGCCCTGACCCCGCACGGTTGCTGGCGTCGAACTCCCAGTTTCTCATCCAGGGCTTCTCCCCTAGGCTTGAGGAGGAAGCAATATCTAAGGAAGAGGTGGATCTAAAGCACGAATAGTGAAGCGTGCTCGCGAACATTCAACACGCGCCGATCCGATGGGTGCAGGGATCTTCCAAACATGCGAGATCGGACCTTTTCTAACGCTATGCCTTATAGATGCGAATACGACGGTGGGGGAATTCTTTGCTGCTCGAGGCCCTTTCTAGATGGAAGGGTTCATTGCCGAACGTCGTACAATCGGATGAAACCTCGTGGAAAGACGTACGGTAGGCGTCCTCAAGATGGGGGAAAGCGATTGTTTTCCGCCCTCATGCGCTCCCGGTACGGTTGATGGAATACCTGAGGTCTCTTTGGTGACCGTCCTGGTGTGAGGAAAATACCTCGGGAGGCGGAGATCTTCGTCGTCTGTGCTTTCGCGCGCCGTGTACAAGCAAGCAGCGGCCTCTCGGGTCCTGAGGAGCAAGGGAAAATCAAAGCTTGAGAGGAATGGACTCCTACCTATGGAATGCGCTCGAATGGATCACGGCCTCTGAAGCTCGGCGGTGCATTCGAGCAATTGGACCATCTTGTGATGAGCCGTCCAACGCAGCTGGTAGGTTGCTACCACACCAGTAATCCGCTCCTACTGTCAGTTAGGAGCTTCACGCCAACGTCGTATGCTCTCAGACTCACCGGGAGATGAGTTTGCGGATTCTGGAAGCATGAGTGAGATCATGTCTGAGTCGACTCATTCGAAGGGAAGGTTATATCGGACCGTGAGGACAGGAAAATGGATTGATACGCTGAGGACCGATGGCTGATTAGCCATGCATCGTCGGAGGTTTAACGTCTATAATGACTGCGGCTAGAACGTTACTTCCTTGGTACCATTAGGCCCGGTCAACCCTTACGTTCCTGCTGCTGACGAGCACCGCGAGCTGGAACGAAGTTTCAAACTCGTCGCTCACCTAAACGCCAGTGAGGAGACGGGCGCTGGTCAGACTAAGTGCTAGTGGACCAAACACCCGCGGGGAAGTCGGCTTAGCAGATGGTACTATCGGAAGTGGCCAGGCCGGCGCTCTCCGCAGCTATCACCAGAATCTGTCCGAATGGAATCAAGTCAAAGAGGTTGGGAAATGGGCGGTTCGCGCCTTCGCCTCTCGAATTTTCTATTTCTCGCCACTGCCGACCCGCACGACAAGGGTTCACAGCTGCGTAGTGCCCTCCCACGCCTCGTACTCACGGTTCGCAACTATCGGGGCCAGTCTGCGCATCCGCCTCGGAGCTATCAAAGCCAAAATTGACGTTCGTGGTGTAATTGCAACTTTGGTCGTATGAAATGACGCACTTCACTGGGTTATGATCTACTTGTATCTGGCTTCCCGCGACGGGACCCCAAACGAGTTCTAGACTCTGGAAAAAGGGTAGACCACCATTGAGAAGTGCTATCGGCTCCTCGTCGCCAGTCACTCCATACTGCTAAGCGGCTGCCCATGGCCAGAGCCGGAAAGACGATAATATGTAGTCGGTCCGATACCTGGCGTCTCAGCTTGCGGGTTGCACTGCTTTGTTGCATGCTGATCTGCCCTGGGTTCGCGATTCTCGCTCTTGAGCTGAAGAGCTGAATGACGTATCCCTCCTGTTTGCGATGAGTTTTCATCGCAGAGTTCCAAATCCTTGTCCAGAGTGTCTGGCGCCGCCCACAAAAGCCTCCGCAAAACCACCCTTTGACTGCAGCTCCCGCAGTCGCACATTGCTCGGCCCTTTTTCCATCACATGATGCGGACTGGGAAGGAGCTCTCGCCTCATTTCGGACGCAAGTTCCCACCTATCGTCCTTATCATAACGAGGCGTGCGAGGCTCGATTGAACCCTCATTGACGGCTTGCTTACGGTGGCCTCGCACTCAACATCTACTGCTGAACAACCCGATCATTCAACGGTCTAAAGCGCCACGCCCATCTCCCGTCCTCTATGACCTTTAGCTTCCGAGGTCACAAGATTGCAATGAGCTTCAGGAGACTCTTCCTTTCGCAGCTAGCACCTTACCGTCACACAAAATTGAGTTCACGGTGGTCTAAACATCCTTGGAGAAACCTCTAAAAAAACACTGAGGCCCTCGAAAAGACTTCAAGCCGGGGTCCCACTTGACTGGAAAAGGCGAATGCTGGCACCTCACCAAGTGAAGCCGTTTGATTGGCTCAGAGCCAAGGACCGCCTCCTCAATGGACACCTCTAGACAACGCAAAGATGGGCAGAGGCCAGAACAAATGAGGCGCAATCCTCTAATGCACTGTGCCGCTAATTTCCCGAGCATCATTCCGCAATTCAAGGAGCTACGCGCAGATCTCAGGCAACCCTCACGGGCGCAGCAACGTGGTCGATGGGTATTTGATGCTCACAACCGCACACATCTCTTTTGCGAGGTTCTTGCTCAATGAGATGTGTCATCTAGATGTGTCTGTCATGTCCTATAGGATGACCAGGGGAAGAGACGGCTCCTACACCTGCTATCTGTCATCCCCCTATACCCAATTGGGATCGCCGTCGCCGTCGCTTTCAGTTAGCCAACCCTCCCCCGCATCCCAAGTTCACAACTCTATTCAACGCCCAATGTCGAAATCTCTCTTAGACTTGCCTGCGCATGGGCTTAAACTTCAACGCTACCTTTCGTTGTACACACAACCCGCGGTCTGCGGTACAAGCTCGTAGTTAGCCTAACGCCTCTGCTGATCATTTCGATCGAGGGGCAATCCGAGGCGCTGATGTGTGGAAACCGCTCGTTCAATATCTACATCGAGAGGCAACACTCCCTGAACTATCGACAAGGTTCGAGCGATTCGATGGTTTCTCGCGCTCACAAGGAAGACGAAGATGAGCAGCTTCGTCTCTACCATGTACTATCTAAAGTACCCTCGGAAGCACGATTATCTCAAGATGTAAGCTCTTATGGGTATATAGAAACCTCTTAGACGCCTTTTCATAAAATAAGGATGATGAAGAGGATGGTGTCCGATCTTCAATTGACTGCTCCTCTAGGCTAGGCGTGGCTGTCAAGTGGCGTGTTGGCGGCTTCTTCCCTCTCTAGCTCTCGATACTCGGTGGCTATGTGGCTGGATACGATGCTGGCCACACTGAAGCCAGGAATGTACAAACGCACGTGCCCAGTGTTCGAATCGCAATTCCCATCACCAACCTCCTGGGCGACCCGATCGTTCGGCCACTGTTGGACGATCTCTGCCACCGGAACCCACTTTCAGCTTATGACGATCTTTTGCGCTAGCTCCGGCGTTCGTGATTGGTGCATTCTAACTTCATGTACTAAACTGCAGGGTCTCAAGATCTTCATCCTACGGGTTCCCCTCTGCAAGACAAGTACACGTGCTTCGTCCATCTCTAGGTTACTCTTTAAAGTTCTCCTAGATTGAGTACAGATGATTGTACCACGCTCGCTATCTGGGTATCTACATTGGACTAGATACATGAATCTTCTTCGAGGAACTTTATTTAGTTGGAGTCTCCACCACCGTCGAGAAAATCACGCCACACTTGCACATACTTTGCCGCATGTCCTTGAATTCGTCGCTGAAATTACCCGTTTAGTCTCAGCTTGCTTTCCCGGCATGCGAATACGCGTTCCGTCAAAACTCAAGCCGTTCAATGGATCTAGGATGATCGTCCAACAACTTTCGGCACCGGTGGCCTTGTTCAAGTGCCCTGTGCTTTCCCGTTACGATACTTGATCCACAGACTAAAGGCGCTTTGAACATTAGAGGAACCTTTTCGTCCAGGTCATCAAGGGTCCTCCGGTACGATCCGCCGTATCCTGCGTCCCGAGCATGACCGTCATACTTGGCAATCACGGGTGCAGCTATATCCATGAACAGTGAAACTCGTTCCTATGTGTCGTAGCTCTTTGATGTTTACAAAACCAAGATGTATCCCTACACTTTGTAGAAATTGAGGTCATGGTAAATGCTTTGCTAAAATCTTATCCACTTAAGCACGGTCGACTCTCCTCCAACGACCCTCACTCCTCCTTCGTATACTAATTTTACCCTGCAGGTTTCGGGATACCCGACTTGACTTAGACTGGCAACCTGGCACACTATGCTATTAGACGATCCGGTAGTTGCAGACGATCGACATACCTGCAGCGGATGTCGGGCGTACACAGATACAAGATACCGAGGACCGACTTTATTGTGCCTATGCTTTTCCATCGGTTCCACCTTAACTAGTCTTGCTAGTTCGCACGTCGACAAATTATAAACAGTCCTCACCGCACGTTGCTCTTAGAACGCTGCAACTCGTCGATCCTCGTGACTCTGAGTTCCACGCACTCCATTGGAAATAAGACCACTCCAAGTGCCTCTTTGTCAATATGAATGCTACCATCCCACCGTTGTGGCAGGTTAAAGCGTTCCTCACACTGAAGATGTCGATCATATTCGCAAGCGAAGTAGTTCTTGACTAGAACGTACATACAGCCTCCTCTCTCGTTGTTATTGCTGACATCATAATTACCACTGAGCAGTAAAGTTCTGATCCGAGTGTCCAGCGTGCCTTGCAGCCCACGAAATGTATGAGAAAGCGCAACAAGTCCCTTCAACATCGAGCGAAGGCTTTGGTCTGGTGCAGCCAGGATATATATACCATGTTGAAGGCGACATGACCCGTACGAAGGGTAGCAAAGCACCTACTTGTACGGTTCAGAGACATACTCTCCAGTATGCACGTCACATAAGCTTTTGTGTGCTGTGCATAAATTTTATGCTCTTGGATGCTAATTCTTCAAGTATATGTTTTTTAACTAATTACTGTACCGTATCACTATGATCAGGACTGACCTTCGACACTACGTCCATTATACTACACGATCTGCTCGACTCAATTAATGCACAACTTGCACATGATATACAGGGGAATGATATTAAGCGCAGCCGTAGCATTGTTCGTGAATACAGACTATCCACAAAGCAACTCTAGAGCTTAGTTGCAGTGACCACAGATCGAGCACGTGAAAATATGCCAAGAACTGTCACGTGTGCAGCGCTAGGCTCACAACCTTGGAACTTTTGATTAATTATTTCACCTGCCGTCGCGACTGCCCCACCGATCGCGATACCCCGATAGCGACAACGCTTTGTCGCGCATCCTTTTCTTGCGCACAAGCTACCTGCCCGCATCAGTCCCGACTCGCGACTCGCTCTTGTCTCTTTCTTGCGTGCTCCCTTGCCTACAATTCCCGCTGTCGCTGGGTAGGTTGGGTGAGACTCCAGCTCGGGACATACAGTCAGTGGCAAAGGAATCAATTATCCCATAGCAAGAAGCAAGCTGACGCCCAAATCTGGAGATTCTGTCTGTAGGCGTTCGAGGATAGCAAACGGCAGCATGACATCCCGCGCAAGTTCAGCGTCGGAAGGCGAAGTTATCGAAAACCAGCAGAAGGCAATCAACATCAGTCAGCCCAGCGAACGTGCGATTAACGACTCAAGCAGGGTCTTTGGCCTAGACGGAGCTTCGGATGATTATGGTGGGTCCCAGGGCCGTCCTCGACCATCTCAGCAAATGTTCACCCAGTCAGGCTACACTCAGCGGCCTTTGAGCCGCTCACCTTCACCGTATCGCAACAGACGTACTCGGTCACCCTCACCATATCGGCACAATCGCACTACTTCCCGATCGCCTTCCCCGTTCCGCCATGGTCGGGGAGACCGAGGTCACGAGAGCAATGATTCCCGCTCGACCTACAAGCGCAAGGCCTCTCCACCGCGCGGCGGCCGGCCAGACAAACGTCACTACACTGATCGTAATAGGCACAACGACCGTCGACCGAAGTCTTATCATGACAATCCAAGGGCTACGCAAGCTCAGTCGGCTTACAATGACCGAAGGCCTCCGATGCCCATCTCGTACGCTGATAATGAGAATCCCGCTCCTGTACCCGATTTTCGAGGTGGACTCAAGCCGACAGACCAATATGCTCATAATGGACGGGACGCATACCAGCGCGATCACGGGCGGGAGCACCGAACCAATGGTCACGACCGTTTCCGTGCACAGATGCAGAATGCCTCTTCGACCAGTGAGAGAAAAGACGTAGAAATGTAAGGTTTATCCGCCTTCGTAATGTTCCATACATAGCTAAATGATCCTCATAGGTCAACGCCTCAAGAAGAGTCTGAGAATTCGTTCGAGCAAGCCCCTGAGGAAGAAGCACCGATACAAGAAACTCGTGAGGAGAAGAGACGTAGGTGGGCTGCTATTCGAGCAGCTGCGGAGAAGGAGAAGCAAAAGGACAATCTTCTTCATCAAGCACTACTTGCTAATGCTTCTGAGAACACCACGCCAAACGTTGCGTCACCGGCCGCGCCATTCGAGGGCTCTGTGTCCCCTTCCGCATCCCCCCGCATCGTACCTCTCGATTCAGCACCGGCTTCTCCAGACGTGATGATCGTTGACAAGCAGGGAGTACTGAGTGAAGGCAATAGCCCATCTGCGGCCGATTACGATCCGACGCAAGATATGCTAGATGACCGTGACCGCGCAGCCCAGAAAGCCGGACAAGCCGACGTACCGGCGGATGCGTATAGCGAGACGAACCCCAAGCTCCTCTCTACCCTGCCTGCCGAGAAAGTAGCGCCTGTCAAAAAGCAGAAGAAGGAATTCGACATGTTCGATTTCGATGATGAAGACGAAAACGACGCAGAAGAAGCAGTGGAGGAAGAGGCCAATGACAATGCTAAGGGAACCGTACTTGATGAGAAACTTCTCGACAATTGGGATGATGCTGAAGGCTACTACAAGATCATTAGCAATGAGCTTGTTAATGGCGGACGCTACAGGATGATTAAGGGTCTTGGACGAGGTGTGTTTGCGAACGTCGCGCAAGCTGAAGACGTCAAAATGCCGGCCGACGACAGCAATCGCAAACTAGTGGCTATCAAAATGATCCGGAAGAATGATCTCATGAGGAAGGCAAGCCAGAAAGAGATGGATTTTTTGCGAAAAGTCAACGATGCGGACGCCCTCGATAAACGTCACATTATCCGCCTACTTGGTTCCTTCGATCACAAGGGTCACTTGTGCGTCGTTTTTGAGCACATGTCAAAGAATCTCCGAGATCTTCTAAAAGAAGATACTAACGGCCATGGACTCTCTTTGCAGGCTGTCCGGACTTACACTCGGCAGATGTTTATCGGACTTCAACACTTGCAGAATTGTCAAGTCGTGCACTGCGATTTGAAGCCTGATAATATCCTGGTCTCACCCGACAAGAAAATGATAAAGCTCTGCGATTTCGGCACAGCCGTCGACAAGCGCGACATAATGGAACGTACAGAGTATCTCGTGAGTAGGTTTTACCGTGCACCAGAAATCATTCTCGGCATGGAAATTGGTTATGGCATAGATATGTGGGCGATCGGCTGTACCGCGTACGAGCTATGGACGGGAAAGATTCTCTTCACCGGTCGTACCAATAATCAAATGGTCAAGGCCTTTATGGACTGCCTTGGCTGGCCATCCGAGAAGCTCCTGAAGAAAGGTTTACTACAAAATGTCCTAGAGCATTTTGAGGCAGGACCACCACTGAAGTTCATTAGCAGGGAGGTGGACAAGCTCGGAAACGTACGTATCTTCATTACGCTCATCCGGAACTTCGCTAATTGTTGCAGGCTTCGATGCGGAAAATCGAGCAACAGAAAAAGATTCCTCGCGATCTGAAGTCACGGGTTCATGATGCCGCCCGTGGTATCGCGCAAGGCGGACCTACTGCGACCGAACTCAATGACTTTGCTGATCTCCTAGGAGCTTGTTTGAATCTCAACGTTGAGAAGCGCATCCATCCTAAAGCCGCTCTTGTTCACAAGTTTTTCCCTCAGCCGAAGATAGCACCGAGACCAGCAGTCATCAAGCCATCCATGATCAAACGTGGTGGATCCACTTTCCGAAGGTAAGTATTCCATGCATTCTCTGTCAGGCCCTGCCAGCCTGCCAGCCTGCCTACCTGCCAAGCATTAGTGTGAACTCTTTCAATGAGCGACTGTCATGGTTGCGGACAATGATGCCTGCGACGGTGGATAATGATATTCGATGTGGAAGACAGCGACAAGTGGAACGGCGGACAAATGTAAGAGAAGAGTAGACAACGTCAATGGGAACAGCCGTCAACGTTGGCTAGGACAGCCTATGGTGTCTTATCGTTCACCCAGTATTCGTGTGGCTACACGGACTATTCACGGATGATGTGTTGGGGACTCCCATCCTTTGATTTGGATGTGGATCGATCAATGTTAGATCTTCTCGTGTTCTCATGTTCACATGGGCTGGAGGATATGAGGTCGACTTGAAAAGAGTCATTGACGCGTGTCCTTTACCCCCCACCAATTGGGAGCATCAGGCATATGCTACAAAGGATACATTCCAGGCCCAACCATGTATATTGCAAACCCTCCGAAAACGGAATTCATAAGATGTTCAATCATACTTTCGGTCTAAAGTGACCAATGTGAGTATTCATACTGATATACTTAGTAGACCTCATTGAAGAGGCAAAGGGCAGCGACTGCGTCCAGAAATAGTCGATCTGCATAATAGCTTCCAACTTACACGACAAGTGTTCATGTCCACTACTCTAAGTCCACCTTCACCATCCCAAACCCTCCTGCTCAATAAAATCATACACAAAGACTCGTTCAAGGAGCGGATCCGTCTCCTCCTAGAAGATATTAGCCCGACTTCTCTGATTTCCGCAATCCTTCATGCACACATACCTTCAACCTATCATGCCCCTCATCAGCATCAAACAACTCCCTCGCCCTCTCACTCTACACAAAACCTCAGCATACTCTCATCCCCAAAAACAACCTCACGATTGAAAAAAAAAAAAAACCATCAAAGAGACCAACAACACACCTTGAACTTGACCACGAAGCCCGTATCCCACTCCTTCTCTCTCTTCACGTTGGTCAGGTTGAGCGGCGTGTCGAGCGGCCTGCCTCCTTTGGGCATTTCCAGGATGAGATCTTGGTGCTGGGAGTAGAGGTGGAGGAAGGCGCGTGTTCGGTTGGCTTTTTGGGCTGGGGTGGTGGTGGGGTGGAATTTGAAGGTTGCGATGCGGGTTACTGGGTTGGATGGGTGAGACATTGCGTAGCAGTGGGGATGGTCGAGAGAAGGGTTAGGTTGGGACTACGAGATGGTGCTAGTTAGTTGTGGAGTTGTGAGAGCATGAGCGTGGTGTAAGGGTTGTTGGTGTTGGGATATGTTTGGAGTGGGCTGGTGCTTAGTGACACCCGGGTGGAGAGCCGGTGTTGGAATACCAATGATAAGCTTCTTGCTTACCTTGGCCGGAATGAGGTGGGAGCTGTCTGACAAGTCATAGAATGTCATGATAGATGTATTTGAATTGGTAAGTGTAACACCTCATGTTCATTGCTCGCTTATGTAATTTACGGGAGTAGTATGTACACAAGGACTCAAAATATGCGTGCATATCAATGCCATCAAAATAAATACGCAAAGCTCGTACATTCCGTGTGTATCACATGTCTCCAAAGCGACCGCCTATTTACTCAGAGATATCCCCCCATGCCGTATATGCATTCGACAGCGACAGTACATTCCCGTGAGAACTGGGTATCACAACTCTGATCGAGCTCTTTCCCCTAAGTATATTTACACATGAATCATATTGTATAAAGAGACTCTAAACAGCCAGGTGGAGTCTCCGATGGAAGCGTTCTAGGTTGATGGTGAGAGTACATCAAACCTTGTACGTTATCATACCAATTGTATCCGCGTATCCGCTGAGATTGTCCGACCAAAGCGCCTTGTCCGCTTTATCGACAGTCAACATCTGCAGCGCGCCCACCTCGTTGAGGGCATAGATGACAACACCGCTCGAGGTACCCTCGATACTAACAATTTGATTCTGGCAGTCGCGTTGGCCATTCGCCGCGTTGGGAGAGCTGCAGGTAACATCGTAGTTCTTGAAGAAAGAGTAGATACCCGCGCCGTAGAGAAGGACGTTCTGGGAGTTATAGATGCGGAGGCCGAAAGCGTCACAGGTTTGCCCGGCTGGGCAGAGTGAACTGTAGTTGGGATCGTTGAGCGTGGTGTTGAGAGGGTATGGTTGGCCCTTTGCGTCTGGGCTGGGTTGCCAATATGCTGTCTCCGACTGGATGAAGCCGGCGAAGATATTCTGGGCGTTGGCGAATTGGTACTGGTAGAGAGCATGGTGCTCGACGCCGTTTGCGTATAGCCAGACATTAGAAGCTTCGACGAGAAGACCGCGGCCAGTGAATATGGAGACACGGGTGCTGCTCGCGTCGTCGAGGTCGTGGTCGGCAGTCCAGAACCAGTTGTTCTCCATATATGCGCCAGTTCCGGTCTTCGTGATGTGCACGTCTAGGTATGCGGCCATGCACTCGGCCTTTTGCGTCCCGGTAGGGCACTGGGCGACCTGGAGATTCGTGCCTTTGGCTCCGCCAATGCGTGTGTGAACATCCCATACGCCCGATCCCCTGTCGCTCGCCAAGTTGTATTCAATCAGGACAGCACCTGGGGTTGCGCCTTGTGTTGCGACGATGAAGTCCGACAGTTCAATATGTCCGCTCTCACCGGACTTGCCGATCTGGACAACTGCAACCGGCTTCGTATTGCTCGACCATACGCTGCCGCTAGCCATGATGACAGGATAGGTCTCACCAGTGATGCGCGTACCCGCTGGGAGGTACAGGGTATTCGTCACCTTGTAGACGCCGTGATCCAGATAAAGGATCTTATTTCCTGAAGCTACTTGGTTGATGGCATTCTGAAGTGCAACAGTGTCATCCGTAGTTCCGTCGCCCTTTGCGCCAGCGGTGCGTGCGCTAACGAAGGAGTCTGTGCCGAGGGTCTCATACTGCGGCTTCGACTTGGAGTAGTAAGCAGTGCCGTCAAGGAGGCCAGCTGGGCGCTTCGCAGGAGTTATAGCACCCTGAAATTTTCCGGCTTTGTCGGGGGTGTACTTGTTTCCTTGACCCCATCCTTGAATCGTAGTGGTACCGCCATTAAGCACAGTGCCGCTAGGACCCTTGACAGCGACGGGGACGTTTGTCAGAGCAATGTTCTCTAGGATAAGTTGTCCAGCGCCAACGGGTTGGGTCCCTGTCGTCCAAGCCTATGCACATGTTAGACTTTTATCGAACTTAGGACAGCTCTCAACTTACCGTAGTGACGAAAGTGGGGGTATTCGAGATCTGGCTGTCAATAATGACGACTGATCCGACCTGTTGTTGGCCAGTGCCGCTATCAACATTTTCCATGGAGAAGGCAGCGGTGGTACAATCATGAATGTTGAGACCCTTGTAGAGCCAGCCCCAGTTCCAAATTTGGTGGATACCAATGATGGCCTTGGAGATTTGAATGTTCTTCATTGTGAATTGCTGGTTTCCAATATCCATACCGTATTTACCACCTTGAATTTCGATGTCGGTCACGTGTCCACCAGATCCTGTATTGATTAGCATTGATATTGAAGGCTTGCAAGATAGTGTGTGGAGTGAAAAATATGCACTCTAGTCACAAGAGAGAATTTCAATCCAATCAAGACACTTCTTAGGGTGGGACTCACCATTCTCAATGAAGATTCCAGTATGCACAGAGTTCGCTGCCGAAGTCATCGTAATCTTAACGTTTTGAATAGTCGTAGCCTGTGACGCCGGCCAGTGAATACCCGCAGCACCCTGCGTTGCACCTCGCGCAGTGAGATCAATCTCAATATTGCGAATCTGTCGCGCGAAAAGATTTGTCGATGTCCACCCAGGTGTATCCCCGTGATTAGCATCGTATGGGCTACCGTCAATGAGAGCAAGAGCATCAAGCGAGGATGAAGCCTTGAGCACAGGCCGGCCATTTGGATTACCGATGAGTTGTGTGTTGTACCACACAATGATTGCCTTGCCAATGAGATAGGTCCCGCTTGGAAAGTAGACAACTGCTGGAGTATCTGTAGAGGACTGGCAGACCCAGGGACCGCAGCGGCTCTGGTCCTGAATGGCCCGGTTGATGGCATCCGAGTCATCAGTCACACCGTCTCCTAGTTACTAGTTAATAAGCGGGCTTTGGCAATCTGCATGTGAACGTACCTTTGGCACCATAATCTTTCACATTTCGCCAGACCTTGTAGCTAGTAGGATTCGCGTTAAAAGCAGCACGGCCTTGCTTAGGCATGTCGGCCATCCAATACCCAGTGGCTGCAGCTGCCTGTTCCGCCCGTGAGGTCAAAGCATCCTCACGTACCCTCAGAGGACTGAAGGGCGATAAAGCTGATCACGTAAGTTAGTTGTACTCATAGTGTCGAGAGAGCCCGCAAAGAACGTACGTAGCACAGCTGCCTGTGTGCTTGCTGCCAGCAGGCCTGATATTATTGTAAGTAGGCGCATGTTGAGAAGTCTCTATACTGAAGTGCACTACGCCTGTGCGATCAGTCCGAAGGCAGGTTGAGCACGCGAAAAAAAACTTGAGCAGGAGAGACAGCGCTGGAAACAATCTTGGAGCAAGGGGAGACCTGTTTATATTCTAAACGCCCAGGTGCAGTCACTCAGGGAGGGAGGGAGCGACCGTGCCAATCACGCCGTTGCTTAGCCTGAAGTCATCTACAAACCTGAGAAAGCTCTTGTGACAAGCCGGAGCCACCGCCCGCGTTTGAACTTGCGGTCATTCTCCCCTGTGAAGCTTGCTTCCTAGTCGGTATGTGGGCCGACTGCCAGTCCTCACATGTTGCATGGCTAAGGCCTTAGTATAATTCAATATATCCTCGGGGGTAGCGACGTCAACTAGCCACGGCGCCTACAGCCAATGCAGGGGATTTAGTAGCGACGGTATTAGGAGCTGGGCAGGTCGAATTCCGGACAACGTCAAGGTGGTCCAGGGAGAGGAGCCTCTGGGGATATTTGCGACTAGCCCAAACGGCTAAAAGTCACCGGATCGGCTCTATCCCAGTTGTAGTCGACCAACCGCATCGCAGCACTATACTAAAGGCATGTGAATGCTACTATTCCTCAGACATCTGGCCCAGCTGAAGGAAATAAGGTGGTCACCGCGCGCTACCCCGGCCGATCGCCTTCGAACCCGATGCCGTACCTAGGGAATGACAGCTTTTTGCGGGGTAGCTCGGTTCTTAGCAGACTGTCGCCAGGTTCATCGTGTCGCACTGCATCGTTGCTCTTCTGCCCTATGACTTTCCTTTTCTAGACTTGTTCTGCGCGCGTGGTCGCATACTGGCCGACTTACACGCAGCTGGCAGAGAAGCCGCTTCTACAGCCGTGTCACGATACTTTGCAGGTCTCGTGAGTGCTCCGCGGGATTGGCGATCGTAGTGAGTAGTTCTGAGTGCCTGCTGCATCTGGCTACAGTGTCTTGCGCGGCGGCAAGACGATGCTGTTCGATCCGGGACATATCTCCGAACAGCCTTAGATGAAGAACAGTTCAGAAGTACAAAGTGGGGCCAGAAACCTATAAGCCTACAGAGAGACGCCATGTACTCCGTGGCTGTAAGTAGAAGGCGTCCTGGCGACACTCCCTTGGATGTGAGAAATCGGCGCTAATGCTTGTCGCACATCGCAATAGCATCGAGTGAAGATTTCCTGGCTTCTGGCTAGGATACGAGGGCGAAGGATTCGACGATATAGATTAAAGATGCGGGCATAAAGAAATTAGAGAATGGTTGGTCGAGCCAGTAAGCTCGCAGTAATATTCACCTTCTCCAATCATGTTAGCGCACATTTTCATGTAGTAGTGTGGCGTAAGAACGTGGATAAACTGGCTCGTGGAACTTCGCTTCTTTAGGAACTTGTGCTTTGTCGTACGTATTTCGAGGCTTGTACAGACCTCAGGAGATCACGCTGGGTCATGTGCAACAGCTGTACTGAGCTTACCGACTTAATTATCAAAACATATCGAAGCCAACGACGCATCTCTATCCCTTTTCTTCTATAATGTCTTGAAGATGTGTAGTGCTAACTGACCATGCCTCCCTGGATGTCACCTAGAGCACTAGAAGGATCAACCAAGTCATGAGACGTGTCTGTGTCTGTGTCTTCCCAGTGACTCTGCGTCCGAAGTCGCACTAATTGTGTAATTGAGCCCAAAGCACACGGAAACCTTGAGCAAAGAGGAAACGCAAGCGCCGACTGGACAAGGGTCAGCGTGTCTCCGACCGTGCAAGAAGACTACTGAAGTGATCGTCGAGAACGCCTACTCACCTGCTCGTTGAAGGAAGTCAAGGCACACACCAGAAGGATTTTAGCGCAAACACTTCATCTATAGCTTCGTTCTTGTTTCGACAAACATGCCCTCTCCAACCGTGTAGACGTTGCCCTGCCCATCTTCAACAGTCCCGTTGACGTACAGCTTGTTCCTTTCACGCCGGACAAACTTGGCCGTGCACAGCACAACACCAGGAGTTGGCACCGGCTGCCTGTAGCTTGTGTTCAAATCTACAAAGCATTAGTTGGTTCTGTCTACAAGTCCTACCCCCTCTTCAAGCCTAGCTCAGTGCAAGACCATGGCATCCCGAGCATTGCACACATCCCCCCTGCCGCACCTCAAGACTTACACGCAGTAAAACAATTCAGGTCCTCATGCGGATCCAATCTCCTCTGCTTCCTCTCCGCAATGTTCAGCGTAATCAACACACCCAAAACCTCGTCCAACATGGTCGCCACAAACCCCCCGTGGCATATCCGTGGATGTCCATTTAGCCCATCCCCCAGCTCCATGATGGTCCTGACCTCTTCGTACGCCATGTATCCCTCTTTGGGCACGGCCGGCCGCAGAGTAAGACACGAGCGGATCGTCCGCTCAGTCCCCAGCGTCTCGGCAAAGAAGCTATCTTCGGAGGTGGGCTTTGGCACGCGCGAGCCAGTGCGAGTTGGTGTCCAAGCTGGATCATGAATGAGGGCGGAGCACCAGGGCGTGCCTGAAAGGCGGGATATGGCCGCGTCGCCCATTGTCATGTGCGGACGTGTATCTGTACAAGGTGGAGGACCTGTACAAGGAGGAGGGAGAATCTCTCGGCATTTCAAGTACCTTACAGTGTAGGATGCCGAGGTGTTGGGGGTTAGCGTGGAGACTAGCCGGCCGAGTCAGTGAGGCGTCCCCAGCCACTCGTGGGGGCCCGTGTTTCGACCCTGCAGCGTCGTTTGTGGCGTTCATGTTTGCGGAGTGCCCCTCCGCGGGGTAGCTGGACTTCAAAACTTTTTGATGCCATCTCAATTTCACTACTTGCACCTATTTTTTTTTTTTAGTTTGGAAGCTGCGCATATTGCTTTAGATTCGATCCAATTAGCCCACCGTCACAATGTCCGACCTCAACCTCCAAGAAATCCACGACTTCATGGTCAAAGTCGCCAAAGATGCCGCCGACCGCATCACCTCCGCAACACCCACCACAGACGCGGCCGGCTCGAAGAAGAATTGTAAGTACTCCTACTTGATACCACAGCATCTCCAATTTCTCTTTAGGGAAAAAAACAATCCTCTTTCCATAACAAAAACAACGCCAAACGCCAAACTAACCAACCAACCAACACCCAGCCGTCGACCTCGTCACCGAAACCGACCAAGCCGTCGAAGCTCTCATATCCACCGCCCTCTCCACGCAATACCCCACCTTCTCCTTCATGGGCGAAGAAACCTACACGCCGGGCACAACCCTCACCCGCGCCCCTACCTTCATCCTCGACCCCATCGACGGCACCACAAACTTTGTCCACCGCCACCCCTACGTCGCCATCTCGCTGGGCCTCGCCGTCGACCTGAAGCCCGTCGTCGGCGTCGTGTACAATCCCTTTTCGGGCACGCTGTACAGCGCCATCGCGGGGCGAGGCGCGTGGCTCGATGGAAAGCAGCGGCTGCCGCTCAACGAAGCGACGCCGTTGACGTCGTTGAGCGAGTGTCTGGTGGCTGTGGAGTGGGGCAGCGACAGGTCGGGCAATGACTTTGAGGTCAAGGCGAAGACGTTTGCTAAGCTGGCGGCGACTAAGGAAGCGGGTGGGGGCATGGTGCATGGGATCCGCAGCCTGGGGTCTGCGGCGCTGAACTTGTGTGCTGTTGCGAGCGGGAGTATAGATGTCTACTGGGAGGCTGGTTGCTGGGCCTGGGATGTGTGTGCCGGGTGGGTGATTTTGAAGGAGGCTGGGGGGATCATGGTGGATGCGAATCCGGGGAATTGGGAGCCTAGGATTGATGAGAGGAGGTACATGGCTGTGCGTGCTGGAGAGGGCCAGAAGGAGATTGTCGAGGAATTTTGGGCTTTGGTGCAAGGCAGATTCTCTGTAAGCATTGAGAATCCGTAGTGGTCGTTGCCCTTTGACCGTCCATCAAGACGGACTCGACATGTAAACAGTATACCATAGACGATTCATCTGATCATAACATCATATATCATTATCTGGCAGAGGGCATTCATGCTCACCTCCCTAAAAGTAGCTACAAAGGGGTATATGCTAATAATGTACAAGAACACAAGCAGAAGAATAACAAAATCAGACCCTATTTTTGTGCGAATAACACGATAACACGCCAGCGCCATGCCTAGTTATATGCATATGCTTTTTTAACGCTCCGTCTTTTTTCTCATAAAGCGCTTCGAGGCCTTCCTTCTGAGGCCCCCTAGTCCTTTGCCCTTTGTTTCTTCATCTACAGTGTGCTCGGCCGTGAGATTTTTCTTCGACTTCTGGCTGGCGGACCGCGCCGATTTTTCGTTCTGCTCCCGCCAGAAGTGTCGTTTTTGGTCAATGACGGTCTGCGTCAATGAGCCGAAGCCTTTCTTTACGAATGCAAGCTCATGGAGAACATTCGGATCAAGGCAGCGGCGGGGTAGGTTCTGTACAGTCATAAAAAGCTCGCCATCTCCAGGCCGATACTTTCTGATTTCCGGCTCGCCGAGCTTGAAAATGGCGAGTGCATAGCGATAAAGCGCCCTCGGACCCTCGTAGAGGAAAGCGTCCCACACTCGCAGTACCGTCTCGATGGGCAGCACACCGACAAAGATACTCATGAACCACGAAGTGCACGAAAGCGCAACGGTGGGCTGGCGCTGGAACTTCGAATCAGGATGAGCGTGGGATCCCGGCCCGCTGTTGACAAGATCTGTGTCGTTGATCGAGGCCCAAACTTTCGGAAGGTAGTCGCGAATCAACATCATCAAGACGTTGACTTCTGTATTTGCAAGGCTTCGAGCGTGTGCGCCGGGAAGGTGGTTGTGAGTGATAATCGTCAACAGGACAAAGACTCGCTCATTGTCCTGCTTCAAGAAGAGAAGTAACAGACCGGCAATGAAATTCAAGGACTGGCAATAGCCTATGCTGGGGTTGTTCAAAGCAAAGCACGACAGGACCTCTCGGAGATCCGTAATTAGTGTTGGCTCGTCCTCATCGTCGTCGCCATCGATGGGAGGGTCGGGGCGGAAATAAATGTTATCTGGAAATGTCCTGTCCAGATCTCGTTCAATGGCTTCTCGATCGTCCTTGTTGAGCTCGCCTTGATTCACGCGAGCCACGAGGGAGCGGTAGAGGCCTGCCATTTCCGGCTGGCGAATCTTATATTGGCCACCAGAGTAATACCACCACATGGCGCCACGCCACTCTGGTGGATACCCTTTTCGGACATATCGTTTGACTTTCTCGCATTGTTCCGGGAATTGTGTGGGTTCGTTCGTCGACAGACCTTGCTTCGACATGAGAGCAATCCACTTGTTCCGCCGACGCGAGACATAGTCGTCATATCTGCGAAACCACGTATCATACTCCTGGAGGCTGATCTTGTCAGTCACCTTCTTAAACCCGTAACGGTCTCGCTCGGTGGCGCCCAAAGGCTTTCTCAGACTCGGGAATAGCCCGCCCCGAGGTGCCTGAGGCTTTCTGAAATCAGTCGTCTTCGCCTTCAAGGGCGGCGGCGGCTGAAATTTGCCCAGTTCAAACAAAGTGCTTCGACGATCAACAATGCTCGTCGACGCGCGTCGTGGGAATGCCTCGTCCTCGTCAACTTCAGGCAATGGGTCAGACTTCTTCGGTGGCGATGCAGGAGTGTGTGAAACTAGGTTTTGAAGAGAAGCACTAGGCCCTCTGGAGTGACGCTTCGAATATGCTTGGATTTCCTGCCAGTCCTGCCGCGACAGCCGAGACTTGTCCTTTGGTAGCCGTGGAAGATCGCTGAGTTCTCTGTGCATCTCCTGCATTTTCCGCAGATCGCTGGTAGGCCTCCTGGAATAGTGAGGCTTAGACAGAACCCTGCTCGCCCGGTTAGATGCAGCAGGTGAGCCGATCATCGAGATGCGGGCCGCCCTGGAGCTCCGTCGAGGAATATCCTCGCTGGATCGTTGCGGAGTATTGTCGAGCATCTCAGCTTGCGGTGGCTCTGCGGTTTGCTTTATTGGACTGTATTTGAGTTCCAGCGGACTGAGCTGCAGGGGCGGTAGATAGCTGACATGATGGTCGGCCTGATCGCCCCCATTCGCATTCGATTGAGGCGCATGCAATGAATCCAAGGCTTCGTTTTTAGAAGGGTGAGAAAAGGAGAAGCGACCTTCGAAAACCTGCACACTGTCTCTAACAGTATGATTTGTGGGGATGGCGTGGGGCATGGGTTCATCCGAGTGTCTAGGATGACTAGTAGAATGGTAGGTATGCCGGGCGTCAGTCTCTTGTGAGTAACTCGAAGAACGGTCGGGGTCGGGATCTGAGACAAGGGGTGAAGCATCACGGAAGACGTCGCCATCATTGTAATGTTCCCGCCTACCATCTTCATCTTCATCATAGCAGTACGCATCAATCACATCTTCAACCGTACTCATGACATCTTCTTCATCGGGTGGTAGAGTTGTCGGGAGCGTGTCGCTCGAGAGCTCTCGCTCCTCTGAGCGGTCTCTAGAGTATGTGCTGTCTCGAGTATCGCTGATGGAGCTTCGACCGGTCAGCATGCTACTCCGTTCGGTTCCGCTGGCCTCAATGAAGCTCGACGACGCGTTTGTCCATCCCGACCGAAAGCTAGCTCTTGGTTCTCCCCCGCGGAACTGTGGCGGAGGATAGTGGTCGTTGTGTGACCAATTCGGACCGCCGCGATTGGGTCGGTATGCGCCTGATAAATTGGATCGGTCACTCGCCCTGATCGGTCCATAGTCGGGTATTGATGTCGCAGACCTCAAAGGTATACGCGGCTGGTAGCTTGCTTGCGACGAGCTGGTCATGCCCCGGGACCGCTGCTGTAATACTTCGCCCGGTATTTCCTCCCCTGATGTATTCCACGCTGGGCCATTTTGATAGACGGGGTTGCTTGCCAAGGGGTTGAATATAGTCCGTGGATCGCTCGTAGTGCTTTGGCTGCTCGTCTGACGCATCATGTGTGGAGCCAGGATGGGGGAGGCTGCCGGCTGCTCCGCTCGCGGAAATCCTTCGTTGAGTGGCGATGAGACAGCGGTATGCCGGAGAAGTGACGGGGTTCGTTGCCGAGATGGAAACTTGGGCGAGGGCAGAGGAGGGAGAGGCGGGCTCGTGGAAGGCGATGGACTATATACCTGGCGCTCGTAGGCCGGGGCTGCGGCAACGTCCATCTGCAGGTCGGCGGGCTGCTTCAACCTTCCGGATCCAAAACCTGTCCTCGCTGGAGGAAGGGCATATGGACTCGGCGGTTGAGGCGAGGCCGGCGGCGTATACTCGCTAGTATTCGGAGGACGGTAGGCCACATATTGCTGCTTGGGAGGGTTCGAGGGTTCGGAGATGGAGCTGGCCCCGCCGTCGACAGGTGCACTGGGCGTGCCGGAATATGGCGGAGGATCGGCCATGGTCAATTGGGTGCCTTGGAAGGGAGAGGGGGCAGAGGTGGAGGGAATTGGCTCATTCGAGCGGACAAGAGAGTGTCTCGGAGGTGGTTTTGCTTTCCATTGGTACTTTGGGAGGGGGTTGGCGGGTCTGATGTGCAGTGCGTGGGGAGGGAGGCGGCTATGGCGTGCTATGAAAGAAAAGCTCCGTAGGGCGGACCCCAAACGCGGTGATGGTGCAGGGTGTGGCGAGAGCTCGTACGGGCGTCAAGCCGGCGGCGTCCAGCTACGTGAGCGCGGAATCCAGCTGGGTGCAAAGGCGCTGCAAGTCCGGGGTTGTGGACCAAAGCACTGCGGAAAGGGCGAGGCCTCGGCGGAGGGCGAAGGGGAAAGTTGGCAAAAGAATGACTGCGAAGAGGTACAAGAAAGAGAGTGTAGGACAGACGGACAGGCGCTAAACTGTCGCAAGCTGGCCGGGGGTGCAAAGAAAAGCAGTGCGCGACGGCCAAGTGTGTCACCAAGTCAGATTAAACTTAGCGGTCCGAGCTCCAAACGGAGAGCCGTGGCCGAAACAGGACGCCGGCGCAGGCACCAAGCCAATGGGCAGCACTCCTGCGCCCGCCGGCTTGTTCATTTCTCCCCAAGTCATGGGACCTGGCGGCCGCTGCGTCCCCAAATCTCTGCGTGGCGCGCGCAGACGCGCTGCTAGGAGCGGCTTTTCCGTGTATACATACATGGTACATGCACCCACCGGTAAACACAACGCGTCCAGCCGCGCCAAGAAAACGGGCGGATCATTCCCTCGCCCTTCTCGAATCTCCCCACCGAAGAAGCCTCAAGCGACGCGCCCCCATTAGCATTACGAGTACAAGTATTTGCATCGCCGGCGCTGACACACATCTGCAGCAGAGTCGTCGCGCCGCTGAGCTGCATGACCGCGTGCGTTTCAGGGGTGCATGCCCCGACTGGTGTCTCTGTCACGGAGGCGCCTTTTGCTTCCGACCTCAGGTCGCGCGACGCAAGGAAAAACCCACCGTTAGACGCTGACTCGTTAAATTGCCAGACGGCCAAAAACGAGCTGCCTCGCCAACTCCGGCCTGCTCGCCTCCGTGCCCTGCACATGGAGGAATTGGGCCAACTTTTTTGTTGCTTCTGACCAACATGTTTGCCATCTGGCCTTCCCGTGCCAGCGTAGCCTCCGCCAACATAATATACAAGCCGCGCAATTTACATGCCGACACGTGAAAAAGGAGGATCCTCGATATAAATGCTCCGACAGGCATTGCTTGCCAGCAGGCGGCTGACAAGAGGTCAGCAATTTCGCTTTTCAAGATCGTGATCGCAATCGTGCCCAATGCTCTCGTGCAGTCCTCTTTGCGGTCAGTCCATCAGCAGCCGTAGAAAACGGCAAAAGCGCCTGCAAATCGCAATAGCCACAGAAAATTCTTCGCATCGTGACAATCTAGGACGACCTGGTCCATCGAGCAATTTTAGCAGCAGCCGCACCGCCTATGACGGCATAGTGGCCCCCAAAGGATGCGTGCAATTTGCAAACCCGAGCGCACTGTGCTCTGTGTATTGTGTTCCAACGCTACATGTCTACGCTATGAGCATGCTGTTAAATCCACCGACCGGGTACGAAAGCTGAAGCGCAGCTTTCCACCTTTTCGCCACGCCACTGTACGAAGTACTGTCATCAGGACAGTCCAACCGGACGCAAGTTTCGCCGAACGCCCAGAATGCACAGAGGTCGGCCGTGACCGTCTCTCATATCCAATGCCCAATTTCATCACTCTCCGTAGTATTCCATCGCTAGCCTCTTCACTTTGCGTATCGCTTGACCCAGTCCTTGGCCGTCTTCTCAAACTCCTTCCGGTTCTCCTTGTACTCGTTGGCAATCGAGGGCTCGATGGAATCGTCAGGATTCGGCTCGATCAGGAGCGTCTGGATGAGGCGAAGGACCGAGACGACCTTGTTTGGCGGCTTCCACTCATCGGGCCGAAGCAGGCCCAGGCACATTGATCCCTTGTCGTCGTTGCTCACGTTGGGGTGGTAAATCTTGGTTCGGAAGCTGACGACCGGAGGCTTGAACGGGTACTCGTTGGGGAAGTTGATTTCCAATTTGAAATGGCCGCCCTGCCCGCCAATTAGCATTTCAACCACAGGCTTGGAGGATCGAGGGCGCCCTTACCGCGTAGACCGACTGCTCGGGTCCATCGAGAAGAATCTCCCATTTGGTCATGTTCTGCTCGTCAAAGTTGATCTTCATGCCCTGCGGCGTGTCCGCCATGCACTCTCCATACTCCTGTGCAAATGTCAGCTCCTAGACGCAGCACAGGTAATACGGCGTGCTAACCCGCATGATGCGCTTCTTTGCACCTGCACTCATAGTGGCGGCCTACGGGTCCCAGGACGCTTCGTAAACAACGGCAATCCAACAGCAGCTTCGCAAGTACTATGCCCAGTCCGTTCGCATAAAAAGGCAGTCGTGGCGCGAGACTTGATTATATAAATAGTTAGTGGGGGAGGCTTGGACAGAACAAGTCCCCTTAAAAGTGTTGAACGAAGGTAGACGCAGAACCCCGACGTGGTTGTGGTCGTCGTGGGTCGTGGGTCGTGGAGGTAGTGGTGGTGGGGGGGAAAAAGATGACGAAGAGTCAAAAGCTACCCAAAAAAAGGCAGGCCAGGGCAGGCCAGGTGAGAGCTGTCGCCTGGCACCTGTCTGTCTCACAATCCACCACCCACACAACAACCTGGTGCCTAGAGAAAAAAAATCCCTCGTGCCGTGGACCCCCTCTAGGCAGTAACGGCCCCCCTTGATTGAATCCAAATAATGGTTGTTCTCGATCGACAAACGTCACACAACAACTCGCGGGGAAGGGGGGGAAAGGTAAGTACCTTGATACCTGGGCCAATGAGAAGCTTCGCTTCGCTTCGCTCCACCCGGGGAAAGGTCTTCCAAAGTATAGTAACCTTTGATCTTGAAAAAAAAAGTGTGAACAAAGTAGTTAGTTAGACTTTTTTTTTTTTCCTCATTCCGCTTTTCCAGCAGCAAAAAGACAAAACTTCAAACTTTCATAGAGGGCAACCTCTCTCGTATAGGGGAACTATCTACCTAATCGATAAAAGGGTTTTTTTTTGGTAATTGAAATTAGCCAGACAACTACCCAATTCTTTTTTCCTTGTTGTAACTAGCGGTTGTTGTTTTTTTTCCTCCATGATGTTTGCATGCATCTCTACATTCCAGAATTCACCCACCAAAAAGCGCCGGTAAGACGCTTATATGCAAAAACAAAATCATAACCCCCAAGTTCTTTCTCCAGGTTTCCCTTTGGTTAAGCTCTCTACTACTTGCGCGCCTCGGCCTGCTGCTTGGACAAGCGGTCGTGCTCGTCAATGTCGGTTGCTTCCCAAGGGTAGCAGATCCAGACGTCGCCCACCGTGTGAGCGGCCGAATACCTGCCTCCCAAGATGTCCTGGGGCAGCGATCCCTTCTTGGGCTTGTCCTTGTTGTGCAGCACGAAGATGCTAAAGGTGGTCTTCTCCGACTCTCTGCCGGCCTTCTTCTGCGCCTCCAGCACGTCCTTCTCCAGCTCGCGGACGGCGTATTCGAGCGTGGTCCGCGTGTCGTCGACCTCGTCGACGATGAGCACGTTCTTGCCGATGAGGTTGGCCATCTCGAGGGAGGAGAGGTCGAGCCATTGCGTACGGGTCACTTTTGTGCCGGGCTGCTCCACGGGGTCTGTACCGAGGGTCTCGTAGAGGGACAGGCCGATGGCTTGGATGGGAATGTTCGGTGCGCCGGGCTTCTTGAGGAAGGAACTAGACGACTGCTGTATCAGCCTCGCCTTGTCCTGCTCGAGAGAGATGGGATCCGAGTGTATGCATACCGCAGAATGCGAGCCGGAACGTATCCTCCACCGCCAATCGCTACCATGAGCTGCGGATGGAACTCATTCAGTATCCGCTCCGCTGAGTCCTGGCACAGCTTGTGGACCTATTCCGTAGCAACAAAGTGTCAGCTCCATTCCAAACATTACGCGAGCGCCCGTAGACAAGGAAAACCAGTGCATGGCTAAACGCGACCAGGCTTCGGGATAAAAGGCATCGTGAGAAACCGAACGCCACGGGGGCTGCACAGCGATCGCCTTATATCCAAGCTTGCTTAATATGTGGCAGCCCTGGTCATGCACCGGCTTTTTTTCTTGCAAAAGGTACGTCGAGTCGTGCCAGGTGCGTTGTAGGTACTGCAGCGGTACAAGCAGTTCCCGAAGTGCAGCGCTCGTTTCAGACAGCCAGCAGGAGGGGGCAGGTTCTGATGCACGTACCTGGTTATATGTGACGTAGATCTTTTCCACCATGATGATGCCGTGTGATGTAGCGTGCAGCGAGCTTGACGTGCAGGAGTCAAGGTGTGAAGCGGAATGTCCAAGGACGTCTCGAAAATTCCTTGACGCGGTTTGAAGTTCAAAAATATCGGAGTCCGCCGCGGTTTGGCAGTGCGGTACCACATGCATGTGGACAGCTCCCGCCCCGCACTTACCACGTTGGGATTAGGGCACATGTTTTGCGATGCTGCTACTGCAAGGCGCACGATCGGGCACGTGCTATTACAATCGTTTCTGCACGGCTGCATTGACAGCGTTGCGAAGAAGTGGCTTAATAGAAGCCTTGACAGATCGCTTGTCTTGTGTCTACAATGCCTCTTGTATCACCCCCCGTACCCAACAAGACATGCGAGGACCACTGTGCACAAGACTGCATCTACCGCCGTAATCATACAGCGGAAGCTTGGAGCGACCACGATGTGTAACCGATGCAGCTTCCCTGACGTTGCCTCATGTGCTATATTAAATTGTATGACCGCCGGCGAAATTATGCCACTACGTCCGTCTGCTCTGGAAGGAGACGAGGTGTAGCGAGCCCTGTTGGGCATCATCCATTATGACTGCGAATTTGTCATTTAGAAGTAGATAGGTGTTGCCGCCTCCAATATAGATCCCCCGAGCGTCACTTGCTGTTTCGGTATCTAGGAGGACCGGTTTAAACTTGGTGTGATCGCTTCATCACGTTAGCAACGAAATGTGTGCTACAACGTACTCGGGTAAACCATGAACTAAAAGAAGGAGACCCACTTTGTGCCGAGGTGTGCGAGCAATACATGCCTCGTGTCTCCGTGCTGCTCTTCGAAAGGAAGCCTACTGTTATTTTCGAAGGGCCTATGGTCATGTGGGAGTACCTGATAATAGGAATCTCTCCACCACACTGTGCTCGCATGTGCGAACCATGAATTTTGCACGGGGTGTCCCAGTCTCGTGAACGTCTGTAGAACCTCGTCAAACTGGAGTGATGCGTTACGCAGGCCTGCGGAGGAGAGCACTTCGGCTTCGACGCAGAACCCACCACGCCTATCCACGGGTCGAACTGTCCTAATGAATGCGCCAAGGAACAATGCGTCATGGAATTCTCCTTGTGATATGGATTTACCATCAAAGCTGAAGAGGGCATAGTGTATCTTGCCAGGCTTATGGCTCTCATCATCGTGGCACAAGCAGCGTAGCATTGCGCATTTATTGCTAGAGAGAACGGTAAGGGTTTGTGAGTAGGGATTGGGAAGAATAGCAATGTCCACGTTCGGGCAGCTAGAAAGCATCAGCACCGTCGCATCGTGGCTGAAGGCTATTGCATGTTTAAACGACACTTACTCTCGCCTTCTAAACCTAAAAGGTGGGTCATTGAGAGGGATGCGGAATGAAGTCCCCTTCTGAGAGTCAAAATGCCATATATAGATCTCGAATGCATCCTTCTGAAGTCCCGCGCAGACAACGACACGTCCACGGCAGACAAGCACTCGGAACATGTCCATGGCCAGGCGAAAGCTAGACTTGTTTTCACCATGAAGATCCGAGACATAGCACTGGGCGCGTGTAGTCGCAAAGGCAATCAGTTGATCAGAGGCAGCGACACGGTGAATGCGCTCACGGGCATCGCCGTGCAACTGGATCGAAGTGCGCGTTGTCAGGTTGTCTACAAACAGTTCACGCTGGAAGACGTTGCATACACTGACGAGGACGTCTTCGACTAGCACGGTGCAATGTGGGACGTGAAGTTTGCCGTCTCCTTTTTTGGTGACTACGTCGGCCATTGTTCCGGTGCGAAATCGATGGATATCTTGTGCTGTCTGGGCACAAAGCTGGTAGTCAGCTCCTTCGAGTCGGGCAGAGTCATCGCACCAAGCTCTCAATGCGGGCTTGAGCACGTCAAGACTGTGCAAGAGAGTGTTCCAGCGCCTGGAGACCTATGGCGAAATGTCAGCTCTACATGAAAGACTACCACACAGTATTCTTGCGGGGGCATGGCCATTCCATGACTCGCTAGAGTTGCCCATGCGGTGCTGGGGATCCTTGTAGGCTTGGGAAGAAGGCAACGTGATTTTTCCAGATGATGAATCGGGACATGCGTCGCATTTGAAAAGACTGGGGCTGCAGGGCATACATCCAGGGTGGATTGCAGGGGAGTCTCACTCGTTGGAGGCGAAAAGGCACTGAAGGGTCCAGGTAGGAGAAGATGAGAGCGACAATCTCCAGGGGAAGTCGGCCGACGACATCGTACTGGAAGGATTTGGAGTTGGCGACCGACTGCAGGTGGCGCCACTCGTAGGGCGAGAGGTCCTGGGCGAGGGCATCGACGGCCTGGCTGCGCGAGTCGGAGGACTGGAGCAGGCGGAAGAGGTGGATCATGGACTGGATGACGGCGGGCGTATCCATAGCTGCCGTGCGGAAGGGGACGGCGGCGGCGGCGGCGGCGGCGGAGGTGGGAGAAGAGCACATGACTCGTGTGTCGAACGCGTCCGTGCAGGCGAGCGAGGGAGAGGACCGTCGCCAGATCTTCGGCCCGCCAGCAGCGTCGCACACGTCGAGGCTAGCTATAAGAATTGCTTGGTGCGTGGTAGCGCTGGGCCATGCGCGGCTTGAGGCTTCGGTCCGGGGAGACGAGCGGCACTGGCACGACTGGCAGTGCTTGGGCGAGGGCGCGTGGGAGCGTGGAAGCGTGGAAGCGTCGTCGGTGCGGCCGGCGTGGCATTCGGCCCGCACGCAGCACGAGCATCGCATACGCATACATACCGTGTAGCCACCGACGACGAGGTTGCGACCAGCTGCGGCGCGTCTGCTGTCGAGCTGGCCGTCGAGAGCACAGGGCAGCAGCAGCAGCAGCAGCAGCAAGTATACGTGGGCAAGCTATAAGAGGCAGAGGCCGGGCGGCGGTTTCAGTCGAGCATGTACTTGTGTACGAAGAGTGTATGGGGGGGAAGGGGGACCCACGACGGCACCATGGCCACGGCGAGCAGCACACGCACACGCAGGGGACAGCCGCGCCCCCGCCGGCATGGGACAGCCCGGGCAGTAGGGGCAGACTGGGACTGGCCGTGGTGGCAGAATCGAGCATGTATGTACATACTACATACTACATACGAGATGGGATTGCAGCGGTGGCAGTAGTGGCAGTAGTGGCAGTAGTGGCTGTAGGCGCACGGCGGGCCTGGGGGCTTGCTTGCTTGGGGGGGTGGAGACGGCCAAAACGGCAGTCACGCCGCTCCCAGCCCAGAGCACAACCGACGGCGGCCAGCGCGTGTGTGAAGTCGAAGTGCCTGCGCCAGTGCTCGCCAGTGCCAGTGCCAGTGCCAGTGCCTGTGCCTGTGCCTGTCTGCCGAACTTCGAGGCCCCGAGACCCCATGGGCGACCTGTCCGCCTGCCAGTCTAATACTCCTGCGCTCCTCCTCCTCCTTCTCCTCCTCTTCTTCCTCCTTTACTTACATCGCCCATCTCCTCTCTGCTCGCCTCCCTCCCCTCCCCCCCTCCCCATCAGCCCGTCTGTCCCCGCCCGTCATCTGGGTCCGCCCGCGCAGGTGCCTCTCCACGCTCAGTTGCACGCCGGTCTCCTCGCCGCTCCCGCCATCTCCCCCCCGGCGGCCTTGCATTATTGCGCAAAAACGGGGAACGCTGTTGGTTTGTGCCCTGCCGCTGGTCTGAGCTCGCCCTCTGCGACACGGACGCATCCCGAATCCTAAACCTCTCCTCTCGCCGCCAAGACCCTCGACCTGCGCGGCCCATCCCCTCTCCCCTTCTCTCTGCTCGCACTGCCGCAGACAAGCCCGGCTCCTGTCTGCTCTGCCAACCCTGCGCCCATCGTCTGCCGCATCGCGCCCGCCAGCCTCGCACGCCCTCTCCTGGCCTGGCCTTGCCCTCCCCCAGTCCGCCCGCGACCTCCACCTTCTGGAACACCCTACTGCCCCCTAAACAGCGAACCAGCTAAAGACCCCAAGAAGCCCCTCCCCTCCCCCCCAAGACCTCGCTCATGCGGCCCGCCCTCTAACGTCCCGCTGCCGCCACATTCATCGCTCCTCTCTGCCGTCGAATGCTCCCCAAGTCAGCGCCCCCCTCCGCTTGCGCCCATTGCTATGCCCTTGAGGCCCCCTACCCTAGGACTGCGATATTGAATATCTGCACCCTTTGGACCCTCTTCTGCCGCCAGCCCGCAATTCAGAGTGCCTGAGCAGCCTCACATTGTCCCCGTGGGCCGCCGCGCGCGTAATCCGAGCAGCGCCGCTTCCCCGAGTAGCCCTACACTTCGGCACCACCACCACCACCTCTCCCGTCGTCGCGCACCGTCATGGCTTCCGTCGCCGAGGCTCGTCGAAGCCCCTTCTCGGCCGATCCGCACCACCAGGGACTGCACAAGTCCATCCCTATCCTACCGTCCGCGTCCGGCTCGTCCAACCTCACGCCGCCCCGCGACCCCATGGACATAACCCCTTCGGTTCCCACCATGGGCCCGCCCGTCCTGAGCTCTCCCGTAGGCGACCGCAATGGCACAACGCAGGAGCAGTCTACCAACGGCGAGAGCGAAAGCAGGACTCCAAACGCAAATGCGAGTTCCGCCCCGGTCGGGGCTGCGGCGGCCGCACAACAGCCCAAGGTTGTTCAGACGGCATTTATACACAAGCTATACAAGTGGGTCCAGTCAATTGGCACGCAATCGTGTGCGCGCCTGCTAACACATGCCAGCATGCTCGAGGACCAGAGCATTCAGCACCTCATCTCGTGGTCGAGCACCAACGAGAGCTTCGTCATGTCCCCTTCAAGCGAGTTTTCCAAAGTTTTGTCGTACGTAGATCGGGAGCTTTGACCTCTTTTAATATATCTAACCGGGCACGTAGATCGTACTTTAAACATACCAACATATCCTCATTCGTCCGCCAGCTAAACATGTATGGCTTTCATAAAGGTAGGCATTTATAGCCATGGCAATTGCGGCGGGCTGGGTTGCGCTGACACCCGACGCAGTCAGCGATGTGTTCCACACGGGTTCTCCCGACTCGCCGCTCTGGGAGTTCAAGCACGGCAACGGTAGCTTCAAGCGCGGAGATCTGGTTGGTCTGCGCGAGATCAAGCGACGAGCGTCGAGGCACGCGCTCATCCATCGCGACTCTTTCTCGACGCCCAAAGTTCCTTCCGGACCGCCGGCCGGAGCACCTGTCGAGCCGATGCCTGATCCTGTCGAATCACGATTGAACGTTCTCGAGCACAGCCTGTACGACATGCACGCGCGCATGCAACGGTCCGAAGATAGCTGCACCTACCTTACCCAGAGGAACATGCTCCTCATGGAAGGCATGATGCGATGTCATCAGGTGAGTCGATTTGGCGAGACTTGATCGACAGCTGCTAATGTACGGGTTAGTGGAACCACGAGCTCACAAATTATATTATGGCCCTAGTGCCAGACCCGGAACATCAGGTCCATAAGGATGGTAAGTACTTTTGCCTATACTCTATTCGAACGACACGGCTCACCGCACCATTAGCATCCTCGATGCAGCGCGACATTGCCCGGCAAACGGAGATGTTGCGTGCCATTGAAGCTCCCGAGGAACCGCTGTCCGCCCGCCAGCCCTTCTTCATGCACGTCGAAAACGCCAGCCAGGCTCCTCTATCCCCACGACAACTGCCGCAAGACAATATGCCCGACTCGCGACGAGGGTCGTTAGCCGGCCTGTCTGCGCGCCAAGCTCCATTTAAACCTCCGGTCCCGGCCCATATTGCGATTTCTCCACGCCGTTACGGCTCAATAGGCACGGGTAATTACTCGCCATCTTCAGCCAGAACCCCAGCGACTCACCAGCCACCCCCACCACCTCCACCGTCTATCCAGCATCCAGGTGGAACGCTGGGGAGCAATCTGGGGAACAGCACATCCCCGCCTTATAATCTCTATAGGCGACATACCTCGGCAGATATCCGCACCCATGGCTGGCAACCTCAGCCGCCCTCACACTCACCGTATACATCCGGTCACAATTCATCCCAATGGCCCTCGTCACCACACCGGCCACCTATCGGAGGAGGCGACCAGCAGCTCCGTGATGCTTTGGAGTCGTACCAGCTTCCCCGCGCTCCCCGCCAGCAGTCGTCTCGTCAAGGTACTCCGCCTCTGACGAGCGATACAACGCCCTCCACCTTGAGCGCTGACAGCAGTTGGTCTCTCCCGGGAGCTCGGTACCCGTTCAAAGGCATGGACACGCCCGGTCCGCCTACGCGTCGCTCTAGCATGGCCTCTAATGTACATTCTTTGCTCAACCCCGCCGACACCCAAGAGCGAGCGGACGAAGACGATCCAGACGACGCTCGCAAGCGAAAGCGAATGCAGTGATGACCCATCTCGACATGGACGACATATTTTAATCGTGTACTTGTACGTGCGATACCACGGAGGCAAGCGCTGGCGTTGGGCACATGCGCACCTCCCTTACGAGGACCTCTACGTTTATTTGCCCCTTTTCTATTTTGGTCATATGGCTTGCTCTCTCGTCCACCCTATTTATTTGTCCGCCTCTTTGGATCTATGCCGAAACCTATACCACCCGTTTCCTCATTCGAAAAAAGCTCCGTCACATGAGCAGGAGCACGCTGTCGCGCGTCGCACACGCATTATTTAGGTGATATCGCGTTGCATATCCCCCCGGTCTTTGAACCATATCTACCTTTGATATTCGAGCTTTCCATTATTATCCATTTTTGTCTGATTTCCCGTTGTTTATGAAATGTCGATGCCAAACGCCCCTCTCGTCTATTCTTAATTCTAGTTCGCTAGGTCGCAATGTGTATGTCATGCTGGCGGCGGAACGCACTCTCTGGCGCTGCATGGATGGACTTTGGTCTCGTTTTTATTGCTTTATCTCGTTGTCGTCGTCGCTCGAGCTGGGAGTATTTACCGGTCCCCTTGCATACTGGTAGGATGTTTGGGCTGGAGTAGTGTAGTTCATGATCTGATCAGCGTTTGCCCCCAGCCGTCTTGTTTCCATCTAGCTCGTATCTATCACACGGAACGATGACTTGTCCATATTTTTTTCACACATCAATCCTCGACATCTACGTCTCGTCTACCCCGTAGACTCCGCGGCCTAGACCCCGCGGAGCACACACTACTTCAGCCAAAATCTCATCTACTTTTTGACTCCACGGAGCCACTTTTATTTTGGTCCAATCTCTCTCTCTCTCTCCCTCTCTATGCGGTGCACGTCATCAAGCCCCCCTTTCGTGCATCACAAAGGCAGTGCACCTTGGAACAAGAAACATGGTCCCTACGTATTCATACGATGGCCTGCGATGCCTGGCGCCCTTCCTTTGCCCCCACCCGTTTTTTTGGTAACGATGGCTGTTTCACGACCACCTCGTCAATGCTAATTTACTTTTGGTTCGGGTAAGTAGCCTTAGCCTGCTAGCTAGCTAGCTAGCAAGTAGGTAGGGTAGGTCTCGAATCTCGAATCCCAACCGAGGCTTACCACTTTGTTTTCTTTCTTTGCCCTTGTGAACTCTTCGCATTCGGATTCCCCCATCTTATCTTATCTTATCTTATCCCTATCCATTGAACATGCAAACAAAAAAAGATGACTTGTACAGCGAGAGTTATTGAGTAACGACTTTGTCTAGAGTTTTAGCCACGCAAAATTCCAATTCTCATTCCAATTCCCATTGCATACCTACCTACCACTCATCCCGACTTTTTTTCTCTCCTCGATCCAGTAACCTGGAAAACGGGAAATGTGGAACATGGAATGGAATGACATGACATGGCATGGCATGAATGTGAAAACCAGCCCAGCCCATCTCGCTACCATGACCACAGCATGACTACAGCATGCCTACTGCAAGTGATTGTGACAACGGGACAAGGGGGTCGTAGTGGTGGTAGTGGGGAGGACGAAAGTGGGGCTACGTTACGTGCGCTCTGCCGAGTCATGCCCCGTACAAGTAGTAGGACGGGGGGGCTCCATGACTCGGTGGAGAATAATTTGGCTGACGGATGACGGCTGACGGGGGGTGAGCGGGCCCCCCGATTTACTTTGAGATGAGTGATGGGCGCTGGGATGTTGGGATCGGGAGGGGGTGAGGCGGGGATGGTTTTGGGTTTTGGGGAATCGCGGGGGAGTAGTGCTGTTTTGAAGAGTTTTTTGGGGCGGATGGAATGGATCAGAGGCGCCGGCGGTCGGTTGGGTATGTTGTTGAGGTGGGTGGATATGTAAATGTTGTGCCAAGGGGCATGGCATGGCACAGAAGTATGCAGCACGCTAAGGACATCACTCCAAGTTCACAGCATAGCGGCGACTTTGTCACATTATACCGCTAACCTTTCTCCATCGCCAGTCTCCCATTCAAGCGGTCTCGATCAATCTGACCCGCTCCCCTTTCAAACGAGCCCTCAAGGCCATCATACTCGCAGAAACGAGTCACCATATAACCATCGCAGGACCAACAACACTAGAAACGAAGTTCCGTTCCCCTGTTCCGTGGATGCTATACTACAACAACACCTCTCCTTCTCCTTCTCTCCCAAACAATCAACATAGGAAACGCAGTTTCAGGTCGTCATGTACTCCTCTCGCAAGCGAGGGGGGAAATCTGGAAGAAAGGCATCGCTACTTCGTGTACAGATGTAGGAAAGGGGGCGGATTATTGGGGGTAAGCATTCAACGCCACGGGGGTAAGAGTGGAAATGATGATGATGCAACCAGCAGGCCGTGATCCAGTCTCAGATGTTTAACGCCAAAAAAGGAACACGCGGACGGGAGTCAATCCCATCCGATAAGGTTGAGGTTTTTTTTTTCTGGGATTTTCTTGTCCGTGATGAGCGAGTTGCATAAGCTTGTCGCTTTGATTGGCAATTTGAACGCGGGACGAAGTGGGGATGAGCAGCCGTGGGTATCTTGCATGCTCGGAGACGAGTCTGCAGCGTGCGTAACCTTTAGATGGTTTTCGGGGTACGAGCATTGCTACCACGGCATGTTAGTCAGGACGTCTATGGTTTACGCGGGCTGAGCAAAACGGCAATCGCACTGGAGCAATGAGAGCGCAGCCTTGGGCTCACCTCGCGTCCACGATATCATCGACATGATTACACATCGCCACGAACAAGTCAAAGAACAATTTCCCCCCAATCTCCATTTCCATTTGCATGGTTCCACTGCGCTTGAACGTCTTCCGGCTACGGATAATCAGCGCGAGGTAATGAGCGCGCAGCCTCGAGTCACTGTCCGGCGTGTTCTCGTAGGCATACCGTGCGCTACGTAGGATGGTGCCGACCTCGATTCCGCTCTGCAGACCCTGCTTGCGCAGAGAAAGCTTCTTGAGCTCCTCGAGGCCGTACCGATCAGCAGCGCAGTACACGGCTGTGTCACGGAGAATGATGTCACCGACGCCGGCGTGATAGAAGGTGGGCTCGACGGCGGCTGCGCGGCCGCCTTTATTGGGGTCCGGGCTCGATACTGCGCCCTCGAGTAACCAGGTGTGGCGGCGCTTGTCGTGGATAAGGCGCGGGTAGTAGTCACCCTTGTACAGATACTCGAGGATGCAGGAGAAGATTTCGGGCTCCTCCATCGGCAGATCGATGCGGCGATTAGTGGATTCGAAGAACTGGCCCCGCAACGCATCGGCGAAGTAGGGGGAATGGCAGAGGACGTCTTCGTGGGCGGCGAACAGGCGCTGGTCAGGACCAACGACCATGGTCACGATGGCAGAGGTGAGGCTTGGAGAAGCCTCCTCCGTCATCGGACTGTCCATGCGCACCGACTCCATCTTATCGATCATCTGCTGCTTCTGTTTCGAAGTCTCGCGGAACGATCTCTTCGGCTGTTTGGTTATCTTGCCCGAGCGATCTCTTGAGCTAGCAAAAGAGCGTTTTCCGAACATGTTGGGCGAAGAGGTGAATCGAGTCAGCGAGCGACGGAGCGAGTGGCCAAGGGACTTGTAAAGAGTGGACAGGTTAGTGTGACGCAGCTTGCTGTGGGAGAGCACCGGAAGCCCTCAGATTTAGCGCTACTTTGCGGGAGAAAGTGCTGAGAAATCCGAAAGGCTTTGTGTGTTGACTTCACGGGGGTGAGGACAGCACACGCTAATTGTCGGGCTCTGGGACTTGTCGGGAGGCGTGCAGCCCAGCCTGGTGGGGGGAGGCCGGCTTTATATACGTGCGGAACAGCGCCCTGCCAAGTCACCTCCCCTGCCGCCTGCTCGGGGCCGTGCGCAGGCAGTGCAGCCATGTCGCCCGTCCCATTCGTCAATGGCTGTCGAGTGCGCTGTGGATGGATAGCACGACGAAGCCAGGCAGCAAGGTTGCGTTGTCGCTCTCGTCTTGATTTGGCGCTGTGGTGGAGGACGCGGAAGGGCGTTTCCATGCGCGCGGTACCTACCCAGTAACCCTGCACCGGCGCCAAGCGACAACGCACCACCTGGCTGACGTCCTTCAGCCTCGCTGGGATGCTCTCGTCGACGTCATTCTAGTCTCCGAGACCCTTGGGAAGATTCGATGAGCATTGGTTATACATATACTGTGCACGCTCGAGCTTGATACGTCGTGGAATATTTGGCAAAAAGGGAAATGACGAGCACATGGGAGAGTTACAACAATAACAGGAGAAATAATCGAAAAAAAATTTGGACCGTCTGTTCATCATCGTATATGTGCTATGGAGTCTTTACAAGCTCTTGAGTCGATTGATCAGGGAATGTACCATTGCAGAACAAGAGCGGAAGTGCTTTATTTGACTGGTTCTCGTGGAGAATCGCATTCTGGCGCAATGTCCGGTCTCTGCACGTTCATAGCACTGGTGGCGTTAAATTCACCTTGGGCTAGTTAGAGCCACTTCTAGAGTTGAACGCATGGCTTGCCCCGTACAAAGTTGCCCGGCCTCAATGCTCGTCAACGGCTACCAAACAGGATTAGTTATCTATATCTTTAAGCAGTGTCGTAGCAGCTGAGCACGGCCTCCATTTTAGCTGTCTCAGTCTCCGTACATCTCCGTCAAATGATTGAGCATCTTTCGTTGCAGCTCTATCAATTGCTTCTTCGTGATCTTCTTGCTTCTTTCCTCGTTGCCATCTACCTGTTCTTTTGCAGGCTCTACACCATCCGGCAGAAGAAGGTCGGGTTTGACTCTGAAGAATGGAACGCCAAGGCTCTTCAACTGGGTAGATTGCGATTCGACCATAGCGCGACAAGCCCGGTATACTTTTTGATTGTACTGGCCAAGCTCCTCTTGGTCGCGCTCGATAGTTCGAAGTGGCGCAATGTCTCCAAGGCCAGGTAGAGATAGGGCTGCTCTGTGCGTCTCCTCATTCTCCCGCTTGGCGGTTTGATCGTCGATGAGACGTTGTCGACCGGATTCCCAGTCCCTGATGTTTCGCTCTTGATCCTTCATTAACTTCTGAATCGAAGGGATGAAGCTTGGGTTTTGAGTTGCGATTTTGTTGACGCATCGGAGGCCGTGTTTCCACTCTGTGATGGTGGCAGGATCAATCAGAGGAGTCGATGTACGATCTTGTGAAGGTAGCTGGCGATTTGGAGGGGCTGGTCGATGACTCAGTCTTGGATCCAAGGATGGCTCCTGTGCGTACGGTACGCTTGGTTGTGCGTTGGGACGAGCTTCAGGCACACTCTCTAGTGGAGCTGTCGACAAAAATGCTGGATTGTACTGTTGCTGTTGCACTTCTACCGAAGCGCTCGGAACCTTGGGTAGACTAGCAAGAGTTTGTAAGATTTGAGCTAAATCCAAATTCTGACCATTATCGTTCTCAGACATCGTTGCGGTTCAGTTTGCGAAATGTAGTTTGAGAGAGAGCAATGGTTATAGATTTGAGGTTGAGGTCAAGGAGCGAATGGTGCAACGAGCGAAACTGTGACTAGAGCGGTGAAAGCACATGGTTCGTATGTCGTTGCACAGGAAGGTTGAGGTCGTGTGACTTCCAATTTAGAGCTTTCTTCTGACCATGTGTCATTGCCACAAGCCAACTTCCCTTAATCAATGGCTAGAAAATGCATTGCATACAAAACATGTGGATCAATTTAGACGATGGAATGATTGGTGATGGGATGAAGTCCACAGCTGTCGGAAGAAAGTAGACCCGACTCTCAATGGCTCCGGCATTCTCCGCGTTCTAACTTTTGTCAAATCATTCGACTCCTCATTCGACACTTCCATCGGGCGCTGCCTTCACCTAATCCCTCCCATCTCTTTCTTTCAATATGTCGAAGTCTCCCAGAGACTCGACGCGCTTTACGGCGACGGGGGTCTGGGCACACACCAAGCCTGGTGGTCGAGCGACAACGCTGCAATTTGCAGACCCAGCGCCGAAGAATGAAACGCCACAGCAGAAAGTCAAGCGATTGAGGGAAGCAGCGAATCGGGCGAAGATGGCGCAGGTCACCAAATGGGATTACATGTATCTTTATGGGCGAATGGCTGCGGATGCGGCGCATAGATTCACAGTTTACGGCATGATCTTTGCAACGGGTAAGGGATATTCTCGTCCGCTTGTCCAATTGCATTGGAGCGTGGGAATTGTATCTTTCACAATAAATGCTAATATGAATGTTCTAGGTTGTATCGGTGTTCTTGCTGTATTCTCAATAGGAGACATGGTTGTCTACAATCGCCGAAAACGCGCTATTTATTTCGAAGACCAAGAACGTGAACAAGCCAAGATCCTCGCCCTCGCACGAAGCGCGGTCGCCCAGGGCACCGCTTCGCCTGCCCAAGCCGCTCTTGTACAAGGAATTGCTGAAGAGGAGGCTGCGATGGAGAAGAAGAAAGCGGAGCGAGGTTCCGCCTCTAAAATACTGTGGTTTTTGCATGGCGATTGGAAGGAAGACAAGGAATTATCAGAGCAGAGGAGACTAGCTGTGGAGGGGTTCAAGGAGAAAGAGGCGGAAGCTATCAAGGAGGGCGTGAGTGTCACACAAGCCGTACAAGAGGCCCGCTCGAGTGTTTCAGCACCAGTCGTAGGCGGTCCACTCGATCAACAAGCGGCAAAGGCGACCCGCTTCGCAGAGAACACAGCGAAGAAAGCCAGCGGAAGTTGGTTTGGGTGGATATTGGGTGGATCCAAGAAGGAGTAAAACTCGCAGGAACGTCAGAAGACCATGAGTGGTCCGTGTATCATATTCCATCTCCCAACTTGTACAAGGTTGTAGAGTACTTGTATTGCATCGCGGAGTTGGGCGGCACATGATTTGCATGTAGAGAGGTTTGGGTATCTGTGATATTCGTGTCCATAATCTATACCATACAAGCTTTCTGCACAAAGCGCGCAGTAGCTATCGAATGCATTTGATCCAAATCGTCTCTACCATCACCGTTCCGCTTGTCCCGAGACCGGTATATACGCTCGTCGTTCGCGGGCTCTCTGCGCAAGAATTAGCCCCATCTACTTCAAAGACAAGCTTGCCTAGCGGTCTGCATTCCATTGCCAGGTTTCACATACCTCAGTCCATTGATCCACCCAAGGTCTCACGCCCGCGTAGCTCAACAATCCCACCGTAGCAAGAATGAATATCCACACTACTGCCTGATCCTTTGCCGAGTCTCTTTCTGCATTTTATTAGCACCAGCCCTCTTCCTTGAGTTATGAATGCCCTCAACATACGAAAACACGTTGTGAAGACATTGTCCTCCTTCTCGCCCTTGCAAAACGAATAGCTCAGACAGAACTGCCGGTTGCAGTCGTTACATGTCTTCTTCGAGGCGCGCTCTTGGAGGTCTGGCGACGGCTTCTGCGTATTGACAGGCGAATCGAGCGCGACGATGGTGCTATTCCCAAAGCATGTGCATTTGCAGAAAGATGTGGGTGCTAATGGAGGTTAGCTAGCAGTCTACACGGCGGCCTTGAATGACACCGACATTTTGCGAGGGAAAGGGAAAACAAGGAGAGGAAGGCAATGACCAACAACAGCCACGAAGCCTGCTTGCGCATGATTGTCGACTGGTGGAGCTGTGATCGCGAAGTCGCTGACGTCCGAACTGTCTCCCACGTCCGGCCAGACCAAGCGGTCCATGCACCTGGTGCACGGCTCTAGTGCCCTTCTGCCGGCACTAAGCTTTTCCTCGATCCTCTTCCCCTCCACCTCGCAACTCTCGTCCACGCGCTTAATCAAGGCGCGCCGAGGGGTTATTTGCGCCCCATTAATACCTCGCGTCCAAAATCACAAAAAGTCGCGTCAAATCCGTTCCAGGCTGAGCTCCGCTGCACGGAATACGAGCGAGGATCGATGCCCGCTACACCGGCGGCTATTCACGAGCACACGGCTGGAGCTCCTTCGACCGCGGCAATCGTACAGAGTGGAGGCGTCCAATCCACCGACGCCGATGAGAACAGGTTTGTCCGCTTACACATTACACCATTTACGCCCGCGCTCCTCAAAGTCTACCTCGCGCCCTCCATCCTTCCGCTCGCGCAGAACATCTCGTACCATACGGTCGAGACGTTCCCCGACAAAGGCTTCGGCTACGTAGAGCTTCCTGCCATGGACGCGTCGAAGCTTAAGAAGAAGCTCAATGGTTCGACGCTGAAGGGTTCAAAAGTAAGGATAGAAGATGCAAAGCCGGAGAAGCGCAAGGCTGGTGAGGATGTCGAGGCTGTCAAGGAGAACGAGGATAGACCGACTAAGCGCGCAAAGAAGAGCAAGGCCAAGAAGGAGCAGGGTGTACTTGAGGGTGTGAAATTGCCTGATGAGAGGCAGGTAAAGCGCGGCTGGACTGAGCCCGCTGTGAAGAGCAAGAAGGACAAGAAAGATAAGAAGGATAAGGACAAGGACAAGCCCAAGCAGAAAGATTCTAAATACACGAAAGAACCTGAGATGCTCTTCAAGGCGAAGCTGACGCCTGTTGCTGCTACCGAGCTGGCTCAAAAAGAGAAGACCAAGGACAAAAAGAAGGACAAGAAGAAGTCAAAGTCAAAGCAGGAGGTTGTCATCCATGAGTTTGAGAAGAATTCCAAACAACCGAGTTTTCTGAAGGCTTCCAAGGTCTCTACAGAGAAGAAGCCCGCGGTGGAGTATGTGAACGGGAAAGGCTGGGTTGACGAAGATGGCAATGTGGTCGAGGCAGAGACTGGCAAAGTTAGGAATCGAAGGGTCTTAGAATTGGTGGATTCGGCGCCTGTGCATCCCACTACGGAAAAGAGGCTCTCTACGACGCCATCACCAAAATCCTCTCCAGCACCAAAGGCAGGCAAGAAAGGAAAGAAGACTCAGAAATACACTCCCCCGCCATCATCTTCCGAAGAAGAAGAGTCTTCAGTCGTCTCATCGTCTTCCGAGGACGAATCGTCCGAATCAGAAGAAGAAGTAGACGGCTCAGTTTCGCCTTCCGCGCCAAAAGCTGATACTCCTGAGATTGCCCTAACACCATCTTCTCCAGGTACAAAAGAAGTGCACCCTCTGGAAGCCCTCTTCAAGAAGAAGCCCGCTCTCTCTCTTTCTAGCCTCGACTCTTCTACACCTGCTAAAGGCCTTGCACCCATCAACACGTCTTTCGCCTTCTTCGATAACAACAACGATACCATGGAAGCCGATGAGGGCACATCTCAAAATCCGCCCGTAACTCCCTTTACCCAACGTGACCTGGAATGGCGCGGCCTCCGAAGCGCAGCACCAACGCCCGATACAGCAGCGATCGGCCGCCGCTTCTCTTTCCCATGGCGCAACAGCAGCCAAGAAGCCGACGACGATGAAGAAGACCCTGATGCAGAAGCGGAAACGCAGCTATCCAATAACACCAAGGCCAATGCGTCTAATAGTCAACTTCCTGATGTCGCCGAGGAGGATGAGGAAGAGGCAGAGGTAGCTGCTGAGCAGGACGAGGAGAACGCAGGGGAAGAGAAGCCAGAGAGCGAATTCAGAAAATGGTTCTGGGAGAATCAGGGGAATCTCAATCGGGCGTGGAAGAAGAGGCGGCGGGATGGCATGAAGGCTAAGAGACTGAATGACAATAAGAAGGCTATTGGAGGGAGGCGGGCTGGCTAGACTTGCATCCCATCACTGCCATCTCAGCGATGCTTTTTGCAATAGGAGTAGCCAAGCTCGGCCGCATGTACGCGCGTTGAACAAGCGCGCATTACGACTTTTTGTTTTTCTCCTATTGTAGATATTTCATAACGCCAAATACCCATACTATTGTAGATAGACCAAAAATCTCGCGCCACGTAAAGCTATTTTCCCCATTCCCATCGTCTGAATCGAGAACTAGAAAGGCCACAAGACTGATACGCAAGAGTGCGGGGTCAGCAAGTTGTTTCAATAGCAGACACGTCTCCAAACAGTCATTGACTTTGTACAAAACATTGAAAAGGTTTTTCATCTATTCATCTATTTCATGTCGTTCATTCGGTAATTCTTGCCCGTTGCGTGCCAATGCTAAAACCCAGGAATTACTTTGGATAGTTATAATCATAACGGGAACAATCGTGCTGATACCGCGTTAAACGGAACTTATGCGCCTACTCCGGAAGAGGCATGAATCACCATGTTTAGAGGGTAGCTTGAAGCCATCGTCCGTACTCGACCCCTCAAGATTGAGGAGCGCTTCCCTCAGCACCAGTCGCAGAATCTCCACCAGCACCATTAACATTTGTAGACGCCGACGTCGGTGCCCCCCTCCGCCCCCTCTGTCCATCGCCATCACCCCCACCCCTGATCAGCCTCTCCAACTCCCTAATCCGCCTCTTCAACAAATCATTCTCTCTCTTCGCCTCTTCTAGCTCCTGCCTGTAATGCGCGATCTCCTCGTACCTCGGCGTACTGACTACACTAGCACTCCTTGCCATCTGCGGAGCAGCCGCGTCGACGGCAGGCTGTGAGGATACAGAGTAACGATGATGTGGTATACCGGCCGTGGCAGCGGTCAGCGGGATAGCGTAGCCTTGGGCGCTCATGCTGCTACGCGATACGCTCGAAGAGCTACGGTGGCGGCGCGCAGATGTAGGATGTGTTGGACCTGTCATGTCTTGTTCGATGTGGACGTTCGAAGTAGCGCTGGAGGCCGTCGAGGCTACGGATGCGGAGTGTGCGCGAAGTGCAGAGAGCTCTCGGGTGAGGCGGTTTACGACGGCTTCTTGTTCCTTTTCCAACTCTAGATGTAGTTCTGCCGCTGTGAGCGGCCGTGGGTGCCGCATTGGGATGCCAGCTGCGTCGACGTTGGGGACGTGGCCTCCTAGACTTGGGCTGAGGGGAGGGAATGCATGGGCGTGCTGGGTCGTGGACGCAGGAATGGTGCTCCCTGGCGATGCGAGAGGGAGGGGCGGAGGACTCATAGGGTCTAGAGACAGTGTCTTATTAGCAAATGTCCATACGAAAGGGCGGAAGGGCATGGATGTGCTACAGACTGGTGGTCGCTAGCTATGGAGGAGATAGCCACAGAATGGTCGAGGTATGGTATTGAGCAGAGTCTGGCATCCTCACGCCTCGAAAACTCAGGTAGCAAAAGTACGTACATATCTGTGAAGCGCGTCTCGATGTCGGAGTAGAAGTATGGCGAGATGCCTGCGCCGAAGCTCCGCCAGCCGTAGCCTGACCGCCCTGAGCCGCCGCACTCGTTGTTGCCACGGGGTTTCTAGGGGAAGGCGGCACAGAATTGAGGTCCGGCATTGTGTTTGACTATTTTCGTCTTCCTCGTTGTCGTGGTTCGGTATGCGTGAGTCGAGAAGCGTAGCGTTGTAATCACCGCAAGTGTATGTTGAGCTAGTTTACAGAGTGGCAGCGACTGACGACGGAAGAAGGTGCGAGGAGGTTATCGACCTTCTATGCCATTGTTTTGGTACGAAATTCTGCTCGCCCCGGATCGCTTCCCCGGCCCTGGCTGTTGCTTGTCGACTTGTTTGGGTAGTGCGCGCTGTGTTGTTGTCGCGCTGCAGGGCTGTTCCTTTCAGCGATGACTTTGTCCACTCATAGGCACTGATGTCAGCGGGGGTCTCGTCTACTTGAGCACGCTCATTTCCACATCGACAAGGCACGGCAAATGCAAAAGATAGTCACCAGTCATTGCTAGTGGTTCTGAGTAGCTCGAGTCTTGGAGTAGAATAGAGTGTTCATTGTCTCAAGTTATGATTTTTGGAATTATTTGTCTCATCGTACGCCGGGAGCGTCACGCTATCTCGCACTACTTCGTGGTAGTATTTAGGTCACGGTGCGGACCCCTGAACTACTTTGCATCCTTCAGTCCTCTTCTAGTGGTGCTTCATCGAAAACCACTCAAGAAATGCTTTTAACACATCCCTAGAAACCTGTCCAACTCCAAGCCGCAATGCTCTATTCGGGATATGACCCTCAATTCCTGTACCCTAAAGCTTATCTGCACTGCTTAATACGTCCTTGCCAAGTTACGAAGGTACCAATCCACAAGCTTCCTGCCGACCTTGGCTTCAGCAACGTGAATAAGATCCTAGAATCTATTAGCATTATGTCGCTACATGTCATGTCGTGTAGGAAGACTTACACCTTCCATAGCATAGTCAAGGTCGCTGCTGTGGACAATGTCGCCCTCTAGTAGTCCGCCCTCGCTCCACCTCATCTGCCTGTTCCTTTGCTTGTTAACAAGTAGCCAGCACCTAAGTCTCTCCGGGTCAATCTCCAAGAAGCCTGCAAGCTTCTTTAGATCCATAGTCGTGTAAAGCTTGAGGTAACTTTTCACCGTCGGCGACATCATGTTATTCTTGACTTCATCCATGAAAATACGCAGATGGTGCTCGACGGGATCAATGTTGATCTCCGGGTTGTCGAAGTCGGGCGGAGTAGGGCTGATGAATTTCGGGCACGCGGATCGGAAAAGTTCCTCAAACAGAGGCAGAGCATCGGGTCCACCACGCTGGAGCCTATTAAATTGCTCTCCATATTTCTCGCGCAACGCAGTGTGGATCGTGTCATCCAGCCTGGTTGGTTGGAACGCAACGCAGATCGCTATGAGCGCGTACATCTGGTCGTTCTTTTTCGTGATAGAGTCGTACTGGGCGTTTTTCTGGAAGTTCTTCGTCCTTGAAACGTAGACGAGGATGTGGCTAAACATGCGGATAGCATCAGAGTATCGCCGCATCATCATGTATGAAAAGCCGACATAGTAGTAGGTAGTGAAATGAGCAGCCATGACGCGTGCGAACATGGACTTCTTGTTGAGCTCGATATCGTCCAGAGTCTTGAGCGCCAGGCTAAAGTCTCCAAGCAGACAGTGTACGCGTAGAAGACCGACGACAGAAAAGTATCCTAGCATCTGGTATAGCGGCCGCGAGCCATATTCTCCAGCATATAATTTTGGATCCTCCCCGCGCTTCATGGCCGCCAGCTGCTCGCTGATTTGTGATCGCTGGATGAGGGAGTATAGGACGTTGAGTACACTGTAGCAGCCCCATGTGTTAGGATTTTCCCGCAAAAGTTGTATCTCCTCCTCATTTTCGCCTTTGAGCGCGACTTTTTGGCGATATCCGCAGAAGCTGTTGAACTGGTAGATGAACTCGTCAACGACGTCCCACGCCCAGGAAGACTGCTCCAAATGTCAGCCCAGCTATGTTTTCATTAACGCAGTGCCTTACACTTGGGACTTCTAAATCCACAGGTCCGTCCGAGTTTAGAATAAAGTGGAAAAGATTGCAGTAGTTGTCGTAACTGGCAAATTTGGTCTCTAGTGTTGCCTGAAACTCGAGAGGGGTCGCAGCGGCCTGCAACTGAGCGTGTATATCCTGGCTGCCCGCGATCGAGGGTATCCGGTCCAGCTCCTCCATGCCATCGTACTGCACCTGTTCACGGTAGTCGTTGGCCATGGCCTCCTGCTCTACGTCCGAGTCGTCGGCGGGTGCTCGCATGGCCTCGCCATTCTGGTACTGCGGGGGAACGCGCTCTCGCAGACTCATCTTCAATATGCGACAGGCGGTCCGCGCAGAAGGTCAGGCTTCGATGTTTTTGTCGACTCCGCGGTGTCGCACTTTGAATTTCGCGGCCCAATTCTGCATTCGCTTGTGGGTGGTCTTGGCGCGACTATCGATAACACACCGGCGCAACACGGGCCAGGAGGGGCAGCAGAGGGGCGCGGGTTCGTCATTTCATCATCGCTCTTCTGCCGTTTCGACCCCCAGCATGCTTTTTCTGGTGCGGTAGGTATGGCGACTGCCTAAAGCACTCGATGCTTCACTCTCGAGTGAGGGCTAGGCTACATGCGCTTGTCCGGTGCCGAAGCCGCGAATAAAAGTGGCGCGGCTCGCCCTCCGCACCGTACCTAGGTACAACATCCTACTACGTGCAGTTTCTAGCGGTGTAGTATCTGGTCATCCCCAGCTCCGTTTCCATACAGCATTTTCTTGTACCACGTCCGTCCAAGTTTCCTGTTCTTCTTTGCTTCTAGCCCAGTGCTGTTTGCTACCACGATGGTCTACACTGTCATCCTCTTCGTAACTCGAAAACCTTCCATCACCTCGGAAGAGTTCAGAAACCATTGGGAAAATGTCCATGTTCCGCTTCTAAAATCGCTGACCGGTCCACTATTTCCGATTCACCACAAGCGCCGATACCTCGCACGAACTGACCGTAAGGGCTTCGGAGGTCCAGCGAACCGCGATCGTCCACCGCTAGTCTTACGAGGCACGCCGGAAGACTTGGACTTTGATGGCATTGCCGAGATGATCTGGGAGGATGAGAAAAAATTTCAAGATTTCTACAGAACAATATACGAGACGGACGTTGCTGCCAAGCTGGCACGAGATGAGGAGAAATTCCTGGACTCGGGCAAGATGAAATCTGTTGTCGTAGGTGAATCGACCGAAACCTCAAGATGACGGCTACTGTACTGGCTGGACATTGCATGGCTTGGCGTTATTGACTATGAGATTCCTGGAATTGCATGTACACATTTCTTATGCTCTGCGTTCGCGTTAGCTCATTTTGAGCAATCTTTTCCCCGGCCCCCGTTCAAACGTGGTGAGAGTAGAGGTTCAAATTTACTGAAGACTGTTTGACTAGTAGTCGGTTTTGAGAGCTTCTCGTTCTACCCGTCTTCACCTGTGTGAACCCGAATGGCGAGAGCTGAAAACAAGATTTGGTTAGGACGTATCTTATATCTTCACTCGGAACATTGCTGGCCTAGGAGACCCCGCGCACCAAAGGACATGCCGGGTACGGAACGGTCTTTTGCGGTAAAGAAAAGTCTAGGTGTGAACGACTTCGTCCTTACTATTAACTATCCAGCATACCTGTAACTAAAAAAAAAATCTGGGTTTAACATCTTATTAAATATCCAGGGCCTCTTAGATACAATTCTTTGAGACAATATGACTCCACTACAACAGATTTATGATATTGATGGTAAGGCCGGAAATCTTTATGTTCAGTTATTGTATTACTGCGAGAGGAAGGCACGGAAGGTATACACAGTTGACCGGAGAAATAAAACACCGACGCCGATGCTGCTGAAATATCTCTCCCATTGCGAGTGTAATGAAACATTCGCAATAAAAGCTCAGGCGCCCTCCTCCGCATGTTTGAGGCTCACTATGTCGAGCAGAAAGCCAAATGCAACGAAACGATCGCCCAAAGCCCTCCCAGCCGTCGTTATCCCCGAACCTTTCGAGGCCGCACCACCCGAGCTCGCTCCTCTCCTGGCGACCTTCGATGAGGGATCCGTCTACATTACCCACCTCGACAAACACCCGGCATGGTTCAAGAAACGGGTATATTTCGTGCCCGTAGGCATTAATGTCACAATTGGGGCGCTGCTGCTCTGGCGCATCTACGCTGCCTATCCCTTTTATTGGTTACTCTTAATGTCTTTTCTGGGGAATCCTAACGAGACGACATTATATTACACGAAGACGCCTCGAGGACAGCTCGTGCGCGCAGTATTGTGGCGGGCCGCAATATTTATTTTCGACTACCTCCTGTTCAGTATCGTAGGGCCGTGGCCGTGGTCGTTCTTCTTCGAATCACCCGGAAATCCTGTCACATGGCGATTCTCCATTGGGTTTCGCGATGACGAGGTCTATGTGAGACAGAGTAGAGGTTGGGGTGCTGCCGACCTGCTCGGTGAGGCAGAAGGCTCGAGCGGGAAGGCCGGTGGCGACAGTCCATACTTCAAAACGAGGATACTACCTGCTGTTGATCAGCGGCGGTTGAGGGATAAAACTGGCTATCTACTTATGGACAAGGACTTTGATCTGGAGTTTGGTGCCATGACCACGGCAACTCATCTCCTCGACAAGAAGGACATCTCTCTAGATTTGCTTCGTACAAGTGTATTTGTTTGGGTTGGGAACGAGAAAACCGGACAATGGGCTGTTTGGAACTGTTGGAAACTTGACGAAGGCTCTGAAACGGAAGCACGACAGAAGATCGTGCTATTCAAAGATCGCTTGACTGCCATGGGCAAGGAATCGCTGTTCTTCAAATGGGTTGAGCTGGTCCAGTTTGAAAGCAACGCTCCCGGGGGCTTCACGCATGAAAGACAAGTCGACACAGCAAACAAGGCTAAGAAGCTCTTTGAGAATGAGGACATTGACTTCGAAAAATTCATCCAAGATATAGGAGGCTTGCAGGGAATGCCTGGAATGGACTAGATGATCCTCCAATCCGAGTTTTGATCCACAATGCGCGTAACTATGCCTCCGATGACATATTTTCGTACACTGCTAGCATCCAATATCACTACAGCTGTGCCTTCTCCTTTGGCTTAATGTGCCGAGAAGCATATTCAATTGCAGCCTCATAACCATACACGCCTAGTCCGCAGATCACCGCCTCAGCCTTGTCGCTCAGGTAGCTATGGTGTCGGAAAGCTTCCCTCTTGTGGATGTTACTGATGTGAACTTCGATGAACGGTATCTCTACGCCGAGGAGTGCATCTCGTATAGCCACACTTGTGTGTGTTAACGCGCCCGGGTTGATCACGACAACGTCGACACTACCCCGCGCTTCGTGTATGCGGTCTATTAGGACGCCTTCGTGGTTTGATTGTATGGATTCGAGACGGATAGAGAGGGTTGAGCATTGTTTCTGAGCCGCCTCAACCACTTGCGGTAAAGTTGTGCTGCCGTAGAGAGTAGGCTCGCGGGTCCCGAGGAGATTGAGGTTGGGACCATTGATTAAGAGTATAGATTTCGCCATTGCGAGTCTGGCAGGTTTGCGGTGTAGGCAGAAATGGGATGGTTTAGGCCATATGACTCTTCAGACCGAAAAGAATCTTGGTTCGCTTGGTAGCACAATGAACTACGATGTAAATGCAACTATCAATTGCAGTGCAGTCTCACATCGGTGTGTGGGGAGATTCAGCAGAGATGGCGCCGGAATGCGGAACAGTTTTCGGAACGTCCGTGGAACGGAAAAGAGCTTTGCCATGCCCAATGATCTGCGAACACCGAAGCCACCCGTCACGAGTGTCCCAATCCCGATTCTGCGCGGGTCCCACACCTTTGATATCCATTCTTGCCCGCCCCTAGCACGTTGAATCGTAGCATGAGAGGTTGATAGACTCGCTGATCGCTAGCTCCGGTGTATCTCCGCCATTCATGATTCACGTGCGCGGATTGGAACGGTCCTTCAACACCCACTAGGAATCAGACGCTGATCGTACCTCACCGATAACATCTTTTTCGTTGCGAGACTTGCAGTATGCTTCTTATGTTATCATGACTGAGCTTTCGAGAGAAGAGCTCGATGAGGCGTATAGCTTTGCAGTATGGCTCGGCAAGGAGGCGGGGAAGATGTTGCTTGCCAGCGCGAACGCGAGGATGGGAAATGCGGGTGTAAGCGACGAGCTGAAGGAGCATGTGCAGAAAGAGAATGCCGTAGATTTGGTGACTGAAACAGATGAGAGTAAGCTTTCCGCTGTGATGTTTTGGGATTGTACCTCACGGTTTTGACGGTACTGTTTGAACAACACCCGAGCTGAGGATATGTAGATGTCGAAGCTTTTATCAAGACTCAGATCATGAAGAAGTACCCGTCACATAAGTTAGTACAATGGCACTGTTGATGTCAGCTTTGCACTGACTATGTCCAAGATTCGTTGGGGAAGAGTCGTACTCAAAGGGCGCATCAAGAGAGTACTTGATTGACGATAACCCTACGTGGTGCGTCGATCCTCTCGACGGTTAGCTTCTCTATCTACTACTTTCAACTTTGCTAATCTTTTTAGGAACGGTGAATTACATCCATCTCTTTCCCAGTAAGTAAAGTCAATATTCAAACTCGCTATCGATCAATGAGCTCTTGTATAAGGTGGCCACCGCTCTATGCCTTCTCTTCTATCCGAAGAAGTAGAATCTTTGCTAACATATCCTCACTTTTAGTGTTCTGCGTTTCTATAGCGTTCATTCATAACTCCAAACCCCTAATTGGCGTCATCAATGCCCCCATTCTCAACCAATTCTTTTCCTCCTGCGCCGGTCGGGGGGCCTACCTCAATGAAACTCAGCCTCTACCTCTCGTTCGCAATCCGATTCCTCCCATGCCAGTCAAGGCACCTAGTGGCTGCGTTTTCTCTTGTGAATGGGGTAAGGATAGGAGAGACATCCCGGAAGGAAACATGCACAGGAAGGTGGAAACCTTCGTCAATATGGCGGCTGAAGTTGGAGGAAGAAGCGGAAGAGGGGGAATGGTGCATGGAATCAGGAGTCTCGGGAGCGCAACACTTGATCTGGCATATGTGGCCATGGGGTCGTTTGACATATGGTGGGAAGGGGGTTGCTGGGAGTGGGACGTAGCAGCGGGCATTGCTATACTACAGGAAGCAGGTGGCTTGATTACAACAGCAGACCCTCCCATTCCAGAGGAAGCATGGGCTACGGCACCGATTGGAGATGTGAAATTGGGGAGCAGGCTCTATCTCGCGGTCAGGCCTGCGGGTGATTCGGAGACTGAAACGGGGCGTCAGAGTCAAGAAAGGACCGTTCGCGAAGTTTGGAGACGAGTTCGTAACCTCGATTACTCTCGCCCTGGAGCATAGGGAGGATGGCGGTGGAGATATTTACATTTCGTTGCTAGTTCATCATATATTTACAGCTTTGCCTCATTCAACTTTGCAGCTATTACCTCGTGACATCTCTTCAAAGGCATCTCGCTTATCTCACGCCCTGTCCAGAACTTATCTTGCTCGAATCCCTGGTATATCATCGCCTCCGTCCCTAAAATGACACTCCAACCTGCCCTCTGACTGATTTCCGCAATCTCCGTCCATGGTGAAGGGTGATAGCACATTTCTAGTATAGCTCCCTTGTGCTCTCTCCGCAAGAAACATTCTAGCACCTGCCGTGCCTCCTTTTCCTGCTCTGTCTTGGGAGCAAAGTCTGGTACGCACGCAACGATTGCGCCTACACTCTCTAATTGCTGTGCTTGTTCGACCGTTGCCACATCCACCAATGCGTCTCCATAACCCCGCGCTGTACACTCCTCGATCACGGCCTTTACTTCAGCGCGGTCGCGATTGACGAGGTATATTTTGCTCGCTTTCATCCAGGTTCTTAGGGCGTATACAGCGCTTCTAGCTGCACCTCCGCCGCCTATCACCAGCGCAGGCCGGTCGTGAAAACATGTGTCTGGATTTGCTACGTTGTTATAAAAGGATTCTCGAATGCCGACTACGTCCGTGTTTGTGCCTAGAAAGAGTCGCTTTCCTGTTTGGGGATCTTGTCGGATGAACATGGTATTTACGGCGCCGACGGAAGCGGCTTCGGGGGTCAGGCTGTCGAGGTGCTTTAATATGGCAACTTTATGGGGCATTGTTACTGCGGCGCCTGGAATGAATCAGTCTACCGCAGAGGGAACAAAATTGAAGGTCATAAGGCTCACCATAGAATCTAGGCTCTTCTCGTAGCCTTAGAAAAAGATCCATATCTAATGAGTCAAGTGGAAATTGTGACCACTTTAGTCCGAGGCCGTCATATACAGTTTGATGTAGTAAAGGAGACATTGAATGTGCGATTGGATGCCCGAATAGGTAACCATGGCGCTCCACCGAGTCTATCGGAGAGGTCTCCTGGAGAGATGGCGATTCTTGAGCCATCTTGGGCGAAAGAACAGTAATGGTATAGATATGGCCTTCTTTAAAGTCTGACTGTGCTGAGAAAAGTAGTAAATTATAGGTCTTCTATATCTATAAAGAGGCAATTAAATTGGTGGTTGCCGGTTCAGTCCGAGTCTAAAGCAATACGTGTTTATTCGAAACCGCATTGAATGTTTCTCCAGCCTTCTTGTGCACGAATAGATCATGACGGTGCAAAATTGGGACACAACGGACCGATGTCGTAGCCAATCATAGTTCGTGCTTACGGCAAAATACTCTTCCGGGCGGGGCCCCAACCGAGCTCCGAGAGCACCTCCGCCTGGGGAAGCTTCACCTCTAAGAAATGTCACATTACAAACCGGCCGTAGAATGGCAAAAAACTCATCAGCTTACTGCGGAATCGTGCGGGAAGTGAACGACGCTGGAGATTGTATTGCCCCGGATTCCTCTGCGCGACTCTGCAGCCGCTAACGATACCCCAGGAAGTTGAGATGAATGCGCAATCTCATATCGCCTTTACATGACTGGCCATATTTGCATCAGAGACCCACTATAGTCGATGAGAGAGCGCGGCCATTGTGACCTGAGATAAGGGTCTGAAGCCCTTTAGGCTTCAATTCGACCATTACCCATGCCGAATGAACGGCCAACCAAACGCTCCCGAGTTTCGCGGGCCTGTGACCAATGCCGGACGGCGCGAGAAAAGTGTGACGGAGCTCAACCAATCTGTCTTACATGTAGCGCTTCGAAGAGAGCATGTACGTATACATCAGCACCCAAGAAAAGGGGTATACAGCCAGGTAAGCCATTTTGCATGTAGTGGTGTTTGCAAGCAATTGACTGAAAGACTATAGGGTATATTCGAACTCTCGAACTTGCTTTGACATGGCTATTCCAAAACACAGACTCTGAGATTTTACTGAATGGAAAGCTCGCCCAAGAAGGAACCTCGTCGGTGCTACTCGCCAAAGAGTCCAAGGAGTCTAACCGATTGTATAAAAGCTGGAGACGAAGCAAATTTTGCAGAGATGTGGATAAATTACTGTCGGGGGAGCAAATAGATCCCACAGATGACCGAACTCCAAAGAGTGACGATGAGGATAGCGATGTAGAGGGAGACGTTCCCACCTTACACAATCAGTCCGGAATCATACCACCTGAGGAAGACAATTCGCCTATAACCCACTTTACGTCTCCGATAATACAGCGCCCGCTTCGGCATTCGATATCGATGGTGCCGAGCTCTGCAGAAGGCCCAAATCCTCCTCCAAATCTGCCGACATTGCTCCCATCGAGCAGTTTTCGTCTGCTTGATATCTACTTTGCTTTCACACAATCATGGCTCCCTATATGCGAGAAACATGACGTATTAAGAGTATCTTACTCATACCCAGAAACAGGCCTAATACTATCGGCGACTGACCTCGCGAACCCAGGAGACCATGCCGAGTTGTGGAGCATATTGGCAGTAGCGGCTCACCAAGCAAGACTCGATAGTCACGAGGCGGAAGTAGTCCCTGACTCTGAGCGGCTATGCAGAATCGCTCGTGCTTTGATACCATCTGAATCTGGCTCCTTCACGATCGGTCATGTTAAAGCCCTCCTAAACCTAGCCGTCGTGAGTCTAGGTCGGACAAATACTGAAGCTGCCTGGTTGATGGTTGGTTCAGCGTCTAGAATTCTTACTCTACTCGAGCACTCTTCGCAACCAACAATCCCTCGGTGGAAACATCTCCTCTCAAGTTGTTTTCTATTAGACAGCTTTCTGTCTCTTCAACTTCGTACTCGTCCCTATTTCCAAAGTTCGGATATCGGAAGGCTTGGGGAAATCGATGAAGACGGCCTCGAAGAATGGCAACCGTGGTCCAGCCCTCTCCATCTCCATCTGGCATCATCTCCTAGGACGCCAACATTTAGTCTTAGTAGCTTCAATAAGCTGTTGCACGCCACCGAGATGCTGAATCTCACCAGTGCTGAACGCCTGGTCCAGCCTGGATACTCTCCTCAGCAGTTACTTTCGCGATTAGAATCTTGGAAAGTCTCTTTGCCCACACAATTGGGCTATGTCGCCAATGAAAGCAAGCCGACGCCGGTCAATCCACCTGCTCTCTTACTTCAGCTGACTTACCTCTGCACATCATTTGCGGTGCTTCCCTCTCAAGCTCACTTCTATCGCATATTGAACCATCTGGAGCAATATCGCGACCAACTCGGCGTCCTAGCTATACCATCAATTATTGTATGTCTTCTGAAGCACATGCAGATGAGCAGTGCATACTGTACTATAGAGAGCGGTCTACGAGCACGACTTCAAAGCATCGTCGCGGAAATGGCCCATGCATGGTCATCAAGTGGCTCTGAGGCCCTTCCAATTATTCCTGCGCTTGCTCCAAACCAAGCACGACCCTCTTTTGGCGGGCATCAAATGCCTACTCCGGAATCCATTCAGATACCATTTACGCCTTCCTTCACTCCGGCTAATCGGCCGTCAAGCGGTCGGCAGAGAGCATCAACCTCATTACTTGATGATTTGCTTCCGGACATGAACCCTGCGACAGTCACCCATCATCCTCCTAGGCTCCAGAATTTTGACCTTCCCCCGTTGGAGACTGACTTTCGAAGGCCGCAACTACATCATCGAAACTCAGCACCCTCTCATGATCTCGAGGCATTCTTTGATGAGCTAGCCTCCTTGGACGGCGCAGAGAAGGTGGATAATCAGCCTCAGTTCATGCAGAATCTTGGATTTGCCCCGGATTCAAACATGGCTGATTTCCTAGCTGCAGAGCTAGGGCAATTCATTCCAGCAAATTCAACTACTTTCATGCCCCAGACTACCAACGATCCAACGCAGATCGATCCGACATTCTTCGGCGCAACTTGACACCTGTCTTAACATTGCCCTACCAGCGTCACGTCACGCCACGCCATAAAGCTACCATGGCATCGCCTCGGTTTCGGCTAGAGCCTTCACTCAGTAGGAAGATACTCTCGAAGCCTATACCACGCATGATTCGTTTAATTCCATGCGATGATTTAATACTACAAATTTATGGGCTCTTTTACGAAGATGCCAATGGAATTTGTACCGGCAGCTCAGTTCTAAGCGATTTCCTGATGGCGTCACAGACTGCAACCGCTCGAAGACCATCCACTCCGGAACAACTAGGACCCTCTTCTCCCCGTATTACCTTAATGAAGTGTTCAACTTGAAGCTCGAAGGGAACCTTCGTATCCGGTGTTTCTAAATGTTCGCATTCAAGCTCCTCATTCCAGCTCCGCTTGGTAGGGTATCTCCATCTTTCCATGTCTGGAAAGCTCAAGCTTCCCTCTGAACCAAATATCCTGTAACAGTCCCGTCCAACCTTTGGTATCGTGGGATTTTCTCCAGTACCAGCTTCGAAGTTATGGGGTGATACAACTGCATCGGAAAGTACGAAAGTTCCCACCATGCCACTAGCGAATCTTAGTGTTATAGCAGCTCCTTCTTCCGCTGCATAGCCTCTTTGCGAGAGAGTCGATTCAGCAAAAACGCGGACAATTGGACCAAACCAGTAATGGAGGATATCAATCTCATGGATCAGGTTGATTAGTATAGGTCCAGCGGAGTCCAGGCGACGCCATTCTGTTGGAGGATCAAAGTAGCCAGCAGGCTTGTATATTGTCCACAGACCGCTTATAGCAGTGATCCGCCCTAGTGACGGAAGGTTCTGCTTCGCTGCGATGACATAGCGATTGAATCGTCGGTGATGGCCAATCAGAAGCTGCTTCCCGGACGTCTTCGCGCATTCTACCTACCTATTATCAGCGGTCCCACTCTCAGCCCGGAAATGCGGAGATTCATACCAAATCTGACCCACTCTCAACGTCGATGGATATTGGTTTCTCGCAAAGAACATGCACACCACCTGCTAGTAGATCCATTGAGATTGGAACGTGAGTATGATTAGGTGTACAGACCAGCATCCCATCCGGTTTCGCCGACTGAAAGAGAAGTTCTTCCACGGAGGTGTAAAGTGGGCATTGGAATTTCTCTGCCCACTCTTTGGCAGCGGGACTAGGATCTACGATACAGGCTATTTCTGCATTAGGATCTTTGAGCACCGCATCGGCATGTCGTGGCCCTATGAGCCCAAGCCCGACGATACCGATTTTAATGGGATCATTCTGGCGGGAACCCATTATTTCTGACACGCTCCTTTACAAATAAATCAGAGTTCATAGATCCGAGGTGCAGTCAGCTGAGTAGGTGCGACAGTCTCAACTCTGATATGCGTTATCCGTTAGAAATGAACGAGAGCCCGGTACCTGAAGGAGATGAAAGGGAAGTGAGAGTGTATTACAAAGATTTTTGGGAAGATTTCAGAGCTAGATCACGTTAAGCAGTTGACATGTATAGCCGCATACCCCCACATATCAATGCGGAGCGTTAGAACGCATACCCTCACTACTTCCGAAGCTTTCAGCCTCGGCAAAATGAGTGGATACATGAAAGATCAATGGAAATATCCATCTAATTGCGGAAATGCACCGTTCCAAGACTCTTCAGGGTGCGGGTGGCCGTTAGCGGGGGGTAAACGCTATTCCGGTCTACGTCATGTCGCGCCAGCGATCTCCTCCTTGAACCGCCCCAACCCGATGCAGCATTGCTGTGCATTCATCCAGTGCGACAGTAAAGGACCCACTGCGACATTCTCAATCTAGTATGGGCATCGATTCGAGTTATCTAAGCCTATCATTTGATGTTTCATCGAACATGTACAATCACTGGGGCGGCCAGAACCCCCATTTTTCAGACTTTCGAAACTTCTCTTCTTAATCCCCATTTTTCCCAAGCCATTTGAAGAAATGTGAGGTTACACTCTATCACTCTACATATTTTTGATTCTGTTAATCAACGTCGAACATGCCTTGTCGCCCAGCTATATCGTCAATGTCCCTGGGACGCTGCTATGCCGGTCACACCCTAGAAGAGAAGCTCTCTAAGGCCGCAAAACACGGCCTCAAAGGCATCGAAATTTTCTACGAAGACCTCGTAGATATTGCATGTCCTCAGACACCATCAAATATCTTATCCGCCGCATCATACGTGCGCTCGCTATGTACATCGCTCGGACTCGAAATAATATGCTTGCAACCGTTCATGCATTACGAAGGCTTGCTTGATAGAACAAAGCATAATGAAAGGATACAAGAGATGAAGCTGTGGATGAAGATTGCCGAAGTGCTCAGAACGGACACCATTCAAGTACCCTCCACATTCCTAGCCAAGGACGAGGTCTCCGGCGATATCAATCTCATAGTTTCTGACCTTCGCGAAGTTGCAGACATGGGACTGCAACAATCACCTATTATCAAGTTTGCTTACGAGAGCCTATGCTGGGGCACCTACGTCGACAAGTGGGAGATATGCTGGGATATCGTGCAGAGAGTTGATCGACCAAATTTCGGCATCTGTCTTGACTCTTTCAATATTATGGGAAGAATATATGCGGATCCGGCATCTTCCACTCTACGAACACCTAACGCTGAGCAAGAAGCCAAGGAGTCTGTTCAAAGGCTCGTCAAGGCACTGACTCCTTACAAGGAGAAAATCTTCTTTATCCAGATTGTGGATGCTGAGAAGCTGGATGCACCGTTGTTGCCGGGTCATCCCTTCTACAAAGCAGAGCAGCCCGCTCGCATGTCGTGGAGTCGCAACTGCAGATTATTCTACGGAGAGTCGGATAAGGGCGCATATCTACCAGTGCGCGACGTCGCGCAGGCTATTATCAACGATATTGGATACGATGGATGGGTCAGCATGGAGTTGTTCAACCGAGCTATGGAGAGAACTGATGCTGCTGTTGTTGAAGAGCTAGCTTCAAGAGCCGCAGCTGGATGGGCGAGGTTGGTGGATGATCTGGGTCTACAGGCAGAGGGGCAGCCACATACGAAACGCTCACTGAGCGTCAGGAAGGATAGTGGGAGTAGTGCATCGTTTGGAGAGGCACAAGTGGCGCGACTCTGAGTTTTTAATTGCATATTGCTTGCGTTAATAGCGTTCTCATCCAATACCATATAGAAATGCATTGGTCTCCACTACAATACGTCAAGTCTCAAAGTAGTTCTTGAATCCTGACCATCACAAAAGGCTTGGACCGAGGTGATGAAAGCTTATGATTCGGCTGGCCCGCTAAACATATCTCGCTTCGTATTCATATCGACAATTTAGATTACCTTCACATACATATCATAGCTTCAAAGCCAAGACAATTTCACTCTGAACACATTCAAGGTGGTGAATCGTAGTGACTGCGCGGCTTGTACTTGACTATTTTGCTAAAGTGAAATAATATGGTCACACATATAAAAAAAGTCGGGCGCCTACTACTACCTAGTAGATGGCGAGGGAGCAGCTATGGACTGCTTGGAACGGAAGCCGGAAGAACATTTAACATTCCTATTCGCAACGGTGACAACACCAAATTCGGTTAACACGCGCTTCTGATAATTCATCAGGGAGCCTTCGGATGCCTTTTGTCCATGGGCGAAAAAAGGGCCGTTTTATCTGGCGAAAGGAGATACAGGGAATACCGATGCTGCTGAGGTCTAGACCTTTAGAAATAATGTAATTCGCGAGGTGATGATTGGCATAACTAACAAGTCTCTGAAATAGAGGCTGTAACAGATTGTTCGAACTGTTCGTCAGGTTTCAAAGTGATGATGATGATGATGGCTAGGCTGTTGAAATACTGAAATGTTGATTGTCATTCGGCAGCTGTGCCAAGGGAGGTTATACTATGCCTTTCCCACTTTCCCGCTCTATGGTATCATACAATCTGGCTTAGGGAGTAATTCTCGTTGTCGGCCTCTATCTACACATTCTCAGTCCTCTCCTCTTTGGTCTTCTCAATTGTCAAGCCTGCACCCTCAGCATCGTGCCTGAATTCCTCTTCCTGCAGCCTCAATCTGTCCATCATAACGCCATGTGCCTTCCTCACAGGCTTGATGGCAAACAGATCATCCATGTGCTCCAGAGGGATCGCTTTTGTCTCGGGGATCAAGAAGTACACGAATGGAATGCTCAGAAGCATGAGGCAAGCGAAGAAAAAGTACACGCCATAGCCCATCTTGAGGAACATCTGCGGCGTGAATCGCGAGATGATGAAGTTCCAGAACCAGTTGTTGGCGGCAGCGGAGGCTTGACCGAGAGAGCGAGTGTTTTGGCTGTACATCTCAGAGTTGATGACCCACGGAGTACCATTCCACGACGGCGTGTAGAAAGCAGTCCATAGATAAAAGAAGAAGACGGCGGCGATACCGCCGGATGACAGCTTCGCGTTCGGGTTTTTTGCGTTCGCGGCGGAGTTGGAGAGTTTGATGTATGCACCAATGAACCACATGCAGAATGAACCTCCTGCGGCACCAATAATGAGGAGTTTAGTACGGCCGAGACGGTCGATGAGCCAGAGAAGCCAAACAATGGTGACAACAGTCTTAACAACACCGAAAATGCCCGTGGTAAGGAAGCCGGTGCTAGTTCCAGTGATTCCGATCGACTTGAAGACTGTCGGACTGTAATAGTTGATAGCATTGATTCCTGAGCCATTTTGAAACAAGAAGAGAGCGCCCCCGAGCGCGAAGCGTTTCAGGACCTTAGGCTTCCTGAGTGCGAGGAAAGGTTTCCAGAATCCTGCGCCGATATGAACGCGGTCGTGCTCGATTTGAGCATCAATGGCTGCCACCTCTTCCACAATGTAGAGATCATCAGGCGAGAGATTACGAATCCAGCATAGATTTCTCAGTGCTTCTTCGCGTCTATCCTTTGTGAATAGCCAGCGTGGTGACTCTTTCAGCCAGATGGCGCCAATGAGTAGCAAGCCGGCGGGAATGAGCTGTATCGCAAAAGGAATTATCCATTGCTTGTGAGAGGGTGCCATGGTCTCCTGAAGACCATAGTTAATCCAGCTAGTGTCATAATCAGTACAATGTTCTTGAAGGAAGATGGGAAGATAGTGCGGACTTACAATCCAACCAATCCACCAATCTGCCAGCCAAGTTCGTAGATGCCGACCAGGCGGCCTCGTACTGCCGGAGGTGCCATCTCAGAAATGTAAATAGGGACCATGTTCGACGCACCGCCAACTCCCAGTCCGGCCAGTACGCGACCGCCGATGATCAAGCCCAAACCCCGGTCGCCATTTGCACCAAGCATGAGACCGGCACCAAGGATGAAGACCAAGACCCAGAGCAAGAGCGACTTCCTCCTACCCAAGTAGTAGCTCGATGCATAAGCGCCGAATGATCCAAAGAAAGCACCGGCCTGATAGACGGATACGATATTCGCTTTTGTAAGGGCAAGTTTATCGTCATCCATTTCATCGAGCTTGAATTCATCGACGAAGGAAGGAAGGGCAAGGGTAGTGCCAATGAAGGCAGAATCATAGCCGATCATGCATGATGCCCACGACGCAACAGCAGCTGCAGTGTAGACTCGCCAATTATAAACAGCTGGGGGGGTGGGACGGTCCTCGACGAAGGCGAGAATGCCCATGTTGACGATGAAAAGGGGGAAAAGAAGCAAATTTCTTGACAAAGTCCCGAGGGTGTGGAATTGATGAGAATCAAGGGTGTTTGCAGTCTTCAAATACTTACCCCGGAGTATGTCCCCGTTCTTCAAGGTGTGCGTGGAGAAGCAAGCCACAAATCTCCACGAATCTCCACAGCGCAGAATCCTCCCGGCTTGCGTTCATCATGCGGTCCAGCCTGCAGCACTGACCAAGACTGGAAAAATGCAGACGCTATCCGCAAGAAACAATCGTCGGATCTGGGGTAATGTCCGACGTTGAGTTCGTCCCTGATAGGGCGGGCCGAACCTTGGCCATGGCTGAGGATAAAGTCTTACCCGGACGCAGCGATCCTCCCGCGAACCTCAGCAACCCTCGCAGCGTGATGATGCCCGCCTGTGTCAATGTCCGGTCCAGATGTGACACGAGTGCTATTCACGTGGACTCCCGTCTAAGATCTATTCCTCTTTCGAATAGCCAAGGTATCGCTCCCATACGTCCTTCGCACGATCGCGGGGGTTTCGTAGCATACGACCAGCGACTCTACTATCCCCCGCACATGTAGCCGTCGAGCCTTGAGCGCACTATCGCAACTGCGTTCACCATGGCTTCCGTGGCCGTTGGGACCAAGAGGGGGTTCTCTACGATGATGGGGAACTCGTCTCAAAGCGGAGAATGGAGTCCGCGAAGGGCTCACTCGTCTTTCAACAACCCAAGACCTTCCAAGGCGCCGGAAATGGCGCACGACTCTTTGCACTCCAGTGCTCGATCTACTCCTCGGTCGACGCCTCCGCCAATGCCGTTGGCCCAATATCACCGTATCTTCGAGCCTAATACGTCAATTGTTCTCATCGGCATCCGAGGGACGGGAAAATCTACATTGGCTATCATGGCATCCATGGCATGTCGGCGGCGGGTTGTGGACGTAGAACAACAATTCCAGGAAGCCACTGGCTTCTCGACTGCAAAGTATCGCAAGCAATTTGGGGCGTCAAATCACAACTTGCGACAGGAGGAATTGCTGCGGAATATTCTGCAGTCTCATGCCAAAGGCGCCATAATCGTTTGTAACGGGAGCTCTTTAGAGAGGAGCGGGCAGGTTCTACTTCAGGACTTTGCTACATCGCATCCTGTCATCCACATCATGCGTGACCTCGACAGCGTGCACCGATATCTTGAGGTGCTGGACAAATCTAAATTGCAGGATATTGTCGCGTTCACAGGCCCCATCTTCCAACGATGTTCTAACTATGACTTTTACAATATTTCCGAAACCAAGGCTGCTTGTTCCGTGGCACCTGCGCATCAACACTCAATTCCGGCTTTTCTGACTCTCAAGCGCGCCGAGCGGACTTTTCTCAGGTTCCTTGCCTTGATCACATCGGCGGAAAACAACCAGGATGCAAATCACAGTGTACCTACACCACTCGAACCAGGATATCCGCTGTCTGGAGTCCCTGTCGAACTACGAAAATATACCTGCGCGGTGCAGGTGCCTCTCTCGGACCTAGTCGACGACGTCGATATCGAAGAACTGGAATTTGGCTCTGATGCATTCGAGGTGGTCGCGGAGCCTGTTGACATCGATCCGCGCTTGCATCAACTTCCTCCTGAGAGGGCGGAACAAATAAGCCGTGCTATATGTACTGTACGGCGAAGTACAATCGTACCTATTATCTATCATGTCATGCCAACATCGAATCAACAAACAGCTACCTCATATCTCGAGCACGTACGGCATGGCCTACGTTTGGCACCAGAATTCGCCACGGTCGATCTATCGTTAGACGAGGAGTCTGTCGTCGAAATTATTGAGTCGAGAGGCTCGACCAAAATAATCGGCCATCTTCATGCACCCGTAGCCTGGTCCGACCCATTCTGGATTGAAAAGTACGATACAGCAATGCGTCTGGGATGTAGCGCTGTTCGATTCACTCGACCCGCTAGCTTCATGGACGACAACGCGGTCATACAAAGTTTTCGAAATAAAATTTACGAAAAGGACCACACAATTCCACTGATCTGCTTCAATACTGGGCGAGCTGGACGTCGATCAGCCTGCTTCAATCAGGTCCTCACCAGTGTAATACCGGAATCAGTCAGAGACAGTTCAGCTTTCACTGCAAGAGTCGAACACAATCCTGAAACGTCGTGGCTGACAGTTAAGGAAGCGACGCATATTCTCTATGCATCCTTCACTTACGATCCTATGAAGTTCTACATCTTGGGTGCCAGTGCGGGGTATAGTTTATCTCCAGCAATGCACAATGCGGCATACAAAGAGCTTGGGATGCCTCATTATTACCACAGGCTTCAGACGGGAACGTTGAATACTCTGCAAGATTTGGTACAAGATCCAAATTTCGGAGGCACGGCTGTTAGCCAGCCGTTCAAGCTTGAGGTGATATCGTTGACGCATTCAATAAGCCGACACGCACGGGCAATTGGCGCCGTCAATACTTTGATACCTGTGCGATATCTCAACGACGATGGCAGTATCCCAGAAGATTTGCATTTATTCATGGAGCGCAATCAATCCGGCCCAATCAAAGCCTTATACGGAGACAACACAGACTGGATAGGTATCAGATCGTGCATTCGACGAGGCCTGTCACCTGCGAATGCTGTGAGACCGACAACATGTGGTCTGATCATCGGTTCTGGGGGTATGGCACGCGCTGCCGTGTACGCTATGCTACAACTGGGTGTCAAGAATATGGTCATTTTCAATCGGACACAAGCTAATGCGGAGAAGCTAGTAGCTCACTATGACCGCCTCGTTTCTTCAAGCTCAAGTACAGAGCATTTCCCGTTAGCAAGCCAGGGTCCTCCCCCTACCTTCAGGATCATTAAATCGCGCGATGACCCCTGGCCGACTGATCTTCGACCGCCGACGATCATCCTCTCCTGTATCCCGACGCATCCTATAGGAGATGCGCCAGCCCCTCAATTCACGCTTCCCATGCAGTGGATGCAAAGCCCTACAGGTGGTGTGGTCATCGAGCTCGCATACAGAACGTTGAACACGCCATTGATGAAGCAGATTCGAGAAGAAGCTTCTAGTGCATGGGTTTGTCTAGATGGCCTGGATCTTTTGCCTGAGCAAGGCTTCGCACAATTTGAGCTATTCACGGGGAAGAGGGCGCCGCGTCGTATCATGCGGGAGGAAGTATTGCGAGCATGGACAGACGAGCAAGGGCAATCAGATCCGCAGATGGTGCAGACGAGGCTGGAGGCTATTGATGACCAGGAACCATAAAACATGATACCAATACTTAATGAACCCTGATGAAAGTTCAAAGACGATATTGTTCCCTCTAAGATAGTGTAGTGAAAAATGTGAAGGTCAGCCTGATATCACTCTGCACCACATACCAAACATTCATCTGTAGACACATAAGACTAATCCCTGTGCAGATCAGTCATAGCCGCGCACGTGCCATTGAAACGGTGGACCTCCGCGACGCGCCCACGAACACAACAGAAGCGTCAAAGGCCAATTTACTGCCTTGCTACATTTATGCTCCCAGCAATTGCTAGTAACTGCAGCGATAATACACACGCGATTATGCACCCGCCACATCACGCTCATCGACGTCAATGACTACGCGCCGGCCCCTCCAGCCACTCTCCCCGCTTTCTCCCAATACTGTGGGCGCGAGGTACAGCTACACTAGGGACGGCTCGAATGGAGTCCCAGCCATGGATGCTCAGGCACAGGATGATATGCAGCCTCTCGGAGATGTCGAATCTCTGACCTCGCTCGAAAACGACGCCGACGACTTCGATCGGCTCATGATCCAGAATGCCCGCGACGAACGCCGACTAAACGACGCGCTGCATGGTAGGGTACAGCCTTTTCGTAAGGCACGACCACATCCCCGGGTTGGCGTAACTCTAGAGAATTTGGAAAGGCACAATGCAAGAAACAATGCGGGAGGGGGAGAAAACGCGCGCGTCAAGTTTGAGAGTCCTGCCAGCAGCAATGGCTCGGCTCGATCAGATCCCGCGCTGCAACCGCCGGTATCATGGGGACGGAAAGCTCGACCTAAGAGAAATTGGATGCGGACCATAACATCGGAAGAACAACAGACACCGGGTGCGCATGAAGATACCATAGCCCGCTTCGACGAAGAGACACCACGCCGCGCAGACGATGCAGACGTTCCACGCCAGTCTATCGAGGACAGTCCCCTGTCGCGCAAAGGCTCCTTCGCGGGTACACCTGCGGCGGTGCGTCAGAGCAGGATAGACGATTGGGATTTTGACCTTAACGAGGCGTCCTTGATTGCATCGACTCCATATATTCCGCGAAATACGACTTTAGACGACATACGGCAGCGAGAAATCGATAGCCTCAAAGAGCAAGGCGTCGCTACAAGCCGGTTAGATAAGATAAGAGAAACGTCCCCCGAAGAACGTCGACGTCCGCTGTCATCATCCTCAAACCGCGCAGCCACCCAATCAAACGGCACTACAATGTTCGAACAAGCACCCGAGCAAGTGAGGCAGGGATCAGGCTCACCGGAGCGGCGCAAAAGAACAAATTCGTGGCAGACAATTGGCAAATCGCAGGCAGTGACCAGCGAGGGTGGCGACAATTCACCCATCGTGGTATACAAAAAAAGCTCGGAAACGGTGGGGATAGTGGACCGTGGCCTCTTGGCCAATGCTGCCTCCGACTCAAAGCGTCCGTTTCACAAGAGGGAAGATTCACAGGATCTACTTCGACGGCTTGCGAGAGTATCAAATACTCCTAGTCCGGGAAGAATTGCGAATTCTCGTCCACAAACAGCACCTGCGAAACAACCGGACAGCTCTTCGCGATCAATGGGGTCAACCCCAATCACGTCAATCGTTGCTAAAGGTACAGCATCCGAAGCAGAGCCTGGGCATTCAATAGCTGTGGAACCCGCAGTTCAGCCTCAAATCGCGCAAAGTGCCACCAAGGCAGACGCTGCGAATCACCCCCTTGTATCTACTCAAGAGGGTCCCTCGGATGATGATGCTACACCGATACCAAGAGATCAGTCCATGTTGAATCCCAAAACGCCTGTCGTAACAGGCGCATGGGTAGATACTATCATAGACACTCCACAACCTGCCACAGTACAGCGGCCCGTGGAACGGTCGCGGTCTCCCGGAAAATCTCCGAAGCAGGGCAGCCCAAGCAAGAAATCTCCAAAGAAACAGTCGATAGTACCTCATGAAGAAGTAGAAACAAAATCCCCCGATGTGATCAGGCCTAGACTCGCTGGATCTGCATTGGAAGCTATTGTAGGAGAAGCTCGGGCCAACGGACGGCGAGGTCAAGATGGATTTGGAGATTCCACTATCAATTCTTTGGAAGAGCTCTTAGGTCCGATTCCCGAAAACCCCGACGCGGGCGAAGTGGATGAAGACACCCTCCAAGGCCTCCAGATCCCCACAGGTGTACCGCGAAACGAAGCCGAACGACTCCGTCAGCAGGAGCTCCTTCAACTCCATCGAATGAATGACAGACTTCGTGCAGCGCGGACTAATATTCGCGATGCTAGTCGTGGCATTAGTAGAGTAGAAAACCGAGTCGAGCATGTCGAAGAGATTATAGAAAACGGGGAGAAAGTAAAGGTCATATATCGTGATTGTCCGTGCGCGTCTACCGGTGGGCATCAGTGTGAGGAGTCGACTTTCTGGAAGCTATTCAAGAGGTTGTTTTACGATAAGAGGCTGAAGCCGACGAGAAGGGGTTGGGGGCTTACAGTGTTGAGCATCATCCTCATCACATTTTTCTCATGGCTGATACTAGAGAACACTGCATGGTTCGTCTTAACTTCCCTCTCCTAATACCCTACGTCTATACTAACAATATATAGTGAACTCTGGTGCCATCACGAATATGCCAGCTCCTACAAAGACTACGGTGTCACCTGGAACGCACCTAGATACCCCTTTGTAATTCCAACTGTAATATATCGCAATTTCATCAAGGCCTGGTGGATACCGCTGTGGTCACTTCTGGTTTGGACCTGGAAGACAGCTGTTGCTCTGTTCGTAGGCGCCGCCAAAGCGAATCGGAACGATGTGAGTGGGACAGCAGCACAGGGAATGAAGACTAGAACGCAGATCTGGTATAACGAAGCAGGGAGGAGGGTCTTTGAGGACGAGTTGGGAGGCGCCGACGACATTGTTGGTTTTGCTGCTGATGAGTTGCTTAGGAGAAGATGATGAGCGCCTTTGGTCTTTGTTTTTGCATCTTGGATTTAGCGTGGCGTTTAGCAATTGTTGGTTCTGAGTGTATTATTATTACGGTAAGGTGGTATTTTGGAAAATGCCCAGGACAGGCGCCACTTGGTTCACCGGTAGGGGCGTCTTGCGGCACAAGCATCAATCAATCAATATGAGTTCTCTCTCTCTCTCTCTCTCTCTCTCTCTAGGGTCCAGTCCTACGTCCAGTCCACCGCTTCGATCGGCGTACAGCCAAGCAAAGCGAAATGCAAGTTAGCAGTAGCAAGCTCAGGCGTCGACAGATACGCCCGCAACGGAAGCCACACCTTTACTTTCGTCTCAAATCATGTTTTCATTGTCATCTAGTCTGCCACCGGAGCCCTCTGCCAAGGCTTCTAACCTCTCCATGCCGACTTCGCGACGGCGAATTCCCACGGCTACCGGCACCAAGCCTCAAGTTCCAGCACGTTTCGCTCGCCTCAATTCACATAGTCCACCCAATTCAGTCTTCACCTCAAAGTAGCCGAGCCTTGGCAGTGTGTATCTGCAGGACAATAGTCAGACCGCGCGGCCGATCTGCCGCGCCATTTGTAAAGGACTGCAAAGCGTGGAAGGCTCGATCTCAAGCGGAGATATTTGATTTGACCATCGCAGGGGCTTGATCTGCGCTTATTGGGTGTTCCTTGGCCAGACCTTGCAGACGATGGGATCGTGTGCGTCTGCCAAGGGAAGTAGGGCTGTGTACCCCACAGAGAGCCACACTTGGACGGATGGACCGGGATCTTTACACACCTTACCTCTACCTTGAAGTTTTTGGGGGCGCGCAAGAATATGATTTGGATCACGCTTTGGACTCGTAAAGAGCGAGGACTGACTTGGCGAAGATGCCGTGCATGCTTTACCATTGAGTTCGTAGGGATTCTAAAATGTGCTTGTGTCATAACATCATGGACTTTAAACAGATGCCTTAACGAGTACATCACACAGCCACGATGACATATTCTTCAATCCGTCTCGGAATCAAAGCGCGACGAAGGACTAGCCGCATTGGGCCCAACGACGGTGGCTTGTCCCTACTTGTCATTCCACTTGACCAGCGCTTCAGTGCTGGGCCTGCCACTATACTTTCGCCCCGTAGGATGCGTCTGAATATCCTGCTTGTTTGAAAACCAGGCACATATAGTCATTAACAGCAGAAATAGGTTTGGTGGCTCGGCAAGATGCAGGAGGATGGCTGAGGGTCGCGATACTAACCTAGCTCACGACTGCAGGTATGTAGACTTGGATCCGGACAAAGGCTAAGTATTTATGGACTGACTTTCCCCTCTTCCCATCATCATCTTGCTGTTTCATCCAGAGCAACTCACTTCTTCGCTTCTCTATCGTTTCCCTAAGTAGTATATCTCGCCTCGAACTGCATTTCTCCAGACACACACAATGCAAATTAAACATTTCTCCCTCTTGACCCTTGCAGGCTATGCCCTTGCTCAGTCCGGAGAAAGCCCTCAATCCCTCAATGCCACGCTATCCGGAAATAATGACTTATCGAACCTGACCTCTTTCTTGAGCTTGAACCCTAGCCTGGTTCGCCAGCTCTCCAACGCATCGAACATTACCATTCTTGCGCCGAATAACAATGCTTTCAGCATGCTTGCCAATACTTCTGCTGGCATGAGCTTGGCCTCCGATCCAGGTCTGATTACCGCACTACTGACGTACCATGTTCTCAATGGTACCTACACTGCGAGCCAAATCACCAATATGAGCGCTTTCATTCCTACCATGCTGATGAACTCGAGCTACGCGAATGTTACGGGTGGTCAGCGCGTTGAAGCTGTGAAGGTTGGCAATGAGACTGCTTTCTTCTCTGGACTGCTTCAGAACGCTACAGTGTCGCAAGCGGTAAGTCAAGTCACTAATGCCCTTTATTGAACATATGAAAGCAGCTGCTAAGTTCTCGAAACGTTAGGATGTGAACTTCACGGGCGGCGTAATACATGTCATCGACCGCGTTCTCACCATCCCTGAAACCGTCCTTGATACCGCAGCTGCCACAAATCTAACCTCCCTCTACGGCGCGATCAACGCAACCAACCTTACCGACGTCGTCAACTATACCCCAAACCTTACCATCTTTGCCCCAGACAATGAGGCTTTCCGCTCTATCAGCTCTGCTTTCGCGAACCTCTCTGACACGGACTTAGCCAACATCCTCGCCTATCATGTAGTCAACAACACCCTTGGATACTCGGACACATTGATGAATGGCACCACTTTGACAGCTAGCAATGGCGAAGACATCCGTATTACTATCGAGAACGGCACCGTCTTCGCCAATGCTGCGCGCGTTATCAAGCCCAACGTTCTTGTAGCGAACGGTGTTGTCCACGTTATTGACAAGTATGTTTCCATGTCCCGAGCTTGCTTCCCAGTCATATAAACTAACGCCGTTGACAGTGTTCTCAACCCGAGCAACACCACCGGACCTTCTCCGAGCGCCACCTCCGGTGCTGCAGGCTTCTCTGGTAGCGCTGGCAGCGAAGTACCTTTTACAAGCGGTCAGCCCACTCCTTCTACCACAGTCAATCCCAGCTCTGCAGGCCCAGGTGCTGCCACTTCGAGCAGCTCTTCAGGTGTGGCTGCGATGCCAATGAAGACAGCTGTCGTGGGATACGGTGCGCTTTTGGGGGCTGGTGCAGCTGTGTTCTTCGTATGATGATCATTCCAGTTTAAAGTGCTGTTGAACTTTAGGTTCTTTTGTTACGCAGTGTCGCTAGCGAATTTCATACGTCTTTCCTTTTCGGAGATACAGAGTTGAGATCTAGTAGCGATTCAATGAGATTTTGCAAATTACCCTCGTTATTCCGTCTTTTACATCTGAATATATGTACCAGTGCACATCATAAGAGTTCAAGGTCTCCACCTAAGACTAAAGTTCAGGTTTTGCACGTGATCATCCAATTCGAAGGTAAATTACACTCACACATTATCAATTTGCGGGGAAGAAGCAGATAGGTATTGCTGAATGCCGACTACCGACTCTACATAAAGGGCATAGCGATCAATCAAAGCAGCAGCGCCTAGTGAACCGAGCCACGGCTAAAGTAACGAATCTAGGGTAAAACAATTACTACTACGCTGGGATCACCATGAACATTTGGCTAGCAACTCCACATAGGCCCCGCAGACGGGTTAAGCATCTATAGTACACTATCGGAAGAAAACTCTGGGCTATTCGTGGCAAATGTGCGGAGAATATATAGGAATCAAAATGCGTTTCGCCTTGATCCGCTGGTTTGCAGCACTTGCGAAAACTAAACATCAGCATGAGAATGTATCTTCGATACGTCTTCACAGGTCTCTTGAGTCTTGCATGGGCTCAAAGGTCGTCTCCGCGATGCGATAGAGCTTGTCTAGAAAGCCACATCGACAAATACCTGACTGCCCTCGCAGCCCACGATCACACACGCCTTCCCGTAACCGATTCGACAAAGTACGTTGAAAACAGCCAAATCGTTCCCCTGGGTTCCGGGGAATGGAAAGTAGCAGGTCCACCAGGAAGATACCGCCATGTATTTTCTGACCCCGAAGCGCAACAAGTCGGTGCCATAACGACAATTTCCGAGAAGGGTACTCCGACCATTTACGTCATAAGACTGAAAATAGAGAACGATGGAACTATCAGCGAGATCGAGACACAGATCACGCGTGATGCGAGCGGTGCAGCGCGCTACGAGAATATGACGAAGCCGGAAGCTGTATGGCTCGAGGCAGTACCCGCCGCGCAGAGGATATCCAGGGCGAAGTTAATCGCGCAGACGAACAAGTACTATTCTGGCATGGAACGGAACGATCCGAAAGGAAATTACTCGTTCTTCGACAAAGACTGTAACCGTTTGGAAGACGGGGTTCAAACAACCAATCAGCACAATGGCGATCCTTATGGCCACTCTAACGACACTGCCTTTGCCAGTCTCGGCTGCGAGGCTCAGTTCCAAACAGGCTTCCTAGGGTTCGTGACGAAGATTCGGGATAGGCGGTACGCCGTTGTCGACGAGGAACGTCAAGCCGTCCTCGCAATGACCATCTTTGACCACAATGGAACAGTCAGAGAACTGCCTAGTGTGAACGGAACCAGCAGTCCTATTCCACCGTACTTTGACATCCCAAGGGCCCTGGCAGCGAGCGAAGCATTCCGGTTGAAAGGAGAAAAACTGTTCAGGATAGAAATGACGCTCATCGAGGTGCCATATGGAATGCGGACAGCTTTCGATGCTGGTGAAACCCATCATCTGGCTGGAAGAGGAACAAACAAGACCATCGCCGACCCCTGTAATCGTGCCTGTCTAGACTCCGTCCTGAACGATATACTTGCCGCAATGTTGCAGAACGACACTTCAAATCTCCCCCTCGCTCGTGGCGTGCAATATTCCGAGAACGGCCAATTTCTCGCACTGGGCGATGGCCTCTGGGAAACTCTAGGCTACATTTCGCATCCTACGCAATCCCATTACGCAGCCCAATTCGCAGATCCGTCAACAGGTACAGCAGCATACTGGGGCCTCACAAAGGAGCAAAGCACACCCGGTGTCCTCGCCCTCAGCGTAAAAGTCGACAGCGGAAAGATCACAACCATCGAAGCCGTCAACGTCCGAGCAGAAAGTACGGGAACCAGAGGAGGAACACTGACGCTGATGCGGCCACCGCTTCCCGTTGAATGGCAGGGCGATGCACTGGGACAGCTGAATGCAGTCTTCAAGAAGAATGCGACTGGACGCCCTTCCAATCCACGATCGGTACTAACAGCCTACTTCGACGGATTAGAACAGCATTCAAGCGTCGACGTCCCGTTCAATGCCAACTGCAGTCGACGCGATAATGGACTCCAGCAGAACCAAACGTGCGCAGAACAGGCCAACGGAAATGCTGAGTGGCCGAATGGACTTTTTAATACAACCACGACCGTCCGCGATCGCCGTGTGCTCGTCTCGGATTCAGGGAAGGGCGTGGTATTGGCCGTGGCCCTCGTTGATTACCCGGCTTCTTCTTCGGGCCAGCTGTCTGGACCAACCCGGGTCCCGAGCACATACATGATACCACAATTGATCAAAGTGGAAAGTGGAAAGATTGTTGTAGTGGAGGGAATGGTTAAGTGGATGCCCTTCGGCTACCGGTCAGCCTGGACGGAGGAAGATGACGACTAGCTGGCCGGTTTGCTTCGCTCAAGGTTAGATTAGTTAACAGAGAAGGTATTTGAATAAAAGTCAGTTTCTCTTCAATGGCTTTGATAGTGGGGAATAAGAGTGTGATGATTGCCTTGTGAATGCTGCGTTGTTATTCGATGTCGTTGTATACTAGCTATAGAAATGTCTCATTGGACTAGGAGAAAGTACTACCTTTGATTACACAATCTCATATTCTCCTACGATGAATATCTACGAGCTCAACACAGCTAAGCTAACCGCTATGCCCAAGGCTCCTTGCAAAGTAATTGTACAAGGAGGTTCACAAGTAGAAATTTAAGATCCATGCGCCCATTCATGCGCCCATTCATGCGCCCATTCATGCGCCCAACACTTCATGGTCTATCACTTCGGCGTGGTAATAACGCCTTCGTATTCTCTGCTCGAGATATAGTCCAATGTACGCTGGAAATGCCGCCTTGGGTTCTCGAGTGAAGAAGCGTTTTCATTGGATTGAAGATTGGAGTGGATTAGTTCAATGAGTCCGTTTAGGTATTTTGTCGTCACCTGTTTAATAGTTAGCAACAATACAATATTTGTCACATATATGACCACTTACTGCCTCATTCTCTTGATCAAAATAGTATACGTAGCGATTCAGGATCTCGACGAAGAGTTCCACGGACACGGCAGCGTCCATGCAAGCATCGGCTACGCGAAGTGCGCGCTGTAGGCACTCAAGCACCCGCTTGCCGTCGCGGTACAACTATTGAAATTAGCATAAAAGGAAAGTAAACATAGCTAGGTAGACTAACAGTTTTCGGATCTTCTTCGCCCAGTGCTCGAATCTCCGTCGCCCACCATAAATGGCTTGCAAGATACACAGCGCGGCACTGATCAGGTTTCTTGAGCAGTTTGCTTCCATGAAGTGCGCATTTCGTGATCAGTGTGTCGTAGTTTTCTTTGCCAAAATGTCTGCTAGTATGCAGACCACTAGCAATTACACATACAGCTTGGAACTGTGCCCTTGAGTCGCTAATAGCCTCCTCGTAAATCGTGAAAGCTTGAGCAAAAAACTCATATGCAACTTCTTCAAATCCATTCTGATCGGCAACCTGTCCGCACCCAACGAATAAGCGAAGGGAAAGATCCGCAGAGCCCGAGACGCGTGTGTATAGAGTCGACAGTGTGCTGTGCATGAATTTGTACAGTGCCGACGATTGGGAGGACCAGTTGTCCTCAAAATGTTCACGGGCTTTGTACCGTCGTGCGAGCTTGAGAGAAGCAGTAATGATCGCGGGAGAAGTGTATTTGACGCGCTCGTTGCCATCAGCGAAGGCTTTGCGAGCAGCTTGAAGGAGCTGGTCCCGTTAGTGATGACTTCAGTAGCGGAGGGAGACGCCTACCTTGAACTGGGTATCATTATCTGGACCGCGGATCAGATGGACTGTCCGAGCCAACCATCCCTGTTCTTCTACTGTCTCGTCTGTCTCCATAGCTCTCCTCTGGATCGGACCACCTGGATAACCTGTAGCCTGCTGCATACCCTCTTTGATAAGGACTTTGAGGATCTCCAAGACACTTTCGAGGTTTTCAACGGATGTGATGTGCGTCTGATTTCTGAGCAAGCTTCGTGCCACCTCGCCGGCGACGGCTCTTCTAGTCGGATACGGTTGATTGTGAAGAAGAGGGATGAAGTTCGGTAGTGCTAGAGCGGTGAACATGGACATGTAGGTTTTGATAGGAGCGAGGAGTAGGCTGAGGATCTGGCTTTGACAGGCCTGTGAGTGGAGATCGGCACTGTTTGCGTACTCGGCGACTTTCTGGTTCGCAAAGGCTAGCACTTGATCAACATAATCAAGCCGTTCGGGATAGATGTTCCTAGGTACATTAGCATGCATATCGTGCTTCGGATGGGCATGCAAAGCTTACAGGGCAAGATTGGCTAGCGAAACAAGCAGGCCGATAGTGTCTTGGATTGTGAGTCGCTGCATTCTTACAAGAGAGGCCACCTGTTCGTGGAAGATCTCGAAGAGTTTCACATTCTTGGGAATTCCACGGGCTTTTTCGACCTCGCCATCGTCTTCCTCCTTAGTATCTGTTGATGGTGTTGCTTCGCCTTCGGCTGCTGTTGTTTCAGATGCTATTGATGCCTCGTCGGTATTGGGCTCTGCTTCAGAATCGCCATTCTGCTGTGCTGTAGGTGATGATGGCTCCGCCGGTTTCTGCTCTTTTTGAATCTTGAGTTGTTCCAAGAGGTTTGCTATAGCCTCATCTTCATTCTTCTTCTTCTGTTCGGGGCTTTCAGACTCAGATTCTCGTTGAGCGTATGAGGACAGGCGGTCCATTAGGCCGACGACGATCGCTTTGACGTTTACATGCGGGTTCAATCGAGCGACTGCAGAGAGAAACTGATCTAGGGTGTGTAGATGGAACTCGTCGGGGAACACCTGGGTGACGACTTCCAGAAGATATTCTTGCGCCAATACATCTCGACACTGAACAATCTGCTCAAGCAGCGGATTCAAAATCTTCTTGTAATTCTCCAAATCCACAAGTTGGCTCAGTCGAACCAAATTGCTGCCTACTAAGAGTTGTAGCTCCTGGCGCTCCTTGGTCCGCTGCTCCCGCTCCCTTGAGTGTCCCTGATGCTGTAGCCGCACCCATAGCTTGTTCATCTCGACGAAATTCGTGAGAATGAAGCTAATCGAGTCCTGCAGGTTTCCCTCAGGCCCATCACCATGGCCACCCGGCAGATGATCCCGTGCCTGGCCAGCGAGATAATACCGGAGAAATAGACCGCGAATAGGGTGCTGAACGCCGCGACTCATCTCCATCATGTCCTTCATGATCTCCTTCACCGGAGCATCCTCAATTGCCATGTACACGGTGCCCACAGTGACCATAAGGTAGAGGCGAGGGATGATGTTTCCGGCATACTGGACGAGCTCGTATAAGTCGGCGAGGTGATTTACGGGGTGGTTTTCGCGAAGATAGACGGAGAGATGGCGGAGCGCATCGAAGACGGACATGTATAGTTCATAGTACTGCTTAGGCCCCAAGCTGCTTGTTCGGAGTTCCGAAACCAGTGTTGAGCTACAAAGACGGCATCAGTACCACAATACATGTATGTGCAGGGCATGCTATTATCCGCCTACCTGCATTTCAGTGCATCCATTAACTTGCCGGGGGTCTCCAGGCATCTCCGCATGAGCATCGTCTGCTGGCGCACAACCGCGAGGGCATCTTCGAGCAGACGCGCCTGATCCTCTACCGGCGGCGGCGACGCCATTGTGGGCGACAGGGGTGCGATTCTGGGTGGTTGAGTAAAGAGGGTAGTAGGTAGGTGGGAGAGGCTGCTGTGGCTATGGGTTCTGGGCTTGGCGGGGCAGGGATAAGCTCCGAGCTTCGAACTTTCGTCATCCAACCAACTTGACAATTGCGCATTCACGAACTTGAACGTTCCAATATTTCAGTACATTATGCATGTAATTGATCATTGTGTAATACAGGGGGGTCGAACTAAAGCGACGAGTCTATCTAAAGGTAATCATTGCAACGCCATCCCAATGCATCCAGCCGTAAGCCATAGTCTGTTCATACCCATCAATCATGCTCCAGAGCATCTTGCATGACGAATCTGATTCTTCCATATCATTACATGTGGTCCTTCCCAATCCAATCTCACCAAGTATGTTCAAGAAGCGAATGCAGTCTGCGGCTTCGTTCGCCCAATATTCCTAGCATTATTGGCCCGCCGTCTGGTTGTATGAGTTTTGAGAGGCTACTTGAAGCGTTGGTGAGGCTAGGATCGTAGAGAGAGATGCAGTGGAGGTAACATCGGACGGAGTCGGTGCGGCGGCCTGCTCAAATGTCTTGATAGCGTAGCTTGTGTGCCACATGCCGTTGTCATAGTACGATGTGGCTCCCACAGTTTGCGTCGTAATAGTGACTGTCACCACGCTGGGTGTCGGCGTCTGGATCGGTTCCTTCGACGCGCTCGAGCTTGACGCGGAAGAGCTGGAGTGTTTGGTGCTCGAACTTGAGTGCCCAGAGCTTGTCGGGGCTGGTGGAGGCTTTGCCGTAGTCGTGACACTATCCGTAGAAGTTGGGGCAGCGTCTGTTACTTGGATTGTTTTCGTCTGGTCCACGACGGTGGTGGCGTCTGGTGGAGTAGTGGAAGAGCCGCCATCGACATTCACGATAGCGTACGACTTTGCTCGTGGAACGATCCTGTTAGGAATTGATGCACCATCGAGAGGGAGCGCGGCGGCTAGAGTTGAGAGGAGGACTGTAATTTGTAGCGAGCTTAAAAGCATGTTGATGTATGTTCAGGGAAAGTTGTGGATCCGATCGAGTTTGAAGGAGCGGATATAGTGTATGATGAGCGTTGACCAGATCAGGTGAAGAGCAGCAGCTCGCGGTCGCAAGATTTTGAGTTTTATAAAATCCATGGTGGCGTTGTGTTGCGCAATAATTCCGATGGCAGGAAATGTTGATGGCTGGTGTCGACTTTCTGGCGAGGCTGGAATGTGGCCCGTGCGCAACGTCCGCGTAACCGCGAACCATCGTTCGCAGATGGTTCAAGTTCCAAACTCTAGACAACCCGATCAATATTGTCGAGCTGGCATCGGAATCTTGGTAGATGTACCAGCGCCTCTGCAAAGCATTGCATCACGTGCAACTGCTTCACGGCAATCTACCATCTTCGATGTCTCGAAATACCCCTGTCAAGGCTACACTTGCCAGCCTCGTTCAAACATGACGTTAACAAGGCTCCGGATGGCTAATCACTTGAATGCGAACCAACATAGGTACAAAAATAAATATAAAAGTTCACAATCTCTGGACATGTTTTCCTGTTTCATGGCATAGCCTGCGGTAGAAGATCTGCGTTTCAGTCCACTTCAGTACTAGTGCGTATTTCCACGTATTCTCTCCGATCGTATGCACGCTTCCGCACCGCTCGGTTTTCACCCCTAATGGTGTCGCAAAATTGACGAGATCCATGGATTTGTTTCCAAATGCATATCGAACTCGCAAGTCCAGTCTTTCTAGTCGTAGCGCAGACCAAAATGATTGCGCGTTGTAGTCGCTATGTCGAGGACTTAAATAGTAGGGGCATGTACCGCTCGAAATGGTCACTTGTCTTTCTTTAATCGCATCCTACTTGCATAGTGTATTTCTCTCGCAATTCTCCAAAATCTTTTTTTCACTTGTCTATCGCGCCATTCGTCTTGTTGCAGGGAGAGATAATGGACCCATATTCACTGTCTTCATTCGGTGGGAAGAGCCGTCATCAACTAGCATCTCGAGGCCTCGCAGACTTTGATCTTTACCCATATAATCCATCCGCAGTAGCAGGATGGACTTTCGTCGTTCTTTTTGCCATTGGTGGACTTGTTCATCTCGTCCTCATGTTCCCCTTCAAGTCTTGGTATTTCCTACCTTTCGTCCTAGGTTGCGCCGGTAAGAAAACCAGCTCTCCTCGACCTTCAAAGACATTAACGAGACATGAGCAGGTGAAGCCGGCGGTTACTACGGCCGCGCATGGTCCCACAACAACATCCGCCTAGGCAGCCCCTATCTCATCCAGCTCATGCTCGTCCTCGCCTCTGCACCTCTGATCGCCGCCACCATTTACATGACCCTAGGTCGTCTAGTCCGAGCTCTTGATGCCGAAGAACACGCCGTTATGTCTACGCGCTGGACCACTAAGATATACGTTGTAATCGACATTGCCAGCTTCGGTTGCCAGATGGCTGGCTCTGCGATGCAGTCGAGTGGAGATCCGAATGGAATCAAGCTAGGGAACAATATCGTAATGGGTGGACTAGGTTTCCAACTGTGCGCTTTTGTCTTCTTCATTCTCATGGCGGCGGTCTTCCATCGCAGACTCAACGATCAACCGACTGCTCAGTCTAAACGACCGAATGTTACGTGGAGGCGGCACATGTGGAATCTTTACCTTGTCAGCATGTTGGTTCTCATTCGGAGTACGTTTCGGCTTATCGAATTTGCGCTAGGAAGCAGTGGCGCACTGTACAAGACTGAGGCATATCTCTACGTGTTCGACGCGTCGCTGATGTTTCTCGTTGTTGTGGCCATGGCGATATTTCATCCTGGGATGTTGTTCAGGGTTATTCGAAAGGCTGAAGTCATCTCAGATGATAATACTACCTTTCTCCTGCGGGGATGATCATATTAGTTACAATACCTCCATTAGTACTGTTTAGCTAGATCAAGGGGTTCGCCCATTCGCTGCTTGTACCGTTTGTACTATGTATCTAGTTGAAAATGTAATCATCTATTGAGGCAGCCCACCAACTTGCTGCATGATCCTTAAGGGTCGAACGTGAAATCCTCCTGTACAACTAATTCTAGTCGAGATTTGACATCATTTGGTGCTGAACTCGTCGCAACCAAGATTCCGTGTACTCCTTTGCTGACCATCCACTTCTTCTTTTCCTCGTTCCAAAAAGCTACCCCATCCCGGGAAAACTCGACCTCAACCTCCTTCTCCTCGCCCGACTGCAGTTCCACCTTTGCAAATCCGACCAGACCCTTCACCGGCCGATCAATGCCTTCTACCACGGGAGGTTCTACGTAGACCTGCACAGTCTCCGCACCCGCCTTCTCTCCGCTATTCTTCACTCTAGCCAACACGTGAACCTTCGAGTTCTCGCCCACCTCGATACCGCCAGAGATTCTTGCATCGCTGACCTCGAAGCTTGTGTAAGTCAAACCGTACCCAAACGGAAATCTAACCTCTTTCTCACCATTCCACCACTTATCAAACCACCTATACCCCACAAAGACACCTTCCACGTAATCCACCTCCCTACTGTCAAAGCTATCCAATCCGAAATTTCCATAGCATCCCGTATGTTCGTACTTGTGCGGCCAACTGACCGGTAATTTCCCGCTCGGGCTCGTCTCACCCAATAACACATCCAAGATCGCATTCCCTGTCTCCTGTCCCGCATACCATGCTTGCACCAAGGCTGAGACATCGTTGAGCCAGGGTAATTCTACAGGAACTCCGGTAGTGTTAACAACGACGGTGTTTGGGTTGACAGCTGCCACAGACGCAATGAGGCGATCTTGCGAGCCGTCGGCGGGAAGCGTCATTGAGGAGAGATCCTGGCCTTCAGTTTCCCACTGGGTGGTGTTACCCACAAAGAGGATGGCGAGGTCCGCTTCTTTCGCCAACTCAATGGCTTCGGAGAGAACGTCCTGTTCCATTTCAGATTGTAGGATGAAGCCGATGTGGATGGAGCATTGATTATCCATGAGGTACAGCTCGGAATTGGACGTTGGGGAGGGATGAGATTCTGCGACAATGTTGTAGTCTTTGGTGGAATCGAAGGCATATTGTATACGGACTTCGTCTTGGACGCCGAGGAAGAAGCCCATTGCATCTTTGGTGGGGCCAGTTTGTTCTGCAACAAGGGTGCCATCAATGAAGAGCTTAGACGGACCAAGACCTGAGAAGCTAAGGTAGTGATTGCCCGAGACGGGCGGGCGGTAAGTCGTTGAAAAGCGGACAGTTTGGCAGCCGGTGACGTGTGTATTCATCAGCGTAGTAAAACTACCGCGAGGGAACTCTTCGGTACGGAACGGCGTTGCAGAAGCGGCTGGCTCCATGAAATATTCGGCAAGAAATCCAGGGTTATTGCGTAAGTTGGTGCAGCCTTCCTCGAGATCGGCGTACACACGGAAAATGTGTGCGCCCTTTGAATGCGTAATCTCTACCTTGTTGCCTAACCTTTCCATAAATGCATCAAACGGAGTCACTTTGTAATGGCAGCTCAAGCTAGCGCTTCCTCCTCCGTGTGCAGCCGCATATTTTGCGAGTGGACCTAATAAGGCGATCTTCTTCGTCTTCTGCACATTGATAGGAAGGATGCCCCCCTCATTCTTAAGAAGCACTAGTCCTTCGCTTCCAGCTTTTCGAATAAGTGCTCGGTGCTCCGGAAGGTCAACTGCACGCTCTTTTGGTGTATCCCTCCGATCATCAAACTTGCCAACCTTTTTGAGTAGCTTGAGAGTTGACAGAACACGAGCATCAATATCCTCTTCGCTAACCTTGCCCGTCTTCAAGGCTTTGTGGACAGCTTCCGAAGTTCGTTGGCGCGGTGGACCTGGCATTTCCATGTCTAATCTGTGAACAGTAAATATATGGTATAGTTGTTCTGTGCAAATGGTTCAACGCACCCATATTTAACGCCTTCAGCGGTGCTTGCAGCGCCCCAGTCCGACATTACCATGCCTTCATACCTCCACTCGTTATGCAAGATGTCCGTCAAGAATTCGGCCTGTGCATCTACATGCTTCCCGTTAATCTTGGGATAACTCGACATGAAGCACCAAGGATCCGCTTGCTTAGCCACTATTTCGAATGGCTTGAGATAGATCTCTCTGACGTCGATCAGCTCCATCTCTAAACTGCCATCTCGGACGAGAATATCTTACCTCAAAGCTCGTTCAGAGATCCTCTCATTGACAGAAAACCTCCTCGTATCTTGCTCATTGGCCAAATAGTGCTTCACGGTCGCTGCGACCCTTTCCTCCTGTAGTCCTCTCACATACTCACTTGCCAATGCTCCTGACAGAAAAGGGTCTTCGGAAAAAGCTTCAAAGTTGCGTCCTCCGAGCGGAGACCGGTGACAGCATACTGTAGGACCGAGAAGAACGTACGCGCCTTTGGTGATAGCCTCTTGACCTAGAGCTCTACCGACCTGGCGGGAGAGGTTGCGGTTGAAAGTTGCAGCAAGGGAGACACACGCCGGGAAACAGGCTGAGGTCTTGCCATCAAAGAAATCACCTCCCCGGGCGCCATTGGGCCCATCTGTGACCTTGCGTGATGTTATTGAATTTTTTCCGGATAGAAGGAATGATTGTGGCTTACCTTCAATGATGGAATCCCCACCCGCTCAATCTCAGGCGTTTCCCAGATATTCTTCGCCGCCAACAACGTGATCTTCTCATCAAGCGTCAACTTATCCAGCAGCGCCTTCACATCCACGCCAGCTTCCACCGGACCGCCCGCTTTGTGAGGCATGTTGTCAATACTATGCTGGTTCGGGCTGATTCACTGTCGGCTCTGCAATCACCAAACCTCGGAGGATGAACGGAACCTTAAAGCGCCGCATTTTGTTTCTCTCACCTCACGCGGAACAAAATACCTCGACTCACGATGTTCTAGTCTTCCTCTGCGGAGTATCTCGGAGAAACCCAGATTCTCCGCGCAATCACGTGTTCAGTGGGTCTCATCTTCCCATACCATTCTCTCATTGGACAAAAGTTGGACTGAGTCGTGCGTGTCATGCGCTTTGGGGCTCGTGAATCTGCGCGGAACCCCGGAAAAGTCGTCAACTCGGAGACTAACAAGATTCTCCAGAGATACTCCGCTAGCGGGGCCCCAATTCGCCGTGTACTCCAGATTCTGCGGAGCTGAACCCAAAGGCCTGGAAACATGGGGTAGACACTCCCGCGTATATATTGCGAGGGGTTGCACCGCTGCTGTGGTTCGATGTGAGCTTGTGCTTCGCTGATCACTGCTTCTCGGGACGACAGTCTTCCCTCACCTTGTCTCTTTCACTTGCCCGAGTTTTTCGCTTTCGAGCTCTCTTTATTATGACAGACATGAAGGATCCCGTGGTCGAGACGAATGAGACGACCAGCCCGTCTACGGCTGTCGTAGAGTCATCCCAAGTTCTCAAGGATTTCGAGGCTCGCCAGCATTCCTTGTCCCGTAAGGCGTCTTTGAAAGAGCATTGGAAGCCCGTAGCATGGTGCATGTACATGTTCCTCACATGTATTATGTATGGCTTTGATTCGCTGGCTGGTGGTGTCGTTGTTGGTATCACCGAGTTCAGGAAAGACTTTGGACATCCGTTTGCTGGGGACTACGTCGTGGATGCGAATTGGCAACTTGGTTTCCAGGCGGCGACATTGGGTGGTGAGTAATAGTCAAATATCAATCGTGCAGGTGAAAAATCTGACGCAATATCAGGTATCGTCTTTGGTGGCCTAGTCACGGGCTTCGGCGTCAACAAGTTCGGTCGCCAAATCTGCATCCTTGCAGCATACATCGTCAACACAGGCGGCATCTTCCTCCAATTCTTCTCTCACACTCCGGCCCAGTTCTTTGGTGGTAAGATCATGACTGGTATCCCGCTCGGAGTCTTTGCCACAATCGCTCCTACCTACGCTTCCGAGATGGCGCCTCTATCCATACGTGGAGCCGTAACTGCTGGCGTAAACTTCGCTATCGTGCTGGGCCAGCTTATTGGATTCGGGGTGCAACGACAGTCAAGCTTGTATAACGATGCTAGGCAGTACCGCGTCCTATTTGCTACACAGTGGGGATATGTAGTTCTCGGTCTAGCTATCTTACCCTTCCTCCCAGAGTAAGTTATACACTCCTGCACCATTCTGGTGTGCATACTAATTCATCCTCCAAGATCACCATACTGGCTCGTTGCTCACGGGAGGCACGACAAGGCTCGCCACAACATCGCAAAACTCCATGCTCCTGACTACGATGTTGACGGCCACATGGCCGAGATCCACGACTCTCTTGCCCGCATCAATGCTGACAACGAATCTCAAGGTTCCGTCGCGGAGTGCTTCAGCCGCAAGAACCTCCGACGCACAATGGTCTGCACTTTCATCTTCTTCATTCAAAATGCCTCCGGTAGCGCCTGGGTCATTGGCTATATGAGTTACTTCATGCAGCTCGGCGGCATGTCGGCAGCGAAGTCTTTTGATACCACCGTGGGCTTGTCCGGACTCATGGCAGTTGGGAACATGTGCGGATGGTTCTTCATCGAGAAACTTGGAAGACGCGGTACTGCGTTGTGGGGAAGCGCTATCCTAGCTTTTGCGCTATTGCTCATCGGCATTCTTGCCGTGATTGATAAACCTGGGGCTCTTTGGGGACAGGTCGCATTCATGGCCATCTGGTCGTTTGGTAAGTTTGTAACATCCCTCTGAAGCGTTTCGTAGCTAACCATCTACAGTTTACCAAGGAACCATCGGTTCAGCAGCCTGGGTTATCAGCGCAGAAAACTCTACTTCACGTCTCCGATCTCCTACCCAGTCTCTAGTGACCATGATGAACGGTTTGTCATCCTGCATCTGGTCCTTCTCGACGCCCTACGCCATCAACCCCGATCAAGGTAATCTTGGCGGCAAGATTGCCTTCATTTTCGGTGCCGTTATGGCTGTGTCGTTCGTCTTCATTTGGTTCTTCGTTCCTGAGACCGCAGGCCGAACCTGGATCGAAATTGATGAGCTTTACAAGCGAGGCGTTCCGGCCTGGAAGTGGAAGCAGACCGAGGTTGTGACTGTGGTCGAGAACAAAGACGAGGTCAAGAATTAACAGTAAAGGGTTAGTCAGGGTTTCACTTGTGGAAACAACGCACAAATAGTAATGAAATAATTATAATTAATGTCTACTATGAAGCTCTGACTCAACGGGCCGAGAAGATGGGTGGAATAATAGTAGCCTGTCCTATTTCCAGATTCAAATTAGCAAATTCTACCATGTGAATGATCATGCTACAAGTGTACATACCCATGTAATCTAAATTTGCCAAAATATCTGCAAATTGTGCAACATACTGGCGCGACTGTTCTTCCTGCTCTGAAGTAACTTCTAGGTCGTTGTCATGATCCAGTAGAGTCGCCGCAATTTCACGAATCTTCACAATCTACATAGGGTCGTTAGTCTTGCTGAGGGGTAAGGATAGTGAGGAATGAGCCCACCATTGATGATCCGTTTGCTTCCAGCATCCTAGAAGAGCAAAAGTTAAGCACTTCAAGTAGTTCTCGAGCAATGCTCTTTCGGAACAACCATAATTGTGTTCGAGGCGTATATCCTGGGCTGGATCCCGCATCCTCACCAGGAGATGCAGTGAACACGTCTGTTTCCGGTTTTGCGAACGCACTTGAACATGCTTCAAGAATGGCACTCTGGATGTAAAGGCTCGTGATATGTATGTTGGCTCGCATGATATCGAATTGGTTTGTAAGCGATGGAGACATGTGCCTGTAGTTGCCTGGGCTTTGCAGCTGCGGGTCCAATGTTGAAATTTTCAATTCTTCGGGGAGGTCTTCGAGCGTGCTTTGTAACTTTCTAATGATTCGAAGCAGGGCGCTCAAACTGATAGTAGATTTCGATGGTGCTAAGCCTGTGCGAGAGTATGTGCCATCTACCGGGTTGTCAGGGTAGATATGAGCGCGAAGGGTGCCAGAAGTCATTGCGTATGCCTCGGGTGGAGAACCAGGGAATCCATTCGACAGCAAATCGACCACGCAAAGGAACACTTTGATTAGGGCGACGAAGCCGGAGATGACCGGTAGTGAGTGACCATTGGAGGGGCTGACAGATAAATCAACGCCATTTACTGGAGTGTATTCGTGGATGTTTATATCCCGATCATCGACTTCACGAGGCAGTAGAAATTCCCAGTCGGTGCGAAGCGGCTCGAAACTCAGCCCTGTATGGGGTACAATAAACGACAGACGATCGTGGCTACATGAGAATTAGCAATTATGCACCTACTTGCAGTAGCACGAACAACCAAAACAAGTACGGACCAATGGTCTGACGTACATTTGTATAATGTAGAGCACCCAGAACGCTCTCTTGCACAATTCACTCTCCAACAAAGTAAGGCTCTGATATGCCTCCTACGGGCGAGATACAAGTCAGCGTAGATTCTCAGCAGAATCAATTTTGGACAATGACACACCTTCCGATAGAGCTCGAGCGCCCGAAAGAACTGTATGGCCTCACTCGCATATCCCCATCCTTGATTCGCTTTCCCCGCGTAATGACTCGCCATGGTCAACAAAATAGAGACAATCATGGTGTTCATGGCCGGGCGATTCTGCCACTCAGGCTCATCTCTCACTCGGTTCAACAGTACCAGATGGCATGCTCTATCGACCATTGTGCCAACATCTGCATATTTCCCTTGCGAGTATTCTTCGAACTTGCGAGGAATGGAAGCCACCGTGACGGCGCAAACGGCGAGGCATAGGCGGAAGAAGGTAGCGTCCGTTTCGTAGGTATGAGCATCGATGAGAGCGCGGAAGCTAGGTCGGTGTACGAGCGGAAGAAGAGGATATACGAGCTCGAGGTAGTCGTCTATGATGGTGTGGAAGTCGCTTAACGAGCAGAGATGTGCGATGGACAAGTCTCCCACTGGCACATTTGCTGCTGGGGCTGGCCGCCTTGACAGACGCGTTAGCCTCCAGCACAGTTTTGAATGATACCAGACATACCGCGCCGCAGGACCCCTCTGCCTCCGTTCAGTGAGGAACGTGCAGTCCACGCCCGTATCCAAGCATCGTCGACACGAAGCATTGTCCTCGTCAAAGGTGCACTGCACCTTGCGCAGACGGCAGGTGTCACATGCTTTCGAAGCAATTCGACGTCCCCTCCGTGACCCTACAGGTGGCATAGCATCCTACAAGAAGAATTGTGGAGCAATTGCAAGGTCCCGCGTAGTTTGAGCTTCAAAGCTATAGTGGACCGAGGTCATGACCGCATTAGTGCCGTCGTGACTAAGCCGAGCTATGCAATGTGCGCGCTAGCATATGTCCGGACGCGGGAAACATTGAGGACATCTCATCTTCACCAGCCCTAAATGTAAGACCCCGTCATTAGATATGCATAATCTGATCATAACCTTGCGATCCCTTGTACCAAGAAAACATCCCACCTGATCACCAGACCTGCCACGCTGCCTTGAATCTCCCAACTATTCATAATCCATCATCAGGGCGGTCTAAACTTGTCATTTTGCACGTATACTCTGACCAAGCCAACATCTAAGCACACGACGCAACAATATACCCTGGCGTCAGCCTGACCCTTCTACTCAGCATTACACATCCCAGTCTGCACATCCTACACCGCCCGCCACTCCCCGCTCCCTATCAATTCCCGCCAGCCGCCCATATTGGACAGCCATGGGCTACGGATTTCGCATAATTACATGTTACCACCTTCCTTTGCGCGGGTTGTGCGCTAGGCTGAGCTTAGCATCGGAAAAGGGAACAAGAGATAGGATGAAATCCTTTTAAATGAAAAAACAGAAAAAGTCGCAATATGATTAGTTGTATAGGAATGCCCAATGGCTACTTTTGCAGGAGGGTATAATTAGCGGACTTGTCCGGCGCGCGCTGTTAGTTTACCCGTGCGAAAGGCGGTTGAGACAAGTACGTCGTCTAATCTCCCAAAAAGCCCTTATCAGCCTTGCCGGAGTATCGCTTCGGTTTGGAGGAGAGGCTTTTGGGCATATTACTGGAACGTCCGTTATCGTGCGAGCTTGAAATGCGCGAGACAACCGATAGGCTGTTTAATTGCTTATCTTTCCTAAAATGGTCAAGTGATAGGCCTTGTGAGCGCATGCCGTTTGAAGAGGTTTTGTCCAGCAGTAAATTATTACCGTGGTAATTTACAGTTGAGTTGGGTTATGGGCACGTGTGGGTCATGTCTACACTACCCACACGTGCCTGGTGGGACAGTATCGACACCCATCCCCAATAGCTTTCAACCTCTCTATATTGACCATACTTGTCTTGTACTTCTCTCAAAATAGGCACTGATCCATTGCCAAAGCTAGGAAATACGCCCTTTCATGATGGAAACGTATACTATACGGCGACGCAACGCCATTGTATCTAAACTCCGAATTCTAGTGTCCACGTATATCCTATCTAGTCAACGCCCTAGGATCAGACAATGAGAGCGAGGTACAATCGCCAGCTCTTGAAACCCCCTCATTCTGCCTGGAAACCAGTCATCACGCAAAGCTAGCATAAGCCAAACTCCATTCTCTCAGATCAAGACTCACAAACACATCCATAGATGGGTCCCTTCATCACCAGTCCCTTCGATTCGATCATCGCTTTTCCGGCTCCAGCTTATCCGGCGGCTCATCCACCTTAACGGCCTTCTCAATCGCTTTGCCACCCCCCTTAACCTTCTTCTCCAACTCAAACACCACGGAATCTGCCGCCCTGAGCATAGTCATCGCATCATCCAAATCCTTCTTCCACTTGTCCCTCTTAGCTACATCCTCCTTCGCCTGGCTCTTTACCAACGCTTCAAACCTCTGAATCTCACCAATGAGCTGGTCCTGAAATTTTTTCATCTCTGTGACTGAGAGCGTGGGATCGTGTGACTCTGGGTCCAGGCTGCGGGGTGCTGAAAGCCATTCTGTGCGCGAGTCGTTGCCGGAGTCGTATGCAGCTTTTTGCTTAAGCCAAACGGCGCCAGTGAAAAGGCGGCGTTTTATTTCGTTTGCGTTTGCGTGGACGCGATTGAAAGCTACGCTTAGCAATTGCATTTCGCGGGTGCGAACTTGCCGTTCTTCCTCGCTCCATGTGTTGCGGCAAAATTCGTATTGTCGACAGGTGATGATGTGAGCTAGATATTCTGCTTCTTTTAATAGAGCTTTTCTGTCGCTCCGGTCTTTCTCCATTTGGCTTTGGATATTCTCTACATTGAGATTCTTCAACAGCTGGGCATGATCTGGAGCCGACAGATAGTATCTATCATCGGCCGGTGTTTCAGTAGCAGCCGGTGTTTCGGCCGTAGCGATAGTCCCCATGACTGCAGTGTTAGATACGCCGAACTTCTCAGGTGCTTCGTATACTTCAGCTGGAATGTGGTATGCGCGCCATATGCCATTGTGCCGCACATATTGCTGGATGACTGGATCGAACTTCGCCATTAACAGCTTGTCCCAAAAGATGTAGTGGAATTCTAGATTCCTCCTTTGTCGCTGCTTCTCGAGAATATCTATTGCCTTCTGCCGCTCTCCGGTATATTGGAAGTATGAATGCGCGCCTAGTATGCCTACACACGCACCAATGTTGGTCATTCCCACCACACGCGACCACCATGACACGGTCGGTCTGCGCATGAGGAGCGTAGGTAGAAAGGCAATCAAGCCCGCCGCGGCGCCTGCTAGACATCCATCCTCGACTGTGTACTTGTCTGTCTTCTCCCAAAGCTTGACCGGCTTGGGGTCTTTGACTGTGTCCGCAAATATAATCGATATGAATCGGGCATGATAGTAGTAATTGACAGCAGCCCCAGTCAGCGCAGCCCAAACGCCCAACCGGGCTGACGACTTTATGAATAGTGCAGTCTTCGATATCGCGGCGTGGGGATGGACTCGACGCGTAAATCTAGTCGCGAACGACGTGTAGCCTGCAGCGAGCGCGGTGGATGAGACAACGGCATACTGGAGCGTGGCATTGGCACCGAGGGGGTCAGGCCGTTTAGGAGTGATATAGTGCTGGGCTTCTCCTACGCGCTCCGTCAGTGCCTGTTTCCTAGAGCTCCAACCGCGGGGCCCTTACCAGGTGGGATGAATAATCGCAGAACCATGACGGGATCAACCTATGCCCTCACCCAGACCCTCGCACAGCAGACGGAGGGCTACTTCATGGGAGATCAGGAGAAAGTACCTTGGTGATACGAATGCGCGAGGCCGCTCATAAGGCATGCTGTGTTGGCGAGGCTGCTCTGCACGGCTAGGCATGGATGTGAGGCTGCAGGTGACACGGGCAGGCAGCCCCCAACGTGCTCGTCGGAAAGCGCACTAAGCGAAGATTGCCTCCGTAGACGAACGTTTGTAGCCTTGTAGGCAGGCTCTTGGTCGTAAATGTAGAGACAAAATAAAGCGTTTCGCAATATATGCTGAACCGTTTCGAAAGCAGACCGCCGAGCTGGCTTTGCGGATGCCAAGCCATGTCACGTCCGCAGCTTCTCGACTTGGAAATCAACATGCGAGGTCATATACAAGTCTGCATGTAAGCACTTGCCAGGCTGAGCTAGCAATTGTAGAGTAGTCTTAATGGGGTAATTTTCCTTATTAGATTAGATGCAACGATAGCTGCAACTACGAAGATCATTTTGTACACGACCAAGTCCGCATGTTAGGATCAAGCCAATCTGATCATCCTGCTAACAAACACCAAAAATGCCAGTAAAGTCAACGTTTGGGCCCCCAAAAAGCAAGTGGTAATCCACCGAAACGCCATCGCTAAGCAAGCAAAACAGAACCAACGTAGATGATGCAGCCAATTTGAGCGAACAAGCAAAACGACGTTCGCCCGGTATTCGTATCCATAAATAATGCAGAAGAGAAAAATGCAGAACGACTTTTGGGAATCCAAACAGGTAGAAGGATATAGTGGTAAAAGAAAACCTCCCAAAAGGATGAGATAGAACCGCAGGCTGCCGCCCTCGAGGAAAAGAAATATGGTAAAAAGACTATTACCTTCACCTTTTGTGCATCAGAATTCTCATATCTTCGCTTCGTAGAAACTCGAAGATACCTTCATTCAAATGATCTAAGCCATCCTTGAATAGATATTCCGTCCCAGCGGTATTCGTCACGACGGAAAGGGTGCTGCACAGCAGATCCTCAGCGCTCAGGCCATCAGCGCTGCTCATGTTTTTCCACTTCAAACGCATGACCCTGAGGTCATTCATCGCGATAAGTCGGTCTACCATCTCCGCAGCGGATACACCAGGCGCGTACGCCATAGTATACTTTAGCTGAGCTATTTTGCGGCGCTCCCTGATCCAGGACAATAGGACCTTGGACTGCAAATCGTAAAGCGGGCCAATCTGGTTGCGGAAGTGATGCACATTTTGACACCAGAGAGTTTCCATTTTGTTAAGCAGGGCTGGTTCGTCCAAAGCCGAAGGGTATCTTGGGAAGAGACACTGCATTAAGCCGCCGAGGACCTCGCACTGTAATAAATCAAAATTTGCGTCTGGCTGTGGCGACGCAGTATTTTCAACCATCTGGCTCCTCAACACCGGCTGGGCTTGAGGAATGTATTGCACAGCACCAGGAGCGTTGGGTTCTGGTGCCATCGGCACGTGTTGAATGCGTCCGGGAGCAACTTGGTGGACATGGGCGGCCGCACCCGGTTGTACTGGCGGCATGGACGCAATCGGTACATTGACAGAAGTGGGCGGTTGAGCGGGTTGGTCTGGTTGAATTATTCCAGCAGGAGGTGCGGGCGCAATGGGCGTACCCGATCTGCTAGAACGCTGGTTGGCAAGCGAGGGACGATGACTTTGATGAGCTCCAGGGGTAGTAGATCGGCTAGTAGTTTGAGCTTGGGCCTGAGCTGGGTGCTGGGAAGGAACATGCGGATGTGGATTATGCTGTACGACGGGTGAGTTTCGAGCGCTCGCCCCCGTCGTAACGTTCGGTGAGTTGCTTGCCCGATGACCCCCGTTGGGTTGAGAAGTATTAAGTGGGGGCCCATTCGGTGGATTAGATGACGGGTTGGATGACGGATTCTGCGCATTCTGTGCATTTGTTGCATTGTACGGACTAGAGTCGTATGGACTAGAGTAACTCCGGCCATTGATTTGTGGAGGATTTTGGGGCGGCGGAGTTCCTCTAGCGGGAGGTGCAGTGTGGACTGCGGCAATCGATGGACTAGGGTTTGCTGCTGTGGAACCGTTGGCAGGGGATGCAGTGCTGGCCGATCGTGCTGAGCCGTTTAGGTCATTGCTGGATAGTGGAGTTAGAAGTGGACGTCCCGTTTCGGGCGCAGTCACGGGACCATTTGTAGGCGGGAGATTGCTCGATGGGCGCTCGAGAGATGGAACTGGTGGAACGTTCTCCGACACAGGACTGCCGTTAATAGAACTGAGCGACTTGGGCGGACTTTGGTTCTGGAGAGGCACCGTGTGAGCCGAGTAGGGTCGCTTAGCAGGCGTAGGCCCCATTTCGTCGCCGTCGGAATAACCCCAAATTGCAGAGGTCCTTCGCTTGGGGCCCCTGATGACTCTGGCGGAGGGGATGAAGGAGTGGTCGGTAGGCGATGTAATGAAGACGGTTGTACCGTTTGGAGACTGTGGTAGACTTAGTATGCTTTGTGCATGTGACCAAAGTTGGGAGGGTAACAATACCAGCCTGCCGGGACTCAGCGGGTCGCCGTCGACGTCCATGTCGGCCAGCACGTCGTAATCACTTGTCGCTGACGGCCGCTTGAGCTTCATGTTGCGGATATAGTAGCAGGCCTTGATGATGATCCATCGGTGCAGGTGGACCTTGAGGCTGCGACGGGGGTCAGTTCAAGGCACATGAGACGGGAGAAATGGAAAGAAATGAAAATGATAGAGGTGCACGCACGTTCTCTTGTCCTCGGGCACATCGTAGAACAAGTCCTTGATGTACGTCTTCTTGGCGGGATCTGGCGTCAGCAGGCAAGAGCGATCCGCGTCCCGTCCCCAGATGGTAGGACCAAAGGTGGCGAGCAAGGCCTCGAGCTCGCTGTCCAGGCTGCGCGGGTCCGAGGCAAAGTCGAGCAGAGCTTCGCGCTCCTTGGGCAGTTCCTTGGAGAGGCGGGTGACGTCGCTGGACAGCTTGCGGTAGTCGGGGTTGTCGAACTTGGGGATGCCACGGTTTGTCGTCGAGCTGGAGGCGGACAGGCCTAGCCCCAGACACTCGGTTACCTCGCGGATGGTTGGATTGTGGCTGCTGAAGACGGAGATCCAGCGCGCGCGGTCCCAGCGCATCACGGGCGCCTCGCCCATGATGGCAGACACGGCCATGTCGAGGTCCTTGGAGGCCGGGAGGCTCATGGCGGCCGCATGAGCAGGGCGCAAGGTGAATGGAAATGTAGAGGGAAAGCGGCCGGCCAAGCGTGGATTGTTGGGCTTGAAGCTCAGTCGGCTACGCGACGCCTAGGGAAAGGGGCCGGCCTATGTCCCACTAGCGTAACCTTACCACGGCTGAAAAAACTTTGTTTCTGCGGCGAGGGCTCGGCAGCTGCTTAAGGCTGTAACGTGTAAGAGAGCAGAATCAGACTCTATCCGGAGCGGGCGGGCGGCGAGGATGAGACTGCTATGCCTGCGCTACTACTAAGGGATCCGCCGCGATTGGATACGCCCGCGCCCTTGCTTCTTCCTGGCACCACGCCCCGAGCTTCATATCTTGGTTATGCCATCACTCTATGCACGTAGTCTATCCCTTCGCAGTCAAAATACCCGACGTCTACTGGCAATCAACCATCTCGCCACCCATTGCGCGCGCGGCGGACTGCCACTCCGCCCATACCACGGCCCTCCGCCCCCTTCGTACCATCGCCCGCTTCCGGAAACATTGCGTCTATGACGCCTCGTCATGGTTTTTGCTCTCTAGTCTTGCTGCCAATCCACGGCTCACCTCGGCCAGCACCAACCTAATCACAGCGGCCTGCCCGGCGTAAAGTCTCGTCCTTGGCCGGCCGAGGCGTGTAACAGCATGGGCAGGGCACGGCCGCCTTTACACACGTAGTCCACCTGTAACCATGTCGGGACAATGCGCATAGCACTCTACCGGCTGATATTCGCCCTGCCCTGCAAGCCCATGCCACAAGCAGCCAACATCCAACTGTACGCAGTGTCGTACGAAAACTCCCCGTAAAAGGAATGCGAGGGCGCTCCTTGACTCACCACCAGAGCCTAGCGATAGGCATACGTTGCCATTTAGCGCAGGAGTCGTCATCGCCCTGGTACTCGTCACGAGATTACTTATTATTATACGAGACACGATCTAGTGGGAGCTTCTCGGCTATCCATCCACTTTGGTCATCCCCCTTCGCTAGTATTTTCTCTCGTTATCGCCCTGTAAAAGAAATTGCGGTGCCGCCCGTCTCCCGGCAGATAGATAATCATGACACGCCGCTGCACTGTGCCTGTTTTCCCCCTTGCAGCATCTCTTCGCTATACTTGTACCGCGGTCTGCTCCATTACTCGGTACACGCCCGCCGATCCTTTGCTCATCCTCTCAGGCCTCCACACAAATTGTGTACTAAACGAGGAGCAAGCGTCATCTCGGTACCCTGCAATAAGATTTTGGGCGTGTCGAAGAAGCTTTCAAATTTTCAGACGCCCGATTAAGTTACCTAATGCAGGGTAGCGTCGCCGAGGACATCCCTGCGCTGTCAAGAGAGTGGGTAGTAAATGGCCGTAAAGCTTTTACCCTATCCGTACGCTAGAGAGCGCTCAGTTACACACCGTGTTCCGTCTGGCCTGTACAAATCCCGAAACTCCATCATCACAAATTAGTCGCGCCAAGCATTTAGTAATACCGTCCAATCTTTGCAATGCTGACGCCTTACCCAACAAAGTAGACGCCCTCGCCGTCTTCTTCCTCCCTCCTCCTGTAAGCGTCCAGATGATCTGCGAGCCGATGCATCACCTCTGCAAACTCTACAGACCTCCACTGTAGCTCCACCGCGTACTTCTCTCCCGCCAGCACTACGAACGCCTGTCGTAGCAGCTCGTCGTTGTCGGCACCACCTACGCCGGCAACTAGCGGGATATCTTCGTAGTTTCGGAGCAATTCGCGCACTGCGCTCATAAGTGTCCTGTGCTGCTGGATGCGTCGCTCAATCTCGGGCGCTGAATGGCCTTCTTCACTCCACCCTAGAAAAACCTTGTTAGTGTATCCTAGTGCATAGAGCCCCGAGTGCGACACGATGAAACGTACGTTTGTCTGCGCGGTCGAGGTCGGCTAGATGTCGCTTCAACTCAATCCACGTCAGTATCGCTCGTTCTCGCGCGATAAAGACGGGTACGTTGTCCAATACTCGGTTGTAATCACATCGTATGCCCTCTCTCCAGGTAGTCTCAAGGCGCCTCAATAGACTATCCTCATCCCACTGCACCGTAGTTTCCTCTCTGTAGATATAAGCACGCAGCGCGCGTAATGTGTCCACATCCAGACCGCGATATGGTCTGTCCTCGCGGACGCCATTCTCTGACGTGGGCTTTGATGTTCCTGTAGTTGATGGTATGTCTGGTGTAAGATCCGAGACAATTTGTGAAATATCTGCACGATGCATCAACCACGATGCACAATTCGCCGACTGCGCTACGGATTGCGTTACTCCCTCCGTAGCCTGCGACGCTCTCCTTGATCCTGCTGCTTGTGCTGCGCTCACGGCAGACCACGAAGACGGATTGATTGCTACTTGCGAGGAAATGCTTCCATGCCGCGAGCCGTTCATTGCTGGACCAGCATACCAATCCCATACACCATCCATGGCACTCTGTGTTGGAGCGCCATGCATTGCATTTGGGATAACACCGCCGAAATGGCTGGCTTCGACGAGACCACCATTTCCGAGCACGATAGGACTCTCAACTGTCTCTAATGTTGACATGGGACTGCCTCGTGTCACATTTTCGACTTGGTAAAACTGCATGTGGCGCGCAGGTTCCCCCGTAGACATTGCAGAGACATTTGTGTTGAGTTGACCGGCCATCGGAGACACAAAACTCGAGGATCCAATTTCTGATGAATGCTCAGCTTCGATCCTAGCTCTTTTGCTTTCTTCTTTCTTTTTTCTTTCTCTATCAAGTCGCTCACGCGCGAGAATGACATTGATTGCTTTCATGCCTAGCCACCAGTGGAGCAGATTCTTGATTCTGAATGTCATATTAGCAACCATTACCCGCGTCTTGAGTCCAGATCTACTTACTGCTCCTGGTCCTCTTCATTTTCAAAATGAAGATCACGGGGATAGACACCATCCTCGACTCCAGGCTCCCCGACACTGATCAGATGTTCTCTGTCACCCTCTTCACCCCAGATCGCAGTCCCATGCTTTCGCATCAGGGCGTCAACCGGCGCATTCAGGCTATGCTCTGTTGACAAAAACCTCAACAGCTCGTCCGACTCTTTTGGAAGTGTCGCAACGATGTCGCCCATATCTGTGACGAGTTCTCTTACCAATGCGCTCTCGAAATTTGTCTTTCCGCGCTTGTTCTGACTCCATTTTGCTCGTAGGCCAAGTCGTTCGATCAACTCGTGCATCCGCAATTTTGACCTGTTCTTCATAATATCAAGCCAGTCCTTCGATGTGGCCTTCTCCATGGCGAGTGGTTATTCCGCGTGCAATGCGCACGCCTTTGTCTACTATCGCCGATGGTAAGACAGATGAAAATATGTTGGGGCACGATGTGCAGGGTGGTGAACTCCTTCGTTAGAGATTACAAGCAGCTAAAGAGCGACAAGGGTCGTCGCAAGGCTTAGAGCAGAGCGTGGAAAGAGAAAGAAAAAGAGTAAGAGTACAATTGCGCGACTGATCCACACCCGTGTCGAGCAGTGACAAAGAGTCGGAAGAGCTAATCGCCCATGTTGAGGGGTGTGGGAGTGGAGATGGAGCCTGGGCGCTTTGGAATTCGTGTACTTTTCAGCCACGTCGCACTAAGCAGGATGTGGCAAAAACGCGGCTCTAGCCACACTACTGGAGCGGGTAGTGTGCTTACCTTTCCTTACACTGACGCGCCGTCTTACTATATGTAAGGCGTCGTTCCAGGTGAGCAATCCCTTGACCTTCACCAATCTTAATAGAGTTCCTTGCCCCCAAGTAAATCTCTTGATGCGATTTGCAATATGCTCTTAGACGCAATTTGCTCAGTGCGACTTCAGCTACGGCACTTTCTTGGTTTGGTCGAAAGACGACAGATATCCTAAACGAGTAATACATTAGAACGCCAGGACTTTGGGGGCCAAAACCATGGGAGTTCGCATTCCTAATCGCAGAGCCACGATTCGTCATTGACGCTCGGATTTCGCTTCTCAGGGTCTCAATGGGACTCGAATGTCGAATCGCAGCGACAAACATAGTTGCCAGGTTCATCTCACCACAATCATTTGAATAATTTTGCATGAGTGAGTGGATGAAGAGACTGTTTATTATTCTATACCGAGGCACAGGCCACCTAATGAAATGCATTGCCCCATGATTTCGCCAATGTTTGAGGCATGAACGCATCGTAGTTACAGAAATACGAACTCGCAAATTAGCAGATACCGCGGACTGGAATGTGCATGCGACGGTGAAACCTAAACTAACGATGCTCCGAGGAACACCGAAAAGGAAAATGTAACACACTTGATTAGGTGGAAAAAGAAATTAAAAGATGCTCGAGTTCTCCAGGCTGTGATTGGCTTAACCGATGCGAGATTAGTAACGTCTCGTCTCAGTTCAGCCACCTAAAAAGTACCTGCAATAGCAATGAAAGCCGAGAGAAGGAGACATCCCCATTGAGAGCCCTGGACTATCTTTAATGCGCAGAAGGGTGAAAGAATGAGAGACGATAGGGCAGATCAGTTGGTTGGCCAGGCTGTACTAACCCTAAAGTGGACTGTGCGGGAAGGTGCATGCAGGATTGTTTGCCTCTCACAAACGCACAAACGCCCACCTTCTACTTGATTCTAATTTTCGCAGCTCCTCGAGTTTCCCTCCGTCCCCACTGAAAGCTGCTTCATTCCGCTCAACCCGTTCACATCTCTGTGCAGCATGGCATCGTCTAGCGGCACATTATTTTGTTTTAACAAGAGCAGACGAGAAAGAGGCCATTACTTTAGCTACAATGATCTTTATCGTGCGGGAATCTGGGTCGGCTATCTTGCTGCGAGCAAACAACATCTCCAATTCGAAGGTCTTCCTTCCTTCAGTGAGCTCAAGTCAAATCGTCGGCTCTCTAGCCTAACTTATCAGGATGGCTTACATGGAAGTGCTTGTGAAAAGCAATACGCGCTATGTGGATGCTGCCTCAGTAGATCATCTCAACTCATCTATCTAGAAGTTATTACATACGTGGAAAACCTTGTAAGTCACCCCGTCATTTCTCCTGTTTCGGACTGATACGTAGCAGAAGCTCGTCATCATGCCACTCGATTCACCGGACGACGAGGGCATGTTTTGTATACTTCATCCCATACCATCCGACGGAACTCTTCGAGGACTGCAGGAATATCGAGCATATGAATATCTCGGCGATGGACAAGGCATGGATTCCACTAGCAACATTTCGATTCTTACCCTCAATTTCGATGGTATATCTTCCGGGACGCTGGAAATGGTCTGTGCTGTGTCAGCCATTCCAACGTCTTCCATCAGCGATTCGATCCATCGGTCAAATTCAAGAAGTACAAGGTCGCAGTCCATGTCCGTGTCAAGCAACAGTCAATCAGGAGATACTGCGATGCACCATGACAAGAGACGAAAGCTAGCTATCAAGGGAAGCTTTGACGGGCAATTAGCACGAAACCGACGGAACCAGTTGTCCACTCCCCAAATAAAACGCTCAAATCCTAAGCGCGGCACCTCAGTTGTCTCTTCTCCTGCTAATGAAGGCGCCTCCGTCGCTAACACCTTAGCCGTTCCGAGGCCACCTCTCTCGCAAATGGGCCCCTCGATCATCCCCCCCGACACAACAAATGTTGCTCTTGAATTAACAAAGGAGCAAACTCGGCGAGTACGCATAGTTTGGCTCGTAAAATGGGACGAAGCTGACTACGAATTCGGGCATTCTCTTGCGGAATGCGAGACATTTGCCACATTTCTCTCGCTCCTACGCGACGATGTAGAAGACATCTCCGAAACGCTTGACACGATCGAATCGTCCAAGATGTGGCGTCTCATAGTTCAAATTCCTGATACCGCAAAAAAGGTGTTCACTGTCCGAGTCGGCGATGATACTGCGTTCGAAAGGCTGCAACTGTTTTTGGCGCAGTCTTCATTCTGGCAGAATAATACTAAGTCGAAGATCGATGTTGAAGCTCGAATTTTCAAGTAGAGGATATACAAAACAACAACTGCTGGCTGGGTGCAATCGTCTCTACCTTCATGATACGTGTATACCCGTCTCCCACCTTCCAAAGTCTAGCTTCTTTCTCGCCAAAGCTTCTTCTTCATCGAATAATGCTCCGCTATTAGCACAATGTATATATCATTTATTGCCCACTATATCCCCTACAAGTGTGCTTCTTCTGCTCAGATATTGGAATCCCATCCGGGCTAATGCTTCAGTCATTTTAACCTTATCATACCGTATCTGCCAGTGTGATAGGGAGCAAAGCTTGATCAGAGCTGTAGCGTCACACCAGAATCCTAATGTCTAAAAGCCAGCGTGCCGGTTTCCGTGCAACATGCACCCCGTTTACCCTAAACTCCCACACCTGCCCCTTCAACAACCGAATACGTGAAAAAATCATCAAGTCCGGCATTGAAACCTAACATTACTGTAATCAACACACGGTAAGTCGGAATTCATTCAATGCTTTAGCAAAGTGGTGATTAGAGTTGTCAGATAATCTTTCGCTATGCATTGCCGAACAGGACGGGCGCTGATGAAACCGTGACACATTCAGTGATTGCATGTTCAGGTGGTCCACGGCATAAGGCAGGTGTGGGTGATACAACGCCAGTACGGCTTGGCTGCCTAGCCAGTCAGCTCGCCGTATCGATGATCCAGTCCTGCTACTAATCGTCTAAGCTTGCTCTCGGCTACAGGGAGTGAGAGTCTGTGCTATGAGAAAATGACTTTTCACCTCATTGAATAAACATAAAAATCTTCCCTGCGCCTACCCGCAGTCGGTGTCCAATCAGAACGAATAGGTATCCGTGACAATTACTGACCAAATTTCCTCTGAGGTGTCAACATGGCGTGCATAAAACAAGTCTACCCATTGCTCTTTCCCTCCTTCCTTTCTTGCTCTTCCATTCCATGGTATCTACCTCACGACTCCCTGAATCAATTGGAAACGCTTCATCAAGCGTGTAACCTACTGAGATCGTGTCGTCAGTCTGACATTTAAGACGTAGACGTCCCGAAACATGGGGAAGGATTTCGAGGCTTCCCTCGCTCTCGATACAGCCACTCGCAATTCAATCCGTGCTTTGAGCCTCAAAACAAGTTTCCGCCCAAACAGAGCTCTGCGCCGAGTTTGTACTTCTCAAGCCTTTGATATCAGTCATGCTAACTTGCGACCTTCCATTAGGCCTTGGGCTTTCGCGAGATCAGTCCCACAAATCCCAAATCTTACCGTCCTAGATTTGCCTCATCGCGCGTAGAAAAGTTATACGGAAGCATCCTTCTTCTAAAACAACGCCTTGATTTGAATGATAAAGAAGGCATCATTGACGCTTGGGAGAACGCGTTACTTGCGCAAGACATTCAAAAACTTCTCGATCAACATGGAGAAGCTATTTGGGTGCGTTCACGCGGAACACAATAAATCAAAATAGCCTTCACTCACTCTAGTCCTTAGGGAGACACTATGGATCAGCGCAGTCTGGATTTGAACCCGAACTCGCAACTTCTCGTTCACGGGGAGGATAAGTTCTATACTACTGACCTTTTCTATGACTGCGAGGAACACAGGAACTTGTCAGTGGTCTTACGTGCACATTTTCAAACGTCTAAACTAATTCTGTGTTGTAGTATAGCGTTACAGCTTGAACACCTCACGTTCATTATGGCACTTAGGTCCCATCGTAAGCAACTTCAAAAATTGAAGCGTGGGGCAAAAGAGGGTTCGGAAGAGACGAATATACAGACGAGAGAACCGACGTAAGTATATTGCATTGGATCTAGCCCTAGCACGCTTCAGCTAACGAGTGGCATTGTAGCAATAGTGATAGCGATGACGACAAGTACAGCCCCCCCGCCGCCCTCACGTTTGACTCCAGCCCCCCTCCACGCCCAAAGCGGACTCGAACACAGGCACTCAGAAGCGAGGAAGGGGCTGTTCAGGAAGCTTTTGAGATAGAGATGCGTCTCTACTCAGTCGACATGAAACGCTGGCCTCCTGTTGAATCTTTGGGGTCTTTAGTCATCGGCGACTGCACTTCGAACGAGTGCTTTTCCAAGATCTGCGACCAGTTGAAATCTGATTACAGCTGGATGGAATTTCAAATCCCGGAAGACGTGGATTCAGATGTGACGAAAATACAAGTGAATAGGGGCATGAGGAACTCCGAAGCCACAATTCGACGTGTGTTTCGACTCTTCCGAGATAGTCGTAGGTTCGGTAGCACATCGCCACGGCCAGTCGAAGTTAAGCTCGGGCTTGATGTAGATTCTCTTAGCTATTGAATACGTCCTCAATATGCACGAGGTTGCCTTCGTCAATCGGAATTTCTGCACTCAATTTGCGATTCGATGGATTAGGAAGCATTCTTGGCTTGAGGTTCGCACTGGACAAGGGGTAGATTATGGTTCAAAAGAGTCATAGGAGTTTGAACAGAGACTTATGTGAGAGGATGCTCTCTGTTTGTTGACATCTGGATTGCAGCTAGGTCACCGAGTGAAAGAAAAGATTGCTGCACGAGATTTTCTTAAGGTAATATCACTTAAACTGTAGAGCTAGTTGGGATTCACGGGGTTGTATGTGTAAAATTATTCTATCAACTCTACTTCGAGACATCTTCCTCCAAGTCCATACACAAGATCTTCCGTAACCCTTCATCAACCGCAAACTCGGACTCTTCGGGCACAAGTCCCCTCTCAACCAACTCCACACCTGAAACACCTTTGTGATCCTCATCAAGCACTCTCTTCAACTTCCTGGCCCTCTCAGTCACGTCCTCAATCCGCACTATGCCCTCCATAAACTCCTCCAACAACACTCCTGGAATCCCAATCTGTATACTCCTCCACGGCAACTTTTCCATCCGTACCGTCCTCTCAGGGTCCCACTGCACTCTTACGCTGCCCTTCCTCATTCCATCATCCATCCCACCGTCCCTCCCATGAGCGAGGACCGCTTTCCCCAAAAGCGAGAGAAACGTCTCGCGCTTCAATTCAATGGCTACTATGTGCGACTGGTTGGTGTCTTTGTAGGAGTAGCCGCTGCGATAGAGCATCCAGGCCCATGAGGGTTTAACCCAGGTCATACGCGCGGTGCTGAAGTCTGGGGAGGCGTTGAGTTTTTGGTGGGTTACGGCTGCGGTGGCGATGGAGCTGTTGTAGGCCTGGTAGACGGTTATTGTCGTTGGGGTGTGGGAGGCACGGATTTGGCGGAGAGGGAGTTTGGTAGAGTGAGGTTTTGGTTGCATGGTGGTTTATTTTCCGATAGTCTTTTTTATTTGTTTCCTCGAATCATTAAAAGTATTGGATTAATTGAGTTTTAGAGACTCTTGAATACCGATTAGGTTGTGGGACTTATATGGCATGGTGTGCATTTTGACTCATGAAGGGATGGCGCAGCGGCGCCCTTTTTGATCGCGGCCTCTAACCTTGCGGAAGAATACGAAACGGGTTTGCTAGCTGGTCATAAAATCAGGTTTACGATGATTCATACTTCAAATGAAAGAAGCTTGTCGTTAATGTTATCGGAGGTGAGAAACCACGAGGAGCAACCTCAAAGCACGAGCTACTGGTGAAGGTAAGCTGAGCGACCGTCCCGAGGCTCACGGGCCAGAGCTCGTCAGCATCGTGATGACAAAGTCCAGCCGTGGCGCCCACCCAATGTTTTCGTAAAGCTGAAATGCTTATGTGTGCGCAAAGCCAGCAAGGGTGGAGCAATTCCTCACATTGCCCTCATTGGGCATCCCTGCGCACATCATCTACCGTTAGGGCGGGGACTACAAAGCTTCTCCATTCCCCCATCATTCCTACATCACTCTTCGTCGTCATCAGCACATCTCCGACTTGAATCTTCGACAGTCACCAAAGTTGTGTTTGAGGCTCAGGCGTGCCACGATCTGCGTCTTTCAGCCCCCACAGCCCTGCTCGTATTCGCCTGGCACCGTCTGGGAAATCTTTACCGATACATACGCCTTCCAATGCGGCTGTGTCGTATTTTTAGCGGGGGCAGCGAGGCCTCGCTCATCGGACGAAAACATGGCTGAGGGGTAGCTCGACAAAGACTGGTGATCTCGCGATGTCTCCAGGATCTTTCTTCATTCCTCCTCGGCCTGTTCCTGTCGTCGCATGCTGATCGATCCCGCAAACCTGATTCCCCGCAGCGGCCCTGGCACTATCTACCGGAGCTTTGGATCGCTTGATTAGCTGTCAGCCCGGCCCGACATTACTCGTTTCCGACTCCAGGGCTGGCGGTGCGACCTTCGAACTACGGTCCGGCAGCTATAGATTGGGATACTTCGGATTGTACCTTTACACTTCTCTGTTTGATGTTGGTCGCGGGCGAGCACCGAATGGCCTAAGCAGCCCTTTGCCTGCCCTTCGACTTGCTTTACCAACATAATCGCGACAAGGCTGAACGCGCTACCGCCCCGGCGGCAAGGCTCCTTCCAGCCGCCTGTTTTCCAACTCCTGACCGAGCCTGCGAGCAGACCTTGGATCTACACCCATAAAGTTGATTTTTTGAGCTTCTTGTCCTGCAAGGCGGCATGGAGGAGGTCCCCGACCCGCTGCGGACGGGCTCGCCTACTACGGCGCGAAAGCCATCCGTCGACACAGTCCCTACCGCGCTGCGCGTGGGCTCGCCAGCAACTGGCAGTGGGACGCCTACCTCGCAATCGAGGCCACCTCTTATGCGACAGAACACATCGGGCTCAGATCGGCTCTCACAACTCTTTCCATCTCGTCCTCTTTCGGCCTTATCCATTAGTCCCGTCGAATCGGCCTCTGCTTCGAGGCGCACGTCGCATCCGTCTCCCCTCGTACCTGCCGCCGAACCTTCGTACCGAATACCCCGCGCCCCGGCGCCTCCCTCGATACCCTCCGAAGACACCTCGTACAAGGGCTCCGCCGACCCTTTCAGTCATACCGGGGCAGAGTCATCTCTACAGAGCAGGACTGGCACGAAGCGACTGCTGAGCCGGCTGACCTCCCTCCGCGCTGGCAGGTCAAGAGGTGGGGACTATAACAAACTCGAAGATGAGGAATCCGGGGCAGGTGTTGGGCGACTGAAGAATGTTGAAGAAGGGGATGAGGGTACGGGTCATGATCTGAGCGGGTTTGGTGGAGGCATGCCTTTGAAGAGGCTTCAGCCTCCTAAAAAGATGGCCAGCGCAGCAGACGCAATGGAACGGGAGCGTGATCTCAACGAAGCAGGCTACGCTGCAGAATACGAGCGCCTCGAGGCTCAGCTAGGAGCCGGCATGAACTCTATTCTTGAAGTACCCTTTACCCACCAAGAAACGGAGCCTGATCTGTCCAGAGCGCGTAGTCACAAGCGCGGCGCATCTGGTTCGCAGCTTGTCGATGCAGCAGCTAAGGATGCGCAAAAAGAAGCAGAGAAGACCGGCGGAATTGTGGCTGTATCCGAGGGTCCAGTTGTCGATATCAGCGATTTTGCAGCTGGCAGCGACTTTGAGACCCGCAGCGTGCTTACTACGGGGCGCGGCGACAATCATGACGCAGAAACTAGTTACTTTTTTCCGCCTGATCCAGACATGCCATCTTGGCGCCCGTTCTCTATGGGTTGGCCTTGGCTCTCTTTTCTAGTCGTCATTGCGCTTGTCCTTGCGGGATTGCAAGAGTTCCTCTGCCAGCTGTCATTGAAAAGAGTCAGGGAAGATCCGGAAGAAGGCGGTCTGCTGCAATTTAAGAAAGCCAGTCAGCTCTCCGTGCTCGAGTACTTCACGTGGAAGTATGCTCCTATTCTGTTCTTCGTTATCTACGGCATACTTTGGCAGATTACCGATTTCGAGGTCAAACGACTAGAGCCATACTACCAACTTTCAAAGAAGACTGGCGCCACAGCTGCCGAATCTCTCAATATGGATTACCTTACCTTCATGAGCTGGCTAGTACCTTTGCGTGCCCTTAGACATAAGCAGTATGCCGTGATCTATGTATCATTGGCTACTCTTATCTCTAGCAGCTTAGTTCCTGTCCTCCAGTCAGCCTCTGTCGAAATGTACCCCCCGCAGGGTAAACGCCAAGGTGATGGCGTGAAATCTGTACGCATCGATCCACCATGGTCTAGAGCTGTCACCTCCTGCTTGGTACTAGTCGCCGTGTGTGGCTGCGTGCTGATATACGCAATGCGCAGGAGGAGCGGCCTTCTGTCTGATCCGAAGGGAATTGCCGGGATCGCAGCCATGGCTACCAGAAGTCACATTCTCGCAGACTTTCACGGACTGGACACTGCGCCTCAGGAAAAGATTCATAAACAGCTACGTCACCGGCGTTACATCTTGCATAAAAGCTCGCTCTGGCAAGGAGAGTACATTCGCAAGAGCAGCGAAAAAATTCCGGATACTGGATCCGATCCCCGACCACTCATGCTTCGTCTTCGGGCTGGCGTGCCGTACATCTGCTATATCATCTTCTTCGCCGGCATTCTCCCTGTCTTTCTATTTGTCGAAGGGACTGTTGTTGTCACCGAGAAGCTTCCGTTTCTCCTCACGGCATTGGCCACTGTCGTCAAGTTGCTTTGGAACACAATGAACTGTGACGTTCGTATGCTCGAACCGTTCTATCTACTCGCTCAGCGTCGCGCTCCAGCCAAGACTCTCACACTAGATTATACGGGTACAAATCCCATTTTCCTGCCTTTCTTAGCTCTGATGAACCGAAATTATTTGGTTGCTCTTGTTGGGTTTGGTTCTGTTATGGCGGAAATCCTGACTGTCTGTGTGTCATCGTTCTCTGTTGACGGTAAGTTACAGTCACAGTATCAAAAATTTGACCGACTGCTGACGAGTGCAAACAGGGCGGAAATTTATACCTGGACAAAGTGGAGAAGGCAAGCACGATGAGGATGACTGGGCGGATCGTGCCAACACAGATCAAACATTCCGATCTTTCTGGGTTTCGTTCTCCCTCTCAATAGGCATACTCTTCTTCCTCGTTGGAGTTGCTTCTCTCGTTTGTAAGTCAAAATTTCCTCTCATTTAGATGTGTGAGCTCATGGAAAGCTTTTGCTCCCTCGAAACATTCCAATCTTTGAACTCCCGTTGACCATAATCTAGATGCAAGGAGATCCCACAAATTCATGCCCAGGCAGATTGGTACTATGGCCTCGGTCCTCGCTTTCATTCACCAGAGTAAAATGTTGGTCAATTTCGTCGACACAGAGAAGATGAACAGCGCACAGATGACTGTCCATCTTGAGAAACTTGGAAAGACATACGCGTTAGGTTGGTTCTCGGGAAGAGATGGGGATGACCATTGCGGCATTGATGAAGAACCTATTCTTGCTGAATATAAATATGGAGTTGATTGGACAAAGACTCGCATGTTGGGTCATCAAATCGGCACTTGGGAGCATTATTAGAATCTTTGGATGTTTTATGTATTTGGACAATCCTGCATTTGGGAAGGAGTCAAGCGTCGCATCTTATGATACCTGCATCTCTGGGTGGAGATATTCTGGAATAATATTTACGGCGCAGGCAGGACCACATGAGGCGGAAGACTACATGGACTGGTTCTTTCTATAGCATGACCTTGGCATATGCTAATGTGTACTATTCGATCTTGTCGAAATCATTCATTATTGGATTGCATGGCCGATAGGTCAACACTACCTAGCTAGAGCTAATTGTTTAGACCTCAATCAACAAGACCATCCATTTTATATGTATCGAAGGCTCATTATAGGCTCTCCGCAAACCTCAAACAACTGACATAGTGTAGTACTAGTCAAGATATCTCCAAAAATATAGTCTATAGTGATGCACAACGTTACCGCTCCAACCAAGGGGGACCCGCTACGGCTACATTCTTGCGAAGATGCATGTTTGATTTCAAAACTACCGTATCGATGCAGGAATGCGGCGCTTAAGCCAAAAATCCAAATATTCAAGAGAAAAAAAAGAGAAAAGTTCCCAGCGACGACACGAATGAGATTCGAACTCATGCTCCCGAAGGAACAGCCTTAGCAGGGCTGCGCGATAACCACTCCGCCATCGTGCCTACGAAATCGCTTACGTAAGATTTGCTTTCATATGTGTAATAGCATATATATATGTCGATAAAGATCGTTAAAAGTTTTTGAGACTTGATTGAAAGAGCGGGTTCGGGTCGCACAAAACGTGCAAGGATATCGACTCAAAATGTTGAGTGCAAAGGCTGACTAGCGCCATTGACAAGGTTAGCCGAGAGCTCTGTGCCGCTTCCCTAGAAGAGTGGAGAACTGAAATCCTGTCTACTCATGGACGGTGTTGTGAAATTCCTTAAAAAAAGATGGATTCATCTTTGATTAGCGCTTTTCGTTCACTTCGAGGCAGGCAATCCGCCCTCATGACCAGAATGACGCGGTCTCACATATCTGCGCACCACCGCGCAAGCGTCACTACGAAGCACATCCCACGTCCTCTCTAAAGCTACCCAAAAAGCTCCCTGGCTGATTCCCAACATTGCGATGATTTGCCAGTGCATACAGGCCGCGTCCCACGCTTATGAGGAAAAATTGTAAACCTGCACCACTCCTGTACTTTGCTGCTTGGGCCAGCGTAAGTCCTCACGACAACGACCCCCGCCAGGGAGATCATGTTCCCTCAATTGATATAATCAGATCTTACAATGGGTCTCCGTCCTAAATCATGTAGTCTTGACCGACGCGTGAAGACCAAGGTACGCGTGCCGCAGGCAGACGTATTACGAGGCGACAAAAAAAAAAATTCGGCCGTCAGATTTCAGGCAGCACAATTCATATCGTTTATAAACATGGGGAAAGCATAGACAGAATAAAAGAGCTATACACCAAAATTCAACAAAAGTATCTTAAAGCAGTTCATCTCATTGGTGCAAATGATTCCAGGAGTGTTTCCCAGTTCTTTGACAACCCTGTCCAGCCTAGCCGCAATGTCTGGACGGGAATTCGGAGCGCAGACCACTGCAGAGGAAGTAGCTGATACATTCTCTGCTGAAATAAAGGGCAAAACGATTCTCATTACCGGTGTTTCGCCGGGTGGTTTGGGTCTGTATACTGCTAAGGTGCTGGCCAAACACTCACCTGCTCTGTAAGTATATAGCTTCCCTACCTCTTAAACTCTCAATGCGTTATATGTAGCCTCGAAATTCTGAATAAAGGCTAAGACCAGTTCCTCAATCAGTCTCATCATCGCTGCTCGCTCCTCTTCTACTCTTGACGGCGCCAATACCGAAATCAAGTCCGTTGCCCCAAAATGCCCTACCCGCCTCTTGCCCCTCGACCTCTCTTCCTTCTCAAATGTTCGAGCTGCAGCCGCTCAAGTAAACAATTGGGCCGATGTCCCACGCATAGACATTCTCATCAACAACGCTGGTGTGATGAACACACCTTGGGGCAAAACAATTGACGGCATCGAAACACAATTCGCCGTCAACCATCTAGCACCATGGCTCTTCACCAACCTACTCATGAAGAAGATTGTGGAGGCCAAGGGCAGGATAGTGTGGCTGGCGAGTGTGGGGCATGTCTATGGTGGTGTGCGATTTGAAGATGTAAATTTCAAAGTGAGTGAGACCAGTGGAAGGGGGACTCAAGGAAAGATTGTAGCTAATTGTGGTTGTAGGACGGTGAAGAGTATGACAGCGATGCTGCGTATGGACAATCAAAAACAGCTAGTATCCTCACAGCCAGCTTCATGGCAGAGCGGTTGAAGAGCAAGGGAGTCACAGCATTCAGCTTGCATCCTGGTCTTATCCTCACAAATCTCACTCGACATGTTCCTATGGAAGTATTCAAACAGAAAGGTAAGTACTTTCCCTGCCTTTCCCCTTCTTAGAATCATTGAACTGATATGGTCACTCGATATAGGATTCGTCGACGACGAGGGCAACCTCCTCGTCCCTTCAAAGACTCACTCTCAAGGTTGCGCCACAACGCTCGTCGCCGCTCTCGATCCCTCGATTACCGATCGCAGCGGCGCGTATCTGTGTGACTGCAAAGTTGACCACGACGATCCATGGGCAGAATATGCGAAGGGGCAAGAGAACGCGCGGAAGCTTTGGGCACTGAGTGAGAAGCTGGTGGGACAGTCATTCGAGTACTGAATATTGAAGGGCATCGCATAGTATCTTTAAAATGGTAGACAACTTTTATTGATGTTGCGGAAAGCGTCATGGCCGATAGCCGATCAAGTTGAACGCTTGTGCGGCTATGTTCCTTGGTACCATAAGCTATCCAAGCTTCTACCTTTGTAATTAAAAGCTCAATGGCGGCCATTTTCCGTGAAATATTGTTGTACTTGGCCCATTTCGTCCATTCCCGTGTTGTCCGCAGCCATGGTTGTTAGAAGCTCCGTGTCAAGTCTTTCATCTTGAATCGAATTTGGGCAAGCGTTGTGCGGAATGCATTCCACTGGTGTACTGCAAAGAGTCCCATATTCTCCTCGCAATAACGTTCCCGAAGGACTAACGGATCTCGGGTATGCAGCCCCCGAATACGGGGACTATTCCTTTGAAATACCACACAAGACGAGCGGACCACTTCGGCCGGACTAAACATATGCTTCTTGAAAATTGATACTACAACTTGAATGTTGAATCACAATATATAATTTAGAATAGAAACGATGAGCTCTACTATTGGACTATCGAATTCTCGCAAGTCACCTAGCCCTAGTCTAATATGTCTTCCATCCAGAAAGTAGCTGTTCTTGGGGTGCGTATACTCCCATAGAGTAGCCTGAGTAACTCATTCGAAAACACATTGAACATGCGCTAATATTCCTTGTCTTTAGGCATCCGGAAACCTTGGGAAACACATTGTACCAGCGTTACTCAAAGCCGATTTCGACGTCACCGTCATCTCTCGCCCCGGTGGTTCGAAGTATAGCCCCCCTGCTAGTACTGCTAGCAAACCAGTAACTACAATCGAGGCCGCCTATGATGATGTGCCTAGCCTTTCAGCTGCTCTAAAAGGTCAAGACGCCCTTGTAGAAGCGTACAACCCTGCTTCTGCAGTGCACCAAAGCACCATCGTACGAGCTGCGCTGGCAGCCGGAGTAAAGCACCTCATCACCAATGAATTCGGCGTGAACTCATTCGCCCCTAATGCAGCCGAATTACCAGCCGCTCGTGGCAAGATCGAAGCGCAGCGCGCACTAGAAGAGGAGTTACGGACGACCAGCGCCAACGGCAAGCCTGCGTTGCTCGCCTGGACAGGTATCATCACCGGCGTTTGGTTCGACTGGGCTATTCGTCTGGGCCAAGAAACATTCTTCTGGGTGAACCCAGCGAAGCGTTGCATTATCCGCTATGGGTCTGGAAATCAGAGGACTTGCATATCAAACGTCGCTGCGAACGGGGATGCTGTGGTTACCGTCCTGCGTGAACCGGAGCGCTTCAGAAATCGCCCGGCGTATTTTGCGGGCTACACAGTTACAACGAACGAGTTGATATCCATTGTCAATGATATCAGTGGAGGCTCGGGAAAGCCATGGGATATTGTGGAGATCCCTAATGTTGAGAAGTTCAAGCAAGAAAGCTTGCATCTTTGGGACGAGGCTACAAAGGATGGAGTTAATGAGGCGTTGTACACGCAAGCATTTACTATGCAAGTTCTTGCTGCAATTTTTGATGAGAACAATTACTATGGGTTTGACTTTGGAGGCAAAGTGGAACCAGGCTGGAGCCAGAACCATAAGCAGCTCCAAGAGCATCTCAAGCAGCTGATCGAGGAGACGTCTAGTTGAGGCAGGTGCTACGAAAAATACAGGTTCAGTCCTGAACCTGCTAGCCCTTTGCTGAGAAGGTCCGTGGAATATGAGGTCGCTGCGAACTTTCAATTATATTCATTGGAAGCCGATTCAGCGGAGCTGCTACGTTTATTTGCTTAGGAGAAAGAGTACGGCGGTCAAGAGTAGTAGCAATCAAAGTTTTCTGTTTAATTGGAGTTTCGACAGGTTGTAGGGAAGCTTGGCTGGGGCTTCGGAAGTCGCCTCACCCTCCTTAGGTAGGGTAAAAAAGCTGAACTGCTGTGTATACATCATCTTCGCGCCCTCTTTATCTATAGGAATTAATTTGACAAGATGCGAGTGCGAAAAATCCCTATCATTCGCACTGGTAATCGAGGACTTCGTCTTGTCCGACCCTGCCCGCTTGACTGCCCTTCTTCTCTTCAATCGTTGAGACTCATGCGAAGCGATGCTTTCCGCAACGCTCTTCGTCGAATGGTGCCTCCTGATATACCGTCCGATGACGGCGATGCAGACACACCAGTCTTGTAGTTCTTTGCTTGGAGCTACAGTTACTTTGCCGTTGGTATCTGTCAAGCAGCGCACTTCGCCCTCGTTTGCGATCAGATCAATGAGGGTAGTATTTGACATTTGATAGCAAACCTCGCATAATGGAAAGAATTGCTGATATTCTTGGAAGAGGCATTCGGGAAGCGCAAGACAGGTGCTGCATTTCTCACCTTGGATTAACTTTGAAGGGGAAGTTGAACGCTTGACATTCATTGGTAAGGGCGAGGGGTCTTTTGTATGTATTAGTTGGAGAGCCGTGATCTCGACAGGAGCGAAGTAGTGACAAGTTGAACAAATTTGGCTCGAGTTGAAAGTGGTATGATAGCTACCCATAGGCTGCGCACATTCCGGGCAAGGCATCTCGATGGCAATGGTTCTATTTCGCTCCGCGTCCTTCCTGCCTTGCGAGGTTCCCTTGCGCGAATTACCGCGGGTCATACTAAGTAGCTGAGAGAGCTTGATTCTAGCCTTTTGTGAAGGAAGCCGGTCACGGTCCGAGGAATTGATTTCAAGTTTCTCATAGTTCCCTTTTGAGTGACATGGTTCTTCTGAAAGAATACCATCCTCATGAGGACTAGCCATTGATGGTAGACCCTGCCTACGCTGGTCATCTACTACGTTGAAGGATGGCGCTGATGGAGATCGATCAAGCCCTGCCTTGAGTTTGGTGGCTCTTGATAGCTGTTCTTCAGACAGCTTGTGTCCGTTCCTGGTGTTCAGCTGCGACATGGGAGATAAGCGTTTTCCATGCTCCCCGTGCTTGAAATGAGGATGGCGGGACTCGATATTGTATTCGGGGTTACGGGAAGCTCCTACGTGCTTCATGAAATGTAGTGCTGATTCTAGCTGTTTTAGCGAAATAAAAGCGGCCAAGGTGTCGGGTGTTCTAGAATGACGGCTTACGCTTGGAGGAAATTTTGAATGTTTTAACCACTACTTCCGGAGCTCGAGATATTGATGCGGAAGACAAAGGCATTGTGAAGGTATGGCCGCGTCCAATCCAGGGTGGTGAACAACAATGCGACATTGTGAAATCTCTTTACTCTTCGGCTTGCGTGCTTCGATCCTTCATTTCGGCCTCTAATTCGTCGACTGTCATGGGAACCTTTACCGCCTGCCACTTCGTCCGCTCTTCCTCTGCAAAGCTCTCAACGCTTAACAAAGCTACCACTAGGAAGCCCAGCTCTTCCCGATCGGTATCAAACACCTCCCACCATTCGACCTCGGGCAGCTTGACGCCCACCTCTTTTGCGGCAAGGTAGATAGCAGCAGTAGCTAGGCTAGGAGGCTGATGGGTCAAATAAAGAAGCTGCGGACTTAATAGCGCTGTGTTCAGGTGTGCGATAGCTCGCTTTGCAAGTTCTGTTGCGCGATGATTGGGAAAGACGTCGAGCGTCTGCAGGTATGTGATGCACAGCGTGTAGGGCAGTGATACATGGACCTGAAAGCCTAGCACCTTCAATATCCGCTGTTCTGTCTCGAAAAGTTCCATCTTGCGCGCCTGGTATGTGCCTTCGGAGACATAGTACGCCTCCGCTTTGGCGGGCTGTTGGAGCTGTGCCGGTTCGAGATAAGTGGAGGGCAAGCTATCGAGATATGCATAGGTATTTACGATGCTGCGCGCAGATTTTGGAAAGGCCGAAAGCTTCGTCGCTATGTACATTGAAGCTGCGGAGACTTGCTATGCTCTACGTTAGCCTACAGATCCTGATTTGACCCATTTGATATCAGATGACGCTTACCCGTGCACCGAATTCGGCGAGACTACCTCCATCAGGTCCTACCCAGAACCTCATGAAAATAACTGTAGCTTGCGCAATAGTCTCTTGCGGCAGCCTCAGTAGAATCCCCGCAGCTTGCGTGAGTCTCGCACCGGCGAAGCGAATTGAATCCTCGACATCTCTAGGTATGCCGTCGAGATGTGAGCCGGATGTCTCTAGCTGGGCGACCGATGCTAGCGGATTGGCGAGGGGTGAGGGTTCCATTGCTCTATTGATGCTGTGTCTAGCGATGCGGAAGCTTGAATAGCTCTCGAAGCTCTAACCCGTCGGTCTTGGCAAACTAAACTATATTAGGTGGACTATAACATCACCCTACCATTAGAGCTAACTTTAATAGCACCGAGAGGCGGTGTGATGTGTGAAGGTCACCGCTACCTATGCTATGCATCTACTATCATTCTATATGGTGGCGACATGTTTCAAGATGCCATAAGTTCATGCGTGCGACAGTCATCTTAATATAGCATATGTTTTGTTTTAAGACCGTGGGAACAACGAGCATAAGTTTGACTCGATTTATCCGCATTGGAGGTAAGTCAAAGAGGTATCGCGCGAAGGCGCAGCACTGATGCGATGATAGATGCACATAGTCAATCAACAGCCTGTTTGTCTTTAGTGCGCAGCAAGTCTAAAGTCTTAGTGTCCAAAGGTGTACATTATGCATTATTAAGTTGGTGCATGACTACTATACTAACACCCGTTCCTCCGTAATCCTTGCTTTCCTCTCACCATAGTCCACGATCTGATTTACTGCTAAGTAATTCCCATTACCGCCAACATCTGTTCTCAGACCTAACTCCACGTACATGTCCCATAACACCCTCCTGCCGACCGGTGCTTTCCCTTCTAAATGCATATCGTCATTGGGGTCCGGAGAAGGCCCTAATTTGAGCATTAAAGTCTCAGGTATTGATGCGAGTAGCTCTCTGAAGAAAGCCCGGAATATGTAATGAGAATTGGTCCAGTCATTCAACTCTGAGTGTGCCCAGTCGAAGTATCTAGCATGGAAGGTTGGAATGATCCGCAGGAACCGTAAGGACGGGAATTGGGAAAAGAAAGGCTTCCAGTTGATGTAAACATTCATCCGCTGCGCATCCTTGAGTTGCAACTCCAGTTGCATTTTAGTGATGCGGGAGTACTCCCAGCCAAAGGGCGTCTCGATTGTCGTGGCCGGGAGATTATCCATAGACAAGGCAAACCAGTTTCTCTGGTAGAGACAATCGCTCGCTTCATACTGTAGCCATTTAGAAGCTTGCAAAACATTCAAATGGAGGATGGGTTCGGTGAAAGGTTCTCGTGGAGCAACAGGTCGAAGTCCATTCTGAGCTCGCTTGATGTTGAGGCGTTCGCGAGTTCGCTGAGTAGCAGCACGTTTCTTTTGACTTCGTAGTAGGGATTTGGCTTCAATGATTGGAATTTTTCTGCCCCGACGAACGACCAAATACGAGTACACGTGATCTCGAACCTCTGGTGGTAGATTGAAGAAAGGAAATGGCTCTGAACTGGCTAGACCAGGTAATAGAGAACGAGGTCTGGGGCTTGTTCGTTTAATTAGGTATTGTATCGTCTTTTGAGAGCGAGAGACTCACTGTGCGGGCTTCGGGGCTTTTGCAAGCTCACATCTTTCAACCTGCTTCTCCTCGAGAACTTCATTCCAACCGTTACTGCCATTTTGTACTGTGGGAATCAGATTATCCTCCTGCTTGCACTTCCTATGAGGGTTTCTGCGGAGAGCCATCATTGACATGTAAAATTGCTGGATCTGCTATAGATTAGATATATCTGCGGAAATTAGAGGAGAAATAGAATATCGTCTTGAGTACCTTAATCATATTGCAGCAGCAGGCAACATCCTTTAGCACACAATGCACCGACGGCGGGCCGGAGACGCTATGGGTGCGTCTGGGTATGCGGACCATAGTGACTTGGGCGGGACCAGTTGAATTGAAGGGCCGGGAGACCCAGGTTCCAGATGGACCGAGCGCCGGTTGAACCGAAGGCGATGTAGAGAGGTCGAGGGACGGTCGTCCGCCGACATTTGAAGCGGAGCGTGCGCTACATATGAAGAATATTATGGACTAGAATTTGAAAAACCGCCCGGTAGTAATTCCTGCTAAGGATGTGCTGGTGAACAGGCATTGCAAGGTGGCTTAGGACGGAGTCAAGACTTAATGTTTCAGACACCAGATCTTATTGGCAATAATGCTTGTGTTAAGAGAACGGCGGCATAATAATAGAAACAGAAGTTCTTAATCTATCGTTCAATGGGATGTGACGAACAGGGTATGGCCATGACGCGGCTACCCATCATCAGTCACCATTTTGGCGTGTCTGAAGTATTTCATGCCCACCCAGGCTACCACGACCCATACCCAGGCCATAACTGCTGTACATAGCATCAATGCGGGATAGTAGCCTGTGATCGGTAGGGTGGGGTCGTCCTCTAGCTCGGGCGGCGCATACGGCGTCTCTCCTACGTCCCACGCCCAGCTCCAGACCCCCAGACAGGAACCCATGCCCACGACAAATACCACCCACGTCACTGCGAGAATGACCCACCCCCACCACTCTGTCTCGCTATAATCCCACTCGTCGTGTAACGGCAGATCGGCAGGTGTGGCTACAATCGGCGGCGGGGGGAGTTGTGCGGGATGGTGGGAGCGGCGGCGCGCCAGTTGAGAGACAGGGCTGAGATACGGTTCCGTCGCAATACTATACGAGTTGCTGCTTGAAATCGACTGGCGAGAGAAAGCTAGGCCTTCATCTTCATCCGTTGTCGACGCATATGGCGCCGTTAGGCTGGGGACGGAGGCAACGATGTGCGAGGTGGAGGAGGTAGAAACGGAGACATCGCTCGCAGACGGCCATCCACTATCGGATGAGGAGTTGAGGGGAGCATGGCCGTAGTCAATCCGGCGCGGTGTGGCCTCGTCATCGGACGGTGTCGAAGCCATATCTGTGGTGGTGTTGGTAACGGCTTGCTGGGTGGACTCTCGGTGAGTGAGCTGCGATTTCCGACGCTCCCGCATTATGTTCTTGCCAAAAATGCCCTTCCTTAGAGACGCCTTTCTCGACCTAGCCTGATTTGGGGTATTGCTCAGCAGGCTCTGCTTGCGACTTCGTTGGCCTCCATGTCCAGTCTGTTCCCTCAGCTTAGGTTCGTTCGATACCAGCGCCCCGCTTCCGCTCTGCTCTTGTGTATCAATCCCATTTTCCATGCTCCGTACGCCGGCGACCCATGGATTTTGGCAGCTGTCACAGACGACTTTCCATGGTGCGTTCAGATGGCACCTATGGCGAACGTAGACGCGTGGTGTTGAGGCTCTCGAGACACGGCTGTGGCGCTAGTCCGCCTGATGGCCGCGAAGCGTGGATTGGCTGCAGCGATGACCCCGGCCTCCGTCTGGGCATGCCGCATAGAGAGTGAGATACGCATTCATTCCCTCGCTCCTCCTCGCCGACCCTTAAACCTGTCTCCGCCGTCGGCCTGGTCCATTCATTTTGTTCGCTACTGTCGCTCCTTTCGTACACTCATGGCATCCAACATGCCGCTACCGGTCCCGCCGCGGACACCCACGCCGCCTCCTGATGACGAGAACCACTCCGTTGGCCTTGGATTCGAGAACCAGCTGTCGCCTACAAAGCTAGGTTTTGATACAGCTGCACTCTCGCCCATGTCGGCCACGTTTCCTCCAGATCGTTATGGAACCCTCGCCCCCAACGATTCCCTATCGCAGAACGCCACCCCAAGCACCGTTTACAGCCCGGCCAGCGCAACTTTCCCAAGAACTCCAGCCAGTGTTGCGAGCGGGACGGCCGATACAGAAGCTCCATCACTGAGCGGCTCAGATAATGCGCGCAATCCCTTTAACTTTCAGCCCGTTAGCTACATGCCTGGGCGGTCACAGGCGAACAAGCCGGTACGTCATTCTCCCAGGGGCATGCCAATTTGTACTGACTGTTTAGGACATTGGGCGTAGACGAGGACATAAATATAAGCACAGTAGTGTTTCGCACCAGATCTTTCTCGAGCCCCCTCCACGTGCGCCGCTCCAGCTTCCTGCATCGCTTCCCGTACCCACCTTCAAGGAATATCGATCTAGTATGTCAAAAGAGCAGACACTGCGGCTTGCATGGTGCTTCTGCCACCTATGTGTGGCTGGTCTGGTGCAGTGGGGAGCTCACGAGTCACTGGCGCTCACGGTGTTGTCCCGTCTCATATTCTACGATGCTCTGGGCGCCTTCCTCTGCGTGGCCGTCGACGTGGGATCTAACTTTGAAGTTTGGAAACGGTCTACAATTCGCCATCCGTTTGGCTTCGAGCGCTCCGAAGTGATTGCAAGTCTGGGCATGTCGGTTGGCCTGTTATTCATGGGCCTGGATCTGATCTCGCACGGCCTTACGCATGCGCTGGAGGATAAGGGTGGCCACACACCACACCACGGCGGGCATTCGTACGCCCACGAGCGCGTTTCTCCGGGGAGTATCGATCTAGCAGCCCTGAGCGGGATTGCATGCACTCTAGTCTCGGCAATCTTGCTTAAGAATCACGCCCGCATTGGTAAGGTGATGAGATTGGGTGCCATTGCCAACCTGCCATCGGTGTTGAGCAACCCTTCTCACTTTCTTACGCTTTCGTGCTCTTCTCTTCTCCTTCTCCTACCTCTGCTTAGCATTCAGATGTATGTGTGGCTAGACCGCACACTCTCCTTCTCCGTTGCTATCGCCATGGTGGCGCTCGGCTGGATTCAGGGATGGACTCTTGGTAAGATGCTCATGATGTCTTACTCAGGACCCGGGGTATCTGCTGTCATGTACGACATCGAGACGGACCCAGCCGTGAGCACCGTTGAGGAGGCCAAGTTCTGGCAGGTGCACTATGGACTGTGCCAGGCCAATCTCAAGTTACGGGTACGCAACCTCGACGAGATTGGGCGTCTACGAGACCGCATAGGAAGCATGGTCCGAAATCGGCTGGGCGGGGGCTATGGTAGCGGCGGGCAGAAGTGGGACGTCTCTACGCAAATCACACTCGAGAAGGACTGAGAAATGACGCTGTTTGCATGGCCGGTATTCGAATAGGCGCATGGCGTACAGCTAGATCTGGCAATATACCCTCTGCATGTTGTGGCACGCCTCTACTCAGCTTTGCAGCCCGAAGATGCCGCAAGAGGCAGCGCGGCGACGACGGTGACGAGTGTCGCGATGGGGGCGATGCGCAGCGCTGCATATGCACCCAACATGCGCCGTTTGCTGTCCCGCCAGCTACATCATCTGGCCTGCTCTGAGACAGCTGGCATCCTCCAAGCGCGCCTGACATGGCTCCCGTTGCCGCTAGCCGCTAGCGAAACCCTGCGCGGGAGTAGAGTTGCACTGATCAACAGGCACTCCGACCCCGACAGGCTCTCACCGCCGACGCTTTCTGGCGCTTTCTGGGGGTGGCCAGGGAGGCTTGACTCGTGCGCTGGTCAGCTCAAGATCGCTGGCCTGCACGTCTCGCTGTCACCATCACGCATCTCCCTCCACCACACAGAGCCCGAGCCCGCCCGCCCTCCTGCACCGCTGCCTGAGCGTCCGCCAGCGTCCGAGACCCGCAAGGCTGGCCCCCAGACGCTCTATATACTCTCTCCACACGCCCCAGGAATGGCCAGAGACCGCGCCGAACGTGACTCAAGATATTACTACGACCACCACTCCGACAACGAGCCCGAGCGCAGACACCGCCGTCGACACCGGCACCGTGATCACGACGACGACTATTCGGCCGCCAAACGCGAACGTCGAGAACGCCGACGAGCAGAGGAGGCTAGACGGGAAGCCGAACTGGACATCGATGAATTGAGAGCGCGGCGGGAGTCGTACTTCACCAGGCCCGAGGCTGAGCGACGCCGCGATTCCCAGCGCATGGCACAGGAGGTCCGAGTGGAAAGGGAGAAGGTCAAACCGCGAAGTAGCCACAGGGAGGGTAGAAGGGATGGCACTGTTCGGCGGAAGAAGAGGCGGGAGCGAGTCGAGGATGATCGAAGTGACGACTACGTCTATGCAAGACCGAAGTCGCGGGCGGTGGTGGAAGAGGCTGCCGTCAGACGGTCCTCGATGAGGCGGAGGAGCGATGAGGGCGGTTCGTCGAGCAGAACTGCACATACACCGCTCTCCGGCTCTCGATCCACCTCGCTACGCAAGTCTGATGTGCCTAAGCTGAGCCGGAGTATCTCTGCTCGAGACCCGCATCGCGTGTACATGACCAGGCCATCTCTTCGACGCACAAGCACTGTGAAGTTGCCAACCACCGCGACTGCTCCAGTTGTGAGAACACAGACTACTTCCGCGAGAGATTCCAGGAGAAGCAGCGGTCTTCTTGCGAATCTATTCAATAAGCCTCCACCGCAATCGCCAAGTAAAATGCTGCAGAAGGAGATACCACGGTATGATCATGAACAGATAAGGAATGGCGACTTTTGCTAACAATAACCAGGGTCGAATGTCTCGTTTGCATGAACGATGATCTGCCAGAAAACAAGACGGCCAAACTTGGCTGCGGTCATCGCATGTGTCACTCTTGTCTCAAGCGTCAGTTCCTGTTATCCGTCAACGATCCCCAACACATGCCTCCGACCTGCTGTAACGCCGAGCATATCCCCCTCAAGCATGTCGACCGTCTTTTTGATGATAAATTCAAAAGGTTATGGAACAAGAAATATCAGGAATATAACACCGCCAACCGGTTGTACTGCCCAACGAAGGGCTGCGGAGAGTGGATTAAGCCCTCTAAGATTCGCATGGATCTAACCTACGGGCGAAAGTACGCTCGTTGTGGTCGGTGTAACACCAAAGTATGCGTTCTTTGCAACAGCAAGTTTCATACGCGCCGGGAATGCCCGAGGGACGAGGAGACCAACCGACTCGTGCAGATGGCGAAGGAGAAGGGCTGGCAGAGGTGCTACAACTGCAGGGCTGTGGTCGAACTCAAGGAAGGTTGCAACCACATGACTTGGTAAGCGGTCTTTCACCAATCTCATCAACATTACTGACAATTTGTATTAGCCGCTGCTCAGCTCAGTTCTGCATGGTGTGCGCAGCCCCTTGGAAAACCTGCAACTGCCCTTGGTTCAACTATAGCCATCTGGATGATGGCGATCGCCTCAATGACATGCGTGTCCCCTACATGCCTCACGACAACGTCGTCGAGGTTATCGAGATTCCATCCCCCCCTGAGCCTATACCTCCACCTGTCCGTCGTATCAGCACTCGAACACGACACCGACCTGATAGAGAGGCCGATCGTGCAGACGAAGCACTCGCCGCCCATCTGCAGGCCCAGCTAAGGCTCGAATCTACCCCTACCCCATCCGACGTCCGCCGCAGTGACCCAACCCACGCTCAGGTCTACGGTCTAGGTAATTCTGGGAGCCACCACATGAACGATACGTATGCGGTGCGTCCTCTGGCTACCTCCGCTGCTCGTACAGCAGTCCGCATGTCGGCGCCGAGGACTTCATTCTTCAGCCGCCGCATTGTGCGCGACCCACCCCGCTCATCCGGCCCTCGTGTTGTGACAGCGTCTACCATGGCAGGCCTCTCGCGCGATGGTACAAAGCGGGGCGCGAATCGGGTCGGCACCTGGCTGAACCACGTTGAAGTGGACGCTGAAGCTATTCATACCGCTCCGAGAGGCGTTGAAGTAGATGATTGGCATCTTGAAGGATCAGTCATCGGGATTGATTAGGATATACGTTTCTGTTGCGCATCATTTAGCGGCATTTAAGAAGGCTACATGTTGGCCTCTAGAGCTACGTTCCATTTTAGTCGTGCGAAGGAGCATGTTGCGCATATTTGGATAGATTGCTTGAATACGATACCCATTAGCGAGCGTTGTCGAATGCATAAGTAAATTATTTTCCCCACTCCGGAAATGGCGTGACGGGTCGGTTCCATGAGTCGAGATGATGTGCAGAGATGCGACTGCAGTGACGTGACGTTGGCTGGACCCTTGACGGCGAAACATCATGATGTCACTTGCGGTCAAGCTCCAGCATAGCTTACCAACAACGTCTTAGAGCTTCGTAGGCCCTCAAAACACCTCAGAAGACCTCCCCACTACGCCAGCTCGTCTAACTGCACAGCAACAGACACAATGTCCTTTCTTCGATCAACGACGATGCGTTCGGCGGTGCTCCGGCCAGCGCTTTCCACCTTACCTCGCGCTCGTCCCCAGATTCGCCTCGCGCATCAAGACTATGGCTCTGGGGAAGGTAATCCTGCAGGCGAGAAGCCGCAACAGCAGGGCAAGAACCCGAAAAGTGAACTCGAACATCCCGGACCACCACCTCCAAAGGTCGGGCAGAGCAAGTCGCAATCGTCGTCATCATCATCACAGTCATCTTCGCAGTCGTCTTCGCAATCTCCGTCCAAGGAGTCCGGCAGCAGCGGCGACAAGTCCTCGCGTAGCAGCGGCAAGGGAATCAAAGGTGCGCAGCCTAAGATCCTCAATGACAACCCCCCTGGCGAACACGACGAGGGCGTGAGGCAGCACAACGAGGAAATGGACAGGAGGGCTGAGAAGGCGCACGAGGGGGTTAGCAACGAGGACGCGCAGAAGGACAAGGTGCCCCCGGGGTTCTGGAGTGGTAGGTTTTGTGCAGTCGACCAGTTATGAAGCCGAGATTAACAGATATGCAGGTCAAGGTGGACGAGACTCGCAGCCGTGAACAGTCGTTCATGCATTGTATATTGGGGCTGTATTTTTATTGTCCGGGAAACCGGGCATGGTCTTGGAGCATGGGTCGCCATTGCTGCTATGAAATGTAGAATTTGTAAAGTCCAATCGCCCCCAGGATACAAGAACAAGATAGGGGCATACGAGTATGTAGCATGACGGCGTGAAAAGAAATGTGGAGTGCATGGGCGTGCCTGTGCTTGTGCGATGATGTCAGTGGCTTCGCGTGATCCCCGCAGAACGCAATCGTGATGGGATTCTGAGAATGCCATGGCCGGGCCCGGCGACAGGCACGCCATCGCGTCCTCGCCTCTTGCCATGTTGCAAATTGTGAAGGAATATGAGCAACAGCCAAGGGAGCGGGACGGCGATGACGCGCCTGGGCCGTTCGATTGGCTTGCACCGGCTCGCCGCGAAACTTGACGCAGCAGTGAAGACGCAGCAACACGGCGGCCCCAATCCATTGGACGCGGGGCTCTGCAGGCGCGACCCTGCTTGCCCGCCGTCCAAACGTGACCACTACGTCAGATAATTGACCTTTGTGCCCCCTCAAAAAGCCCGCCGCTGCCTGCGTCTTGCTGCACTCCTACTCCCTCCCCCTACCTGAAAATCCTGCGTTTCGACGTCAGATTCCATCTATTTCTCCTCGTCTGGGTCAAGCCGTCCGCAAAACGCTGATTTCATCATGAGATATTCCCTTGCTTCCACCCTTGTGGTGGCTCTTGCCGCCCAGGGCACCGTCGCAAGCAGTTGGTTTGGCAAGCCCGGTGCGTTGTGTAGGATCTCTATTCTCTACCCACGTTTCACGTCAGCATTGCAGAGTATATACTGACCCCCACAGTAGTGTACAACAAGTGGCATGAGACCGAGCTGGACCGCTGGCTCAACGATCACAACATTCCCCACCCAGACCCTTCAGATCGCAAAGATCTCGAAAATCTGGTCAAGAACAACTGGAATGACAAAATCGTTACGCCGTACAAGACCTGGGATGCGCAGACGCTCCAGAACTACCTCACGCTCAAGGGCCAGCAGGCGAAGAAGGGCACAGAGAAGGATGCCAACTCGCTGGCGGAGCAGGTCAAGGAGTACTGGACCGAGACGGAAGATTCGGCCAACCAGGCGTACGGCAGTGTCAGGGACTGGATCTTTGACTCGTATGGTTCCCTGTCGCTTCCTTCCACATCTCTTATACTTACTTTGTTAGATGGACCGACTCGCAACTCAAGTCTTTCGCCGACAAGCACGGCATTCCCGTTCCCCAGCCTCGTCAGCGTGACAGCCTCCTGAAGGCCGTTCGCGAAAACTACCAGTCCACCGCCAACAAGCTCTCCGAATACTCCCAGTACCCTGGCGATTGGCTATACGCAAGCTGGTCGGACTCCGACTTGAAGGCTTGGTTCGATGAGCGTGGCTACCCAGTCCCGCAGCCATCCACTCGTGATTCGCTGGTTGCTAGCATCCGCCGCAACTCCCGTCTTGCTAGCTTGAACCTACAGGCTGCCTATGCTTCCGCCTCATCGTCTGCTGCTGCTTCTCAACAGAGCCTCAGCGACGCTCTTCTCGACTCTTGGTCCGACAGCCAAATCAAGGCTTGGGCTGACAAGAATGGCATCAAGGTTCCTCAGGGTTCCAAGCGTAACGAGCTCCTTGCTCTCGCTCGCAAGCACCGTGCTCGTCTCTATGGTGACAACGTATCCGGTTCCGCTGCGAGTGCCTATGGCGCTGCTACTTCCAAGGCTGGCAACGACTATGCTCAGGCCACTAACGCTTTCGCGGGCTACACCGACTGGGTCAAGGCTCAGCTTGGTTTCCCTACTGGGTATGAGGCTAGTGCCTCCAGCGTGAGCGCATCTGTATCCTCGGGAGGGTCTGTTGCTTCGTCTTCCCTCTCCAAGTCTGCCGCCAGTGCTTCTAAATCCGCCGCCAGTGCCGCATCTGCTGCCTCCAAATCTGCTCAGAAAGGTTATGACGCTGCCGCCTCTAGTGCAAAGTCTGCTTCCGACCGCGCCAAGGAAGAGTTGTAAACAGTCTAGTATAGACTGAATAATAACTCTGAGAACTAGCCGAGAACTCACAAAGGGTTGTAGAAAGGTTTGGTGCGGACAACTACTTCTTCTCATATCACGACCTCATGATACCACCAAAAGGAATCGGGATGGCGAAACTTGACAGCGACCCTGTAATTTTAGTTTAGTTTGGGCGGATTTCAAATGAACATGCCCTCTACGCGAAGATGGATATGGATCAGTGCCCATGTTTGGGAATTCTCTTTGGGTCGAATAGCGTCTCCAAAGCTTAGCTTAGCTTGCCGTAGGAATGATTAGCGATTCAATTTCACTCTGACTGTACTATGTCTTCGAGAACAATCTATGTTTTATTAAAGTTTACCTCCCCAGCAATGTGTAGGATGTAAGTGCACTTTGGCAGGAGTACTGTAACGTGACGTGCACCCATTTGGTTAACATCTTTCCAGAAGCTTGTTGAACATGGTGACAGCTGTCACACCTGTTCAAGCAGCAACACTGCCCGGGAATTATCCTCAGGGGGGGGATCTTGGGGAAAGAGATCGTCGCAAGTTGTTCCTTCCCATGGAGTTCCCCCGATTGGTGGCATTTCTCCCCCAAACCACAACCGTCAAACCCACGATGCCCCCCCTCACCAAAACCCGCCAAGCTCGTCTAAAGGACACAGGAGGAAAACAAACCTAACAACAACAAACCACCAGCGAAACGCGCAAATACTACTTTACGCCAATAAGAACCTATAGCGGTCCCCCTTATTTTCGAACTTGATCCGGAATAGATCTTTGTTTCCTGTAGTGTAGGTGCCGCGCTTGCAATTTGCATCCCGCTTTTTCCGGGGGCCGGGTGGTGGTAGCTATTTCTCTCGTAACACTTGTTTTGGCTGTGTGCTAGGACCGTTGTACCCTTTGTAGTGTAGACCCGCTGACCTGTGGGGGGGTTTTGGTAGATCTGGGGTAACGATGGGTCTCTACAGGACGGAGAATCTCTGGGGTTGTTGGTCCTGGGGTAAGGGATTGGGATAAATGAGATGTAATTAAGTAATTGTGGACTTTATTTTTCTTTTCTTCTTTTTAGGACAGGTTTGTAGAATGGGTAGAAAGGAAGTTGGTGTATTTAAAGGTCAGGGTATGGCCTGGTTATGATGGGCTTGCTTAATATCATTGCGTCGAGTCCTTGAGTCCTTTTTTTCGGGTACTCATCTTGGACATTCAATCTTTGCTGCTGTTGTTTATTTAGTTTTGGAACTTTTCCGTCACCGAACACAATGCATTTCCTCAACATCGCTGCGGTAGCTCTCACCGCTGGCTCAACGGCTTCCAGCTCTCCTCTCGAGGCCCGGGCCGCGCCAGTCGACCAACTCGTTGGCTACGCTGCCGGCACAACAGGAGGAGGCTCCGGCGCCGGAACCACCGTAACATCCTGCTCGGCTCTGACCACGGCCGCAAAATCCAGCGGCGTCATCAAGATCAAGGGCACTCTCGACGGCTGCGGCATCGTCAAGATCCTCTCCGACACGTCCGTCCTGGGCGTCGGCTCCGACGCCGCCATCACAAACGGCGGCTTCCAGATCCGAAAAGTGTCCAATGTCATTGTTCGGAACTTGAAGCTGCATCTCCCGCCCGAGGGCAAGGATTTGATTGACATCGACGCCAGCACCAAGATCTGGGTCGACCACTGTGATTTCTCGAGCGCGGGGCTCACGGGGGATAAGGATACTTATGATGGCATGTTGGACGCGAAGCACGGGTCTGACCTGTTGACTTTTTCGTGGAACAAATTCCATGACCACGTACGTCTTTCTCCCTTCTCTTTTGCCCCCTTGCACTCCATTGAACCCGCTTTGAGACTCGAGCGCTGATCCTTGGTCGGCGGTACTGCAGTGGAAAGGCTCCCTCCTAGGCCACTCGGACAGCGCCTCGTCCGAAGACACGGGCCACTTGAAAGCAACCTTCCACCACAACCACTGGCAAAACGTCAATTCACGCCTTCCCTCTATCCGCTTCGGCACGGGCCACGTCTACTCGTCTTGCTTCGTCGACAATCCTACTTCCGGCGTGCACTCGCGCATGGGCGCTCAGATCCTCGTTGAAGAGTCGTCGTTTACCAACACTAAGCGCGCCATTATTACGAACCTGGACTCGGATGTTGATGGGTTTGCGGTCAATCGCAACAATGTGTTTGTTAACAGCGATGTTAGCATTACGCAGACAGGCAGTTTGACCGTGCCGTACAGCTATACGGCGGATGCGGCCGCGAGTGCGTGCTCGATTGTGTCGAAGAGTGCCGGCGTGGGTGTCGTCACATTCTAAAGGATCGAGATTGTTTAGGACAAGGTCGGAGACTTTGTTGAAAAATTGGCGGGCTTGGGAGATTCTTGTGCATAGTTTTTTTTGGGCTGTTTGATGGATTGTGCTGGCATGTGATGTGGAATGTGGGAATGTGGAATTTGTTGTATATACTCATTCGCTTCTTGAACATAACTTTGATTTGCTGCATGAAAGTTGGGTCGACTTGAATTACTGCTTTGATGTTGACTTCGGCACGAGCAGTCGTTTGTGCGCGCATCGCTGACCGTCTTTTCAGCTTGTCGGGGCAATATCATGGTGCTTGCGGGATTCGGATGTGATAGGGAAGCTTATAATTAGAAAGTAATGCTATCGATGAAGTAGTGCCCAGATGGCCTGATTTACCAGCCGAAATAGTTGTACCATTGATGTGTGTGGAAAGCTTCCCCAATTACCTACCGGCAACTAGCTACTTCCACTGCCGAGCCAGCGGAAGTATCTGATAGGATGTCGTGCACTACTGTGATCAATCAAATGGCTCTGCAGATCGAGTCGGGTATCAATCTTTGCTAAAATGAGGCAAAGAGACGAGGGGAAGACGGCGGAATAAGGTTTGGAAGAACAAGGCAACAAAGTTGTCACGTTCAGAGGTCAGCTGCGTTCACATGAGTCTATGCTACAAATGACAACACTAGTCCCTTGCGATATAGGTCACATTGGGTGAACGACTCTGCAACAAGATAGCTGCCGTACGAATCGGGCCTTAACCCCCGGCACAGTGAGCTGATATCGGGATTGCTTTTCGACCCCACGGTTCGGGCCTAATTTACCCAACACGGCTGGCCCCGGGGTATAAGCTTGGAGAGACCACATATTAAAGTCTAGTGGCGCACCTTCCATACATACCCGGAGTCGCTAGCATTACGAAGTATAATCCAACGTCGACCACTGTCCAAGCTGACCCACGTTCCCTATTCGACGCCCTAAGCTTCCTCCTACTCCAGGCTCGGAGAATATCTCACAACCACTATGACGGAAAGAACCTTTTTCGAGACTCTCCGCCTGAGAGTATTCGTGACTTTCCTACGACCAGTGGTCTCATGCATGTCGTATTTTAGGGTTCGGCGGGACAATGCTTTCAGGCTGGAGCATTACAAGACCAAGGTCGAGCGAATCAACATTCCTTCGCGCGACAAAGGCCGAACCATTGAAGCATATCTCTATGTTCCTCCATCAGCAGCAGCAGACCCGAAACCAGTCATAGTCAGCTGGCATGGAAGCGGCTTCGTCCTGCCGATGCTCGGGAGCGACAATCTGTACTGTGGCCGCCTCGCCACAGAAGTCGGAGCGTACGTGATCGACGCAGACTATCGGAAAGCGCCCGAACATCCGTTCCCAGCTGCGGTAGAGGACGTTGAAGATGCATTGGAGTGGCTCAGTACGCAACCCGCGCGCTTCGACAGCTCGCGCGTCGCCGTCTCAGGTTTCAGCGCGGGCGCAAACCTCGCCTTGGTCGCAGCATCCGTGCTACGCAAGAACCTTAAAGTCAGCGTCAAAGCCGTGGCTGCCATCTACCCCGTCACCAACATATCCGTCCCCGTCGAGTCGAAGCATGTTCCCCATCCGCTCAAGCCGATGCCGGCAAGCATCATGAACCTGTTCAACGACTCGTACGCGCCAGACCCGGCTACGAGGAAAGACCCAAGGATTTCTCCTGCTTTCGCCAACCTGGAGGACTTTCCGTCGACCGTCATCATCGAGACGTGCTCTGGGGATGTGTTGGCGCCCGAGGGACAGGATCTTGCGCAAAAGCTCGATGTGGCAGGCAGGAAGGTTGTACTTGTCAAGATGGAAAATGTACCTCATGGATTCGACAAGGGGGCACCGAAGGGAACTAGGCAGTGGGATGAGAGGGAGAAGGGATATGCTGCTGTTGTGAAGACGTTGAAAGAGACGTTTTCTTTGTAAAACATTGGCATCGGTTCAGGATGTGGGTTCCTTAGTAAAGGCACAATCAGTCGAGTTGCGAATTCAGGAGCTCGGCCAAGTTTATGATTGGTATAATAAAATTAGACTGTGTAGTCACACGGCAACCGATCTAGGGATTCCGTAAGTGACTACTATAATGTATGTTCATATGCCAACAACGTAGGTCTCTTCGAATTACTCTTGCTCATCTTCAGTTGGAAAAGGGTCGGCAACATGTGCGCTTGTCCTCGAGAGATTGATAACCTCAACCTATCTCATCCCAGCCTCAACTTCTACGAGATAATTTGAAGCAACGGTAGGTAAGAACTGAACGAATATGTATTGCTCATATACTGAGGCAAACTGTAAATTCATAGTGAGGTACCCAAACGTTCCCTCCTTCGCTCGGACTTGTAAACGCCCCAACTCCGCCATGCTGGTAAAAGGATATGCCAAAAGGTGTGTTCCTTGCCCCGTTCCTACCCCAATATTTCACTTTGTCCCCTTCATGTACGCCAGATTTTGTTCCGTTACTGTTGCTCCGAGCTCACCGTTTGCTGCTCATGTGAGTCCTTGTTCATTATCAGGTGCTAGATCAATACGTACCACAAGCCAATCCATGCCTTCGTCAACACCTCTTCCATCCACAGCTGAACAAGCTACGATGCTCCAGTTTCTATCCTTGAGCTCGCCTAGTCGCAGCGCCTCGCTAATTTCACCTGCCCCTTTCGCCCCTGGCTGATCCTGCTTGTTTGCAAAGACCAATAGCGCGGCATCCCGTAGCTCTTCTTCGTTAAGCATCGCAGACAGCTCTTCGGAGGCGGTGGATAGACGGTCAATATCGGTTGAATCTATGACGAAGATGACAGCGGCGGTGTTTGCATAGTAGCACCGCCAATACGGCCGGATCGAAGTCTGACCACCTAGATCCTGTAGCACAGTTAGTGCGATTAATGAATAGCGTCGTGATTTACACCATACCCAGACATTGAAGTTTAGGTTTTTGTACGTTACGGACTCAACGTTGAAGCCTATTGTGGGGATTGTGGTGACAACCTCGCCAATCTACGCATGAAGCCATCAGTATACTGTGATTTCGTACTGTAGGCTCAGTCTTGTATACCTTCAATCTATACAAAAGTGTCGTCTTTCCTGCGTTATCCTAGTCGCATTTGTCAGCGAGGGAACCTCTTGTAACAACATATGTGCTTCATACAAGACCCAGAATCAATATCCGGATCTCTTTCTTCGACCAGATCAACGACGCAAACTTCGATATGTATCCACCCATGTTGTATGTGTCTGTGGACGCTCCGTACGGGCCTCGTAGGTTGCGCCGCTCGCGTGCTTTGCCGCCGGGGGTTATACGGGGGTTTCAAGGATAGGGGAACTGCTCAGGGGAGTCGCGAAAAGCAGATGGATGATCGCTGGAATTCTCGAAGGCTTACAAAAGTGTGTCAAGCGAAGGGAGGAACTAGAAATGGTGTCTGTGGCCAAAGTGGCTCCGTGTCGACATGTTTAAAGAGCTGACCAAACAGGCCAAACATCGAGACCCTGTCGGCGCGACATTTTGCCGATCCGTCCCATCTCAACGTCTTTGTCTTTTCGTCCCAAGTTCCCCCAACTTCAACTCTTTGTTTACATATAGATTTGTCCATTCTTTGTAGGCAAAGTTTTGGAAGTCTGTCGATCCATCTCTTTGGGCGATTTCAGTTTGGTGCCAGGGAAATTGTTATAATAATTCCCCAACATTGGGACTGTACCCTAACGACAGCGCTCCTTTCAAGGTAACCTTGATCATACAAGCGTTGCTAGACTTGATCCATTGCTTGACTCGCATACATTCCTGGTGTCTGCTCCTATTGCAATAATGTTTGCTGTGCCCATTTTTGCACCTTGTTTTAGGGTCATAGCGCGCAAGTTGGACGGCCCGTGCCGTGCCCCGGTTTTTCTATGTGATCTCCACAGTTTGCTAGCTTTTTAAACAATGTCACGTCTAACCCGTGGTGTCTACTTAGGGAAGCTTATGAAAACTATCGATTTCCATCGCTGTGACGTAGTCTGTCTCTCCCCTTTAAGTCAACCAATAGCTTGACGCTGCAACTGTCAATAGACGCTCTCGGAATTTGAATAAGTCAGTTGCGTACGCGTCACCTCGTTCGGGTTCGTCCATGGTCATCGTATGTGTCTCCTACTGTCTGAAAGTGCGCAACCGATACGCAGAGACGAGCTGGGGTACACCGACTCAACAATGTTGCCGCAAGACCCAGGAACGGTCGAACTATACTACGGTTCCTATGAAAAATTCACGAATTGACGATCTTCCCGCGGTTATGGTGATAACTCTTACATTTCGTGACCACTTTTCAAAGGAACTTACGGCATTGTTCTAGAATTCGAAATCACATTTTCTTAAATTTAATGGAGAAACCTTTGTTGGGAAGTATTGTTTCTCGACAGCATAAGGCTGCTCCTTTGACTATAAGAGAAAATTCTCGCTCTCAAGTCCCTCTTACAAACTTCCCAACTATCCACTCGAGTCAACCCAAGTCCCCGCTGCCACAACCTTCAGACAAACCCTCAAGCTATCACAGCTCACCACAACACGACCAACATGTCTTCTCTCATAATCACCACCACTTCTCCCTCCAAGGGTATCTACTCTACCCTCTAGAAGCTCGACTGGAAAGAGCAGATGGCCCTCGCCAACATCTACTATACGACGGCCGAGGGCCGGGCTGTCCTCCATCGCCAAAGCGAATCAAAATCTTCGTAGGATCGCAAGACATGAATCTACGGTGGTTAAAGGTCTTTCGAGGTCTGATATTTTGGTACATCCACTTCGCTCTTTTGGGTGCTCTTCTTGGCGTCACTGGGAATTTTAGTTATCGAGGCTGTTGTTGGGCTGGAGTCAATCACGTTACTAGCATTTTATGGAATCCAATTTCACCTTTGTGAAGCAAATTTGTGCTGCTCGTGATCCTCTTTTCCCGATTAAGCTCGAGTAGCGTCCAATCAATCCGAATATCCGCAACTTTTAGAGCCTCCTTCTGTTTCGTTCCTATGCCAACTATCTGGAGCAAGATTTCACAGTGCTGCAATTCTGCGAAAGAATAGTATTCCTTGGCAAGATTTAATTCACTCTATATGAATTCTATTCAAGTTCCTCCCGCACTTCATAACGCCTCCTTTCATCTACTTCATCACCCAATTTCATTCTGCGTACCATAACCAGCGAACCAGCCTTGATTGCACAATGAGTTCGCAGCTAGACCCGGGTGCTAAGGCGAGGATGAAGATCTCTCTGGCCGAGTATAAATATTTCAAGAAGACAGGAAAGGTAAGCAACTCCACAGGTGTGCATTGAAAGCGGCTCGATAATAACCTTCAATCAGCTCCCAGTCGCTTGCACTACCTCGCCTACTGCTCAGTACACTGTCGAGTCTACTGTAGGTTCTACCGCACACATTGTCGCCGAGCTGACTGACGAGTCCTCGACCGCTTTACATAACGAGACAGTTGCTGCTGCCTATGTTTCTCATACCACCACGGCTACTGGTCACAGTACCGTAGCTTCTACTGTTGTCCCAGATCCCGCGGCTGCCTCTCCTCGCGCTACTAGTCCGACTACAACAACGGCTGGTAATAGAACTGTACTGCCCGCTGAGCCTGCCGCTCAGCTACCTTCATGGGATGGCTCCAAGCAAGTGAGTTTCTACCTTCAGGCTAAACCTACAGGCGAGATTCTCTTCCTGACAGTTCATAGAACCCCCCTGCTTCTGTCGCGTTGTTCGGCACTTTCAAGCTCGATAGCAGCTACCCTTCAACGTTGCGGCCAGAAAGCGGCAGCATCAGATGCGCAGAGGTCCCCGTACCTGTAAGTGCTACAATAACACCCGGCATATATTCTAGAGCGAGGTTGACAACATGTAGGATAACGTTCAGTTTACCCCAAATTCCTCAGTGGGCCCCGACCCTATTGACCGGTTGAAGAAGCGTCGCGTTCTAGACCTTGTAGATAATCCTCAGCTTTCAAGGAGAGGGGTAGAGGATGAGAAAGTCGCCGTTGACAAAGACATCGCCAAGCTCAATAAGCCAGGTCCACCTTGTCCTGCGAAGTCTACTACATCTCGAGCTGATTATGCCCGAGAATCCTCGCACTCTCCGCAAACATCTGTCCGTGGACAGATCCATGGGATTGCCAAAGACAATTCATTCGACGACTCCCAACCCGACTCGAGGAGGGATAAACATCCAGAGTCCGACCAGAAATGTCAGATATCACACCAAAGGAAGACAAGCCGTCAGAACGTTCACGCTCAAGATGATGCGTTGAACAATGAGTGCAAGGAACGCGATGCTCTTACTCTTGGCAACAGACAAGAGGTAGATAATTTCACTACGACATCTCTTACGGAGAGTGTAAATCCCACCAACAGACGCACGCGTCGAATTGAAAAGCATAACTCGGGTGATGTTAAGGGGATCACCAGGGTTGTGCGCAAAGATAAACGCAAATACGACGAGCTTGAGACTGAGGAAACATCAAACCCAGCTACAGGACAAGCGCCTGACACGTCGGCTCGTCCTAATAAAAGGAAAGCTCTCAAGAAAAGGGTAAATTCCACCAACACGCATCAAATTGAAAAGCATAGCTCGGGTGGCATTAAGGGGATCGCCAGGGTTGTGTGCAAAGAAAAACGCAAATATGACGAGCTTGAGACTGAGGAAGCATCAAACCCAGCTATAGAACAAGCGCCTGACACGTCGGCTCGTCCTAATAAAAGGAAATTTCTCATGAAAAGGGTAGATCCCACCAACAGACTCATGCATCGAATGGGAGAGCAAAGGTCGGGTGATATTAAGGGGATCGCCAGAGTTGTGCGCAAAGATAAACGCAAATACGACGAGCTTGAGACTGAGGAAACATCAAACCCAGCTACAGGACAAGCGCCTGACATGTCGGCTCGTCCTAATAAAAGGAGAGCTCCCATGAAAAGGACAAGGCCAGTCAAGCCACCTATTTTGATTCGAACGTCAGGCATCGAATCTAAGGACCTCTCCCCTGAGTCTACTACGAAAAAAACCCGGTTGAGTCGGTATAAATTCCGTCACAATTCCGTAAAATCCGAGTCGTCAGGGGCAAGAATATTCGAGACCACGGCTACGACATCGGATGTGGACAGTGAGGGCGCTGTCTCCGACTCCGACTTCGTTGTAGACGACGAGAATTACAGAGAGCCATCCAAGACAAAGTCTGGATCGAAAGCAATGGAGAGATTGCTCTTTCGTTGATGGAATGGGATATGAAGGGTTTGTAAAATGGGATATGAAGGGTTTGTAAAATGGGATATGAAGGGTTTGTAAAATGGGATATGAAGGGTTTGTAAAATGGGAT